>JANZLQ010000044.1:16987453-17006135 GCA_026212715.1 Elanus axillaris | reverse complement strand
CAAGGCCTTGTTTTTTCACCTTCAGTCTGACCTTGTAATCCATGGTTGGTTTCAAATCAGCCATTCAGCGTGGTAATAATGGATTAACTTTCTGCTTTCTGATGAATAGTAGGAAAAATGTTTCAGAATTATCAAAAAATAATTGGAATTAAAATTGTAAATGGTTTCTACAAGGGACATTTTTGTAATTAGTTGAATTTGTATGATGGAAGCTATTATAAATAACAAAAAAACCCCATATTTACCTAATCACTGGGAAAGTGCACATTAGCTCTCTAATTAGAAGTCCCTCACGGCTCTACTACAAACTTTGGACATAAAATAATTTGTTTCATGCTTCCTCTAGCAGGCAAAGGAAACTCCATCAGTTCCATTTGTGCATGTTCACAACTGTGAAGGCAGCTGCAAATTCGATTGCCAAATTCGCAGTCATTTGTCTCAGCACATCCCTGCAACTTCCCAGCGCCTTGTCCTGAGCACAACCCGCAGACACCGAGAGCCAAACTGGTCTGCGCCATTTCTGTCACTGCTGACCTAATACATCACTTGGGTGCTACCGCAGGGACAGCTGCAGGTTATAAGGCTGAAGAAGGCTCGAGCACACCTGGGTGCAGAGGGGATGGGATGGAGCAAAGCCACGGCTGCTCCGGGCACTATGCCGTGGGCTTTTGCTCTGGAAGAAATGCCGTTTTCTGTTAGCGTGAGCTTGGTTTCTTTTTGCTGTAAGTTGTCTTGCAAACGGCTCTCAGACCTTTTGCCATGCTGCCTTCCACGCAGAATGAGGTTATCATGGACAGAAAAGGGCTTTCTTTTTAGAGACACTTTCTCATTCAACACACCCCACGTTTCTAACTCCAGGGAAGCATCCCTGGAGCACACCCTGGAGCCCTCTACCCACATCCCTGGGCAGGGATCAGAGCAATCCCAAATTCCCTGGGTAACAAGTACTTTGTATATCTATAAGTACCTGTAGGTCCCTATAGCTGTAGCTATGGTATGGGGTGGTGAGGCTGTGCTCTTGATGGAGGGGATTGCTGCATCCATAAAACTCAAGTCTAAATCGAAGTTCTTTCTTTAAAACAAACATAAAATATAAGAACAACCATCCAACAAACAGTTGCAGTACTTCACTGCATTTTAGATGAAGGTCAAATAGCTGTTCCTAGTACACTCGCTCTATTTCTAAGAATGAGCGCACTACAGCTAAAGTTATTTTTTAAATAACAATACCATACATATTCAGATGAAACTGCTGCGATATAGCTAGTTCATCTGATTGTGATTTTCATGCCTCAGAGCCAGGCGTGAGCTCTTGTTGTTTGAGCCAACAGTGCAATGTACTTTATTGCACAAGTGTTTTTCAGCTCTATAGAGAGTCCATTAGATGGTTTGTGTGCTTTGAATTAAGCACTTGCCTAAGCACATCCCTAGATGAGGCCGTAGGAAAGTGCTGCAGCTCCTTGGTCTTGGCTGCACCAGGGCAACCGCCAAGTTATGGCGAGAGCCACGAGTTTTAACCCCCCCCCAAATGACATCACATCTGTTTCTGCCCCAAATATTTTATTTCAGGAAGATAAGAAAGCTTTTGTAGGTCACTGAGGAAGGACAAATATGTAGTGTCTGCAGTCAGCAATACTAATTACAGTGGGTATCATGGGTGAGGCAGCACTTCTGTAAAACTTTTCACTCCTAAGCTGTTCTCCCAAAGAAGTTGGGGTGTTTAATACAGCAAAGCTAGTATCTGATGATTAAGTCACATTACAGCAGGGGTTTTTTAATACATTTGACTTGTTTTGTGAATAGCAAACACAGATTTATCCTTGTCATTCTAAATAGCTGTTTAAACCTGCTGTGTTAAACTGAGCAAAAATGAAGATTTTTTTATTATGGTTACAGAGATAAATTCATAATGTGAGGGGGGGCTTTTTAGGATCCAGTTTGTATGATGAAAATCCTCTTAAATGACTGAAAACAGGAAACACTATTTTACAAATGAAAACACCCTTTACCATTTAAAAATATATGACCTACTCAATCTACTTAAAAAAAATTTATTCACTGGATACATTCACCACGGTATCAATTTCTGCAAAGGGACTTATGCTACGTTTCATAGACAGCCTGACAATTAAAGTTGCTGCTCTGCTGTGATTGCCATAACACCACAGCACAAACATCCTCTGCGCTTGAAGGTAACTACACAGAAAAGTGCTAATGTCTTTTTTTTCTTTAATATCACCTAGCGGGTAGGCAAGCAGAGGGAGTGTATGATTGATGATGATGATTTCTGTTTTCCAGAATATCATAATCCATTAAATTATGTAAGTTTTTGAGATCAAGAGAAGAAAATAGGTAGGTTTGGAAATTAAGGTATTAGAAGTTGCCTATCTAAGACTCACGGAGATTAGCCGACCTCATGGTAATGCAGCTGCTGTCCCCGCCGCACGTGTCCATGCTGGGGGACAGCTCCAGGCTATTTCCCACCCCCCACATGTAGCTATTTTGGAGGTAGAAGCACAGTTAACTTCCCAGTGCAGGAATGCCAGCATCGCTGGGAATGCCGCTTGGCTTTGCCCACGCAGGACATGGAAACGCAGAGTGCCTCTCCAGTGACGCAAGGGACAGCAACCGGCAGCCCATGCCAGGAGCTCTGCTCCTGCTCCAGGCACGCCGAAACCAATACGAGAGGTTTTACTGAGCAGGAGATGGTCCCACTGCCCTGAACCATGACAGAAGAGATGTCACTCAGGAAGGTGCATCTCCGTCGCCCCGTAACGGAGAGCTTGCTGATACCATATGCCTCTTTTTTGCTGTTAATTACTCTAGAAGGCTTCAGAGTGTTATTTAGTATGGTAACATGGGAAATAGTACCCATAGAGGGGAAAACTTGCTGATAAAGACAGTCCAAACAGAAAAGAAAATGGGAAACAACATTGCAGAGCTGTAAAACCCAATTTCTCTCCTGTCAGTACAAAAGTTTAAAATGTTGATTAAACGTGTTCATTTTTCAAAAAATTCCATTAATCTCAGAGCAAAGAGTGACAGCAAGAATTAAGTAATGCCTTCAGCCCAGTGGCAAGTAGAAACAAGGGGACAAACCCTGCCCCAGGAGAGCCCCTTGCTGGGTGCTCTCCCAAGCACACGCGAGGGTACCGAAACCTGCCCGAGGGCTGGAGGGATGCAACCCCCCGCCTGGATGCCAGGTCCGAACCCCTGCGTATTACAGTGTAAAACTTACTACTTCCACCTGAAAAGCTCAGAAAAGTAATTTTCTTCACGAATCTTCAGTTTCTTTGAAAATGGGCACGGTGATGCAAATTGTAAGCGCGAATGGTAAATACTCATTTTTGTCCTGTTTTAAAAATGCTGCCGGTTGCGGGCAGCGACAGCACGTTAGTTCCCAAGAACTGAGGATGTAGGGCTGTTGTTGTGTACAAAATATACTTGGTAC
Organism: Elanus axillaris; assembly: GCA_026212715.1. Classification (NCBI taxonomy): domain Eukaryota; kingdom Metazoa; phylum Chordata; class Aves; order Accipitriformes; family Accipitridae; genus Elanus; species Elanus axillaris. The sequence continues at coordinate 17,002,684 of JANZLQ010000044.1, read as the reverse complement.
TTTGCAAGTCTGGGGGGAGACATAGGTGCCCCAAATTACTGCCAATCTGAATAAGTTGCTCGGGCTGTTACCTCAACGTAGGAGGCAAATACCATGAAATCAATTTCTGTGCCCAATTTACTCTCAGTAACACCTGCACACATTTTAAAGGGTAATTTGTCATTTTGCTCCTCTCGTCGTGTTATTTCAGGTCATGGGATCATCAAGTCAAAACTTGGTTTTGACCCTCCACTCCATAATCCAGAAATGGAAAGTCAACCCCCCCCTTTTTTCCCCCCAGAAGAGAGGCCACAAGTTATAAATAAAAGTGGATAGAGTGGGTAAATCACTCCTGGGTTTCTGTCACCTTAAGCCCACTCTGTTGTAAGCACCTCCTTTATTATCCCACAGCCCATAGTGGAAAAAGATCATTTAATGACCGGGGAAAACGTGACTTGCCGCATTGCCCATGGATCATGGAAGGTGCGACGTGAGCCCTCCAGGTAATTTATCCACCTGCTTGTTTAGGCGGAGCTGCAGCCTGAAGCAGCGGCAGCAGTAAATGGCTATGGTAAAGAGTGACAGGATGATATTCGGTGATATACTGAGCAATTGAGGGTGTGGGGAACATAAAAGGAAAGAAGCAAGACGGTACTAAATGCAGTCCCGAGAAACAAAATGATGGAGCCAAAACAGTAAAAAAAATATATATATACATAAAGCAGATAAACCGGCGATGCAAGGGGAGCGAGCCAAGGGAGAGCAGGGCAGAGCAGCTCTCTGCCGGAGGAAGCGGGAGGACGTGGGGAGCAGGAGAGGGCGAAGGGCACAAACGCTAAAGCAGGCGGCTGAGCCGACACGGCGCTGAGCCCACGGCACTGCCGCAAGGGGTGGGCGCGGAGCACCAGGGTGCTGTTTCTGGGGTGCTCGCCCGTGGTTTCAGCCATCGTGGGAGGAGTCGGGGGGAGACTAAGTTTTGTGGACCCACAGCACGCTGCAGCCATTGCTCAGCTGCAGCCAGAGAAGCCTCATTTATATGTCCCAAACCCAGCACTCGCCTTTTTCCAAATCTGAAAGGCACTTTTAATACACATTTGCGAAGTCTCCCAGAGCCCCACGTGCCGGTGCCACGGCGCACGGGTGGGTGAGAGCACACGGGAACGGGTTGCTGGAAAAGGGGCAGAGCCCTGCTCCGTCCCTGTAGCCAGTACTCGTCCCTGAAAGGTCCTTCTAACCCTGGTGGGAGATTATCCATCGCCCGGTGGCAAACAGTAGCCAGGGACCGCTGTAAGGACAGCGGGGTCCCTTGGCCGAACCCTGGAAGGTGCGACGGCTGCCTGAAGCAAAACACGTTGTGTTCCAGCGAGGGCTTTAAAACAGGATTTCAATGCTTGTGAGTCACATTTTATATATAAAAAGTTATACATATATATATAGAATGGCTGTTGGTCATCAGTAAACTCCCTTAATAATCAATCGCTAATTAAGTACCACTGCCCTAATAGATCTAAAGCAAATCCCTTTTTGAGACACTAGAAGCGCAGCCAATAGCATTTATTGATTAAGCATGTCACAGGCACTGGAGGGGAAAAGGTGCCTTTTTTCCTGCCCCTTCAGAAGCTGTATGCCAGCAGTATCTGAAAAACAGCAATATTAGAACTACTGGAATAATTTGTTATTACCGACGTCCTTTTGACTCTGGATGTGAACACATTTTCTACAGGAATAAACATCCCAGGAGATGTCTGGTACCTACCCAGACCATTACAGAGGTGGAAAGAAATCAGTGAGATACTAATAAACACTGAAAAGCTGGCTCCCATTCAATGCCTCTTGAACCTTTGCTGGAACGGCTGTTCCAGTGAAACATACTGTACAGCGCTGGCTTTTTCCAAGAAGACATTTGTCCCTAAAACCCTTGGCCCTGTGAGTTCTTCCAATGTGGCATTACTGAGCCCGAACGAGGTCTGCCTGGGACGTCAGCCTGCAGCCAAACGTAGGCAAGCCTCCTGTTGAGACCTACGCCGTTTTGCTGGGCTGCTACTTACCATTTACATATTAAACCCATAAATTATTTCACTAACAAGAAACAATGCTCCTTACGTTGTTTTTTTTAAATTATAAATCTTACACTTAGAGCAATTTAAAAGTGACTTTCAGTTGCTTCCTTGCTGCTATCAATCAGTGATGCACTTCAATTCCACAGCACTCTAGGGACTCAGTAGGTTAGAAAAAAGCAAATAGGAAAATAGAATGAATATTTTATTTTTGTTATTCATTGCAATAGCCAGAAAGCAGTCCCTGAAATCTGCTAAAAGTAATAGGAACTGACTGCCCTTTTAATATGCCCCCTTTTAAGGTACCTATTAGGAGCCCAGAATACAATTCAATATTCTTTACAGCAGCATGCCTCAAGTTTTTATTGAAGCCCAAATTTCTTATGGGGTAGAGTTTATGCACTTTCTTGTTGATATTTTATTATGGTTCAAACCTCCTTTGCATACTAGTGACTGCGTGGGTGTGCACGTGAGTGTGAGTGTGCAAGAGAGCAAAAGTTCACTTGAATGTGTCCGTGTGTGATAACTGCACGCCACTGTCTGCAGCTATATGGTCACCGGCCGACCCAAGAGGTATCCACTAACACTGTGCATAAGCCACGGTTTTCAGCCAACATCTTATTTGTCAGCGTTTCCTGAAATGGTTCTACCTGTGCCTTTTTTTTTGCTCTATATATTTTCCTTTAAAAGCCCAAGTGTACAAAACCATTACAACCACTACTGATGTTCCAGACGAGCCTTCTTTTTTTTTTTTTTGCTTTATTTCTACAACAGGTGCCTATTGTCAGAATTCCCCTCCTGAAAATCAACCCAAGTTTCCCATTGCCTCTGGGCATGAGTTTCCCAGCCTGGGAGCCTGTCATCTGATAAGGACAGAAAGAAGAATTGGGTACTTGAAATAGGGGAAGAAGAAACACCTTAGTCAGTGTTTAATCCTGTACTGCAAAGATGACATTAGATCATTGGCTCATAAATGATGTAAAATCCCACAAATCTTCCCCCATCTTTACAAGGGAAAAAAATACTCTCAGTATCTTAGATGGTTTCCACTTTTGCCTTGTATGGCATTATTTTACCTTCCTCAAACTGGAGAATAAGCTGCCTGGTAGCTCATGGTGATTATGTACAGATCCCTCACCAGACCTGCCGTGTTTGCTCAGCAATGGGACACGCTGAGATGCATGGTAGCTGTGATGAAACAAGGGTTCCCTAAAGCCTGATCAAAAAGATAATACACTGGGAAGAGATTTATCTTTAGCACCAGGAACACATTCCAGCCAACACCACCAAGGGTAGACGAGTGCTGAAAACGCCTTCCTGAGTGCATGGGAGGCCAGAACCCATGAGAAAGCAGAATAAGAGAAATAAACTCAAACAGTCCCAGGATGGCACCTTCTCACGCTCAGAAGGACGGACCCAGACTGGAACGTGCCTCCAAGCCCAAACCCAGGCTGCCATCTGAGTCATCTTGCAAACAGCAAGGGCAGAAATGCCCCCAGCCTCTCTTTCCCGGGAGGAGAGACCCAAACGTCCGCTGATGATGGTACAGAGATGCCAGGGGAGAAGCCTGCAGCTAAGGAGGGCCTGCAGATCCCTCCATTCACACCAAGGGCCCCCTCTCCCTCAGTCTGCCTTGCCCAAGTAATCCAGATAATTAACAAATAAAGCAAGCATGCCTTATTTTTCCTGACACCAGAAAAAGAGCAAATTAGCTGCCTTTGAGCAAAAATTAGGAAGCAGAGTATTTCTCTAGGCATTGCTACAGAAGTAGATCATTCCTCGGAGCAGAAGCCATAATAGCTTTTGAATCACTATAAGCACCACACATTCAAGCAACAGTGATTTGCACTGAAAATAATCGAGGGAAGACAGTGAAAGCAGCATTTATGTAAATAAACTAACCTTAGCATTTTGATACATTTGTATTGCACAAGGGTTTTGTTTTTCTACACCGAAGGAACCTCATATAAGAGAAAGAAAATAAGAACAAAAAGGATTGAAGGGCTTGAAGAATTTTAATATTTCACTTTCTTTGGTGGACAACTATTTTCCACAATCTGATAGTACATGCAAATAGTTGCAGCCAAATTCAATTCTGTGTTTACCAATGTAATTTCAGGTTGATATCAAATCATCAGATTTACTCAAACCCAATGAAAATTGCACATCAATCACAATGTCTGTATCGGAACCAGAGTTGAGAGTATTTTAGAAAAACCTCTAAGAAACTGCCACTCAGAAAAAAGGTAGTTTTGAATCTGTTACTCCTGCGAGACCCTAACACCATCCCTAGCCACCTGTATCTCTGCAGCTGTTTAAAAAAAAAACATTTTTTGTATTTAAAAAGGAATCAAAATAAGAAGGAACAAATTTGAAAAAAAATCTCTTGGGAGAAACGGTATAGCCGTGCAGCTCTGCAGGGCAGAAAGCTCAGAGGATTTTTATCCAATTGCACTTCTGCATTGTAAGACACCAACAAAATATGTATTATTTCCAGGACTACCTAGTTAAATTAATGCAGCTCAGTTTTAAAGTCTGTCTGTCCAATTCAACCAGAGGAACTGATTTCAGTTAAACTGCTATTCCTTAAGGGATTTTGCTCTAGTTTTATTTGGTTTTACACTCATTTTAGTTAAACTATTTTAATTTTGCCTACAGGAAGAGTGCTTGGATTTTAAAAATACAGTTGCAGGAAACAAAAAAAACTGTCCCGTGATGCCAAGTGTACCAACAAAAAAGCTGAATTTCTCACGTGGTGGTACCCTCTATGGGATCTCGCTTCTCTCATTGCTAGAAAAATAATGCCAGGGTAGCAATCCACAGCTTTACCAGGAAAGATGCAAATGTGGTCCTTCTGAAGAGTTGTCCCTGTCCCCAGCTACCCAAAGCAACCCTGATGGAACTTTTTTAGGCAGGTGAATTTATGAGGAGTGCACACTGCACATATCTTCGTTGACCGGCCTCACAGCTCTAGCACATTGACCTCTGAGAGCTCCAGCACAAATTAAGGTGTCCAGGCAAGTTTTGAATAATTTGTGTTACTTTTACTCTTGTTGTTCTCAAGAGCCCTTGACTGAGGTAGGAAAAACCACTGCAAAGCAAGGCCAAGCCCTCACACAACTCTTCTTTAACGTCCTTTACGCTGCGGGGCTTCTGATGGGTTCAGAGCCTGTGATGGATGAACCTGCAGTCTCTGCTTTATCGATGGCAGAGTTTTCAGCCTTTACTCCAGAGATACTCTGCTAACTCAAAGGTCACCGACGCGCTGGCCCCGTGCCCTGCATTTTACCAAGGAGGGACCGCAGCCCATTAGTGCTTTGATCACAGCGCAAAGTGCTTCAGCCTGAGCCTCTGAAGAAAAGCCACAGAGGCAGCCGTCTCGCTGGAAATCATCTTGAGAAGGTGGCACGTGCCAACAGAGACGTGCCGATGAGTTGGTGCAATGATTGGCAACAAGGCACGGGGAGGATAGCAAAAGCCTTCGCAGTTTTGAGGAGAACAAAGCAATGTGTCAGAAGTGAAAAAGATATCCAACGCAAGTAAAGGTGTGCTGGCCGTTACCGTGTGGCACGTCTCACTTGAAGCATTGCAGATGTTGCCTTTACAAACTCGATCATATTAAGGTGGGAAAACAAGAGCCCGAACGCTGCAGCTGTGGAGCTCTCCTTCTGCCTCAGTGCCCCTGCTTTGGGACTTCGGCTCTTATCTTAGCCAACAGACTGCCCAAAGCCATTTTCTGTGGCCAACTAAAACACAGGTGATAGGCCAACAAGACAGGTTATAAGGACATAGTTGAAATAAATCTTGACAGTGATAGCATTGCCACATCACAAGGACGTTCTTCCATCTGCTACCCAAAAAAGGGGGCACATCGTAGCTGTTCTGAAAGGCTGTGGAGAACCTTGTTGGCAAGCAGAGGACCAACACACGAGAGCAATTCTACAGCCACAGCAATTCTCCAGGCCTGTCTACGCTGCAAAGTGAGACAGTGCTCCGCTAACGTCAGTGAGAGCAGGCTTGAAAAGCCACGGCTACAGTCAACGTGCTTCCAGCCCACCACGGCATGGGGCTCACTCATGCTATTTTATGATTTTGTTGTGTATAATTTTCTGTTAGATGGGGTTTGCAAATCTGAGGCAACTGTATTTTATAAAATAAACTGAGTTCTCTCCTATCTGCATAATAAATATTAAAACATCATCACTGCAATTTTAGGCAGGGAATATTTATGTAAGAACATTGTGCAGATGTGGCGAAAGGCTAATAAAGCGATGCTAATTATCTAATCAATCTTTCTTAACCTTTGTCTTAGACACTACATAGTGCTTATGCTAAGATTAGACCCATTTTTCAGGGTCTAAATAATGTTGTAATCATAGCTGTAATGTGTGGGTTCATTGGAAACTTCTCTTCAAATGCAACATTGTCAGTTTACACAAAAATCTGTCTATAAGCCATCTGTTGCAGAAACCGGTCATTATCAATTTCATCAATCTGTTCCCAAATATTGCAGATGCCAGCCACTAAGAACCATCTGTTAGTGTCAAAAAAATAACAATTCAATAAGCAGACTATTTGGGGAGGAGGTGGGGAAATATGCTGCAATATTTGGCGCAAAAGGCAAACTTGCTAATTGTTGCAGTTTTACTACTGACCTACAACTTCTTTCGGAGTGATGCCCAGCTCATTGATTAGCCATCAGTGGGAGGGAGATTTCCAGAAGACAGTAATAACTATCAGCAGTAATGAAACTGGAGAACTGACACCTACTCGTGCTGTAACATATTGTCCAACAGCATCCAGGTTGGTGCCGGCAGTGACTTTTCCAAAGTCACCAGTGCAATTTGAGCAGCTTTGAATTATTACCTCTAGCAGTAGTTTAAATAAAGACACAGCGTATAAATGGGCTGAGCTTGCACGTTTTCCTGGATTTGTTCAGTCTTGTGAAATAAAACAAATTCCACATCTGGTTCTCAAATGACCATCCCTCACTGTGACACTCACAATTGCCTGGACCATCTGGATGCCTAAAAATTGAAACCCCTTGAGCCCTCCGCTGTGATGTGGCATGTGGCTCCTGCAGCGTTCCTTTACATCGCCACTAGAGAAAGCTGCCAAAGCCATGCCAAGCAGGAGGCTGGGGACCGACCACAGGGCTGGGGGAGTCAGGGCCCACGGTGGGGCCAGGACCTGGGCTGCATCTTCTCAGAAGTGATAGAAGTAGAAGACATAAATGGCACATCTTGGTTGAAAAACTTTTTGTCCCTCATTTATCAATCTGTAAACTTGCACATTAACCATCCAACTCAGAAACTTAGATATTAACCATCACGATAACAGCCATTCGACTGTCACCGAATTGCTTGTGCCTTATATACCCATTACGTCCATAAGGTCTGCTTGTTCCTAAGATGCCTCTGCTGAAGCCACTGCAGTTGCCTTCATGCCATACTGTCTATGGATGCAGAATCATGAGAACTAAAAAGTTCTATGCAAAGCAAAGCACAGGCTGGAAAGTAAGAAAAATCAAAGATACGGCGGACATGGGGATACTTAACTGTTGGCCAGAACTCATGACCCTTGCTGACAATTACGTTTTCCCTTTGTTTTCCTTGTCCACGGAGAAGCCTGCTTTGACAAATACCTGGCAGATAAACATGTAATGCTGGAATAATAAAGCACAGAATCTCAGTGTTAATGAACTACCCTTGCAGTAAGAGAGAAAAATAACATTTGTTTTCAGACGCAGCTTTCTCAAGAAAGAAAAATCCCAATTCAGGTTCAATTTGTAGGAGGATATGCATTCAGAAAGTGCTTCCATCTGCAGTTTCTAATGGGCGCTTTTATTTGGGTCAGCTGCATAATTGTATAAGCAGTCACCCTCTGGGAAAGTTTTGTCCATACAGTCAGCCTTCGCCTCGGCAATTTGGGTTAAATCTGTATCTGTCTCAATCTCATTTAAAAATGCAATAAAAAAAGGCCAAGCCATTTTCTTTGGCCAAAATAGAAAGACAGTATCTGCAAAACTACTCTACCATCTAATCACCATCTTCAGGCCTTGCAATTCCTTAAATATATTCTGGTAAAGAAACTGTATCACAAGAACACACACAACTCCCCTCGCAACAGCTCCAGTTCAGGAACGCACCTATGCATCTCACACATCTTGCTGGACTAATGCTTCTTCTCATGCCTATATTTTCATATGCATGTGCGTATGTGTATACATATGTGTGTGTGTGTGTATGTATACATATAGGTATGCACACACAAGAAAGCATGTGGAAGTACTGCATTAACTGTTGCTTATCCTGACAAGCTGAAATGGCTCTTCCTAGCTGACCTTCAAAGACATTTCCTTTGGGTACGTGTTCCCCATAAATCACAGCTGGAAGGAGCCAAGCTGGGGCTGATAAATGTGCAGGGCAGGAGCAAATGCTCTTCATCGAGAAAGGAGCATGGAGGCAGGCCAAGATGAACAAGGGAGTAGATTTGTATGTTAGGGCTCCAAAAGCCCTAATTAAATGTTCATCGGTGCTGCCAGGGGACAAAGAAATGCAAATATTACACTGAGGAGGTGAGTGCTGGGGTAGGCAGGCAGGAGGCAGGAGCAGGAGCCGATATTTGTAAACATTTTACAGGAATTGAAATAGCTGAGCAGTCTGCTGGTAGAAGAAATGGAAAAAAAATTAAAAGCTCAATATTCATACGCTGTGCAGCGAAAGCCATACCTGTGTGGGATTATTACAAATGGATTTGGCTGTGCTTAGGGTTTTCAATTCGGTGTTTATAATAAAGGGTAGCTAAACTCTCTTACAGCTGAACATCAGCATGCAGACCTGCTAGGATAACTGACCTTTTTGAATGTTAATTATCTTTAAAAGGCCTGTTTGCCCAGAATTGTCTGAACCAGCTGTAACCAGCCACCAGTGTCACCGAGGAGAAATGATGGACGTCATGAGGAGTCATTTGATATCCATTAAAGTGGAGGAAAGTCATTAAAATATATTGGGCCCAGGGACCTTATGAAACAAAGAGAAGGTAATTACTTTAGGCTCAGATTTACCTGCCTGGACTAATCAATAAAAAGACACCCTGAAAAGGAAAGAGGGAGTAGAAAGAACACATTTTGACATGTCTGCAAGGAACATCTGTCACCAGGGCAGAAGAAAAGGTCAATCCGCCTTCCTGAGCGCTGCTCACCCAGCTTCCCCCTGCGAGGGGAGCGGGGCCAAAATACACCGTTTTAGAGGAGTCGTGGGTCAGAAAGACTGTGCCAGCGCACCCTCAGCCCAGTCGTGGCTTTGGCTAGTTGTGCGACCTTGGGAATATCACTTAGGACGCGGTCAGTTGCATTAACTAAGCAGAAAGAAGGACCTAATGAGGTGGCCTCGTTTTGCTGTTGCTGTGTATGGATATTAGCTGTCCTCGCAGGGGCTGAGCTGTGGGTAGTAGAACATTTCTGAAGTTTAAAGCACATCTTCAGTGGCTCTGTGGAAGCAACCAAGCTGCTTTTTCGGCATGGCAGTAAAGATCAGCTTTGCAAAATTTCCCTGGATTATGCAGCGTTTTCTGGGGCTCTCCATGGCCAGATGCTCAGAGGCAGCAGGATATCAAGCCCCCACAAGTGTCTGCTGGCTTTTTAACACCCTGGTAGGCACCAAGCTCTTTGAAAAAAAAACCTGATCCCACCTAATCTCTTTTAAAATGTAATGCCAGTTTACTTCTTCGCCAGGGTACGTACAAATTAGCTCAGGTATAGAAGATGAGCAAGGAAGGCTCAGGCACAGAATCGCCATGGGCACCTCGTGCCGCAGAAGTGACACTATCCTACCTCCACGGAAATCAATGGGCTTTGGGGCACTTTTTTCCCTAAAAGCGAAGTTGCTGATTTTATGTGCTGTGCAAATGATTTGGATTTTTGCAAAACGAAGTATCCTCTGAGCCATTTCACAGAAGTCCATGTATCTTCCAAAAAGAGGCATGCAAAAACCCCCACTAGTTAGTTTTGTATCATTATTCATTCTAATTAAAATCTTTGTCGAGGGAATCTATTGCCTTTTTTCTATTTTCTGCTCAGATGTTGCAGTCCTTGACATTACGCTGTGGTCTATGAAGACGCAGAATATTAATGCCTCCCATTCTAGAAAAATATATTGAGTCTGCTCTACTATTTTGACCTTTTCAGTACATTGTATTTTGATTAACTGGCCACCTTGCTTCTGCCCCACAGGTCTGCAAGGCTATAGAGGGACGAAGAGGTGGAAAAGCTACCAAATCACATTTCTAATCACCGGGAAGGTTAAAGGAGTGCGATAAAACACAGTATCTCACAGAAAGGCTGAGGGACTTGGGCTGCGGCACAACTGCACGCATAGAGAACAGTGGAAACCAGGACCAAAAGGCCCCACCGTCATCACAAGCATCTTTTCCATCTTGCTATTCTGTATTACTTTGCCTCGATAGCCTCTGCAAGTGCTGTCTTTCTCGAGAGCCAATTAATTCAAGTCACAAATATCTGCCCTGAATTCTTGCAGGTAATTAGCACCTCGGGTTATCAACAGGAAGCTGGTACCCACAGGCACTTCAGATAATTGTGTTTCAATATTGGCACATTTCTGCTTACCACAAAAGGTCACTTCAGTTTCTTTCCTCCATTTTCTCCCTCTCTTTTACTAAATGAATGAAAAATCGTTATCGTTATTCTGAATGCTCTAAACAGCTGGCAAAGGCTGTGGGCATTACAGGACAGACACGAGTGACGTGGGCACTTTAGGGGGTTGCAAAATTATTTTCTAATCCTTGGTTTCAGATATAACCCTCCTCAGCATGCCAGTTAATGAAAAAATGCCCAAAGTCTAGTCAAATAGTCATGCGCCTGAATTAATTTTGAAGAAAAGCAATGGAAAGAATACGTAATTATAATGTAGCAAAACTGTTGGTCACTTCAACCAGCATCTGCAATTTGGGTAAGGCTGTATTTAGTACTGCACAAATTTGGAGGACTCTACCTGTTTCAAGAAGCCATAAAGGGTAACCGTTCATTTAATTATATGATGAATAGCTTCCACAAACAGACTAAGTATTATACATGAAGAACCATGTAATTACTTTGTAAATATAGGATTATATCTGTCCTTGAAACAAGAAAACAAGTTAAATCAGCCTTGCAAAACTGTACTCCCCACTCACAGTGAGTGAGTAATTCTGTTGCAAAAATAAATTACAAATCATCATCTTCTTTACAGAATGGTCACAGTAAAAGGACAGCCGTGATGGGTTTGTGACAGGGCCAGATAATTTCAAGGCAAGGTTGTATTAAGTGTTAAATTTCAGTAATGACAAATCCTTATCTGCAAGAAGTATTTGAGAGCGTGCAGTAACTTTGTAGTCGCCTTGGACTGCTGAATAAACAATGCATAGAAACAGAAGAAGTCAGCAGAAGTGTGCCCTGCTAAGCTGAAGTTATGAATCAGAAGCATCACTGCTGGTTAAAAGTTAGGGGATGGTGAGGGTAAGCTGTGGCTCTACAGCTCTTAGTTTATACCATCGTGTACACTGCTGGTGCCTCTCCTGTCTTTTTCAAGACATACAGCCATGCTATTTACCCTAGCATTTTCTGCAAGAGCTCAATCAAGTCATTTGTTCTTCTCAGCCAGCTATCTGCTTATTGACGTACATATCTATTATGCCAGCGTATACAAGCGTAGCAAGTGAAAGCCAAAATTTTCCCTGTACAGAGAGGTTTGCACGCACAGACCTGCGATAGTGGTCTTTGAGGTACCAAAATGAATCAAATGAATCTTACAACTTTGCTTTCTGAATTACTTAAAGACAAGATCTGATATGGAGTGCATTAACAACAGGAGCGCTCCGAGTTGCTTTGAGTTACTCCCTTTCTATCATCACTGCATTATTACACTTAGAGGTTTTTTTAATTGTATCATTAAAGTTAATGAAACCTTACAGATACAGAACTGGTGGGTGGTGCAACTGGGAACGTTAAAATCACACTCTCGTTTCAATCACTCACAAAACCAGAGAGCTAACCATTGAACCACTAAAGGCCAAAGAGAGCTTGCTTAAAGAAACATCTTGGCCCTTTAAGAGGGGGAGGAAAAAAAGTGACACTATCTCAGTAAAAGAAAGTGTAGTCACAGTGCAATTCCCAGTTGCCTTCAGGAAATCAATACTCACTTCATATGGTACAAAACTTTTCCTTTAACCTTTACTCGAGGTACAACAGGACAATCAATCCAGGGTTTCAGCCCCGGTGACCTTCCCCAGCGGCGCGCACAGCCCAGCGTGCTGCGAGCTCAATCACCCCTTGGCAGATCCAGCCAGCTCAATCATCGCCCCTTGGCAGATCCAGCCCCTAACGGAAGCCGACCCTGGGAGCATCGCCCGTTCTCCCTCCGGACGAGCAGTCCGTCACCCTCTCGCCCCTTGCCCCCGTGCTCCGCTGAAGCTGCCCGGTGACATTGGAAGGTGGCCGTGTGCGAGCAGCCGGGGTCCCCGCTCACCCGTCCTCCAGCGCTCTGCTTCTCATCGGGGTACAACAGGGTGACCGTGAAAAAGGATAAAGGGTTATTCTGTACAGCCACCCCAGAAACTCACTGCTTGTCTAAGACAGCAACAGGCCACTCTCAACCCAATAGATTTTTTTTCTTTCCTCTCCCCCCCGCCCCCCGCAAACTTGCTGTTCTAAAAGAGTCATTGGGAAGTTCTATGCATTATCACCTCCCGCTGTAAAAGGCAGTCAGGTATTTTCTTCCTACAGGAGTGAAGCAAAATAACAGAACAGAAGGTCACCTCAGCTCACTTATTTTGAATAAAGATTATTTTGTTAAACCAAATTCTTTTTCTTTTGTTTTTAATGGGGTCATTGGGTCATTTAAGCTTTTATGTACAAAACTTAAACTCTTCTCACTGCAGTCAACTGCCAAAGCAGAGTGAACATCATTCCCAACCTGACTTACATCTAAAATCTCCGGCAGAAATCCTGCAAAGCAATGCTATCTGCACCTCTTTGTGGCCCATGCCTCTGCAGCATCTCTAGATAAGAGCACATGTCCCAAGAAGGTAGTTGCTCCTTTAACATCAGGTTTCAAGTAACTGATCTAGGAGCACACCTCCTTGGCTAAATTCAGCCCAAACTGACCCCTGTCCAGGTGTGAGAGCTGTTGCTGTTTAAGCATTACCCTTAAAAGTTTCAACCTACTAATCTCAAAGTTGATAATCTCACAAAATTCATAATCTGATACGACCCTTGATGGTGTAACTCAGACACGACGCGCACAAGCCGCCCTGGCTGCGTGCAAGCGCACAGCTCCGAACACAGGCTGAGCCAACGCTAGTTATGAGCACCTACATTTGCAGTTTCCTATAAAAAGCAGAGTCAAACAATGAAATTCAGCTCTGGACCCCCATGCCCATCATGAGTTTTTCCTAGTCACAGGGAGGGCGATGCTCTCCGTTCATACCGATACACCACGAGCAACTCAGTGGATAGTGACAATCTGTCTGTCCACACGCCTGAGAACATGATTGTGGTTTGCTTTTTAACTAATAATGCCTATTTTCAGTATACTTACTTTCACCTCTATTCCTGACCACCTTCAGGAGACAGTTGCACACATCCACTGGATGTGTGCATCATTCTCCTGAAGATATTCAGGCGACAGAGATGTGTGCGTGCGCACACTGTTGCATGATTTTCTACTACCCAGATCTGGAAAAGCAGGAGGAGTTGGGGTGTGGGTTTGATTTCTTTCTGCCTCCTGAAACGTGTCTGAATGGATGTGCCGGTGATGGTTGCCTTAGAAACCAGCAGAAGTTATCTTGCCTGTCCGGGCCAGAGTCTCTCATGCTGCCAAGAGCAGGGAGGCAGCAAGTCAGGTACAAATGTTTGGAAAAGTAAAAGGTTTTTCTGTTCTGCACAAAGCAGGAATGCCATGAAGCGAGAGCACCAGCAGATCCCGGTATCCACCAGCCCCTCTCCCGGGCCAGGACATTCAGCACCAAACTGCCGCCAACCAGGGTCCGACCATCCCAGGAGGAGCTTTTTGCTAAGTGGGTTTTCGCTAATTGAACCCCCAGATCTGGTCACAGCTCCTGTGCCTCATCTGCTTCATAGATGGGAGCAATGAGACAAATTCTGCCCTACCCCACGCTGCTGCCAGCTCTTCCATCCCTCGTTTGCTCAGCCTGCCAACACCACCTCTCACTGGTATATTAGCACAGCATCTCCCCGCTTCTTGCGTCAGCGTAGGCGCTTGCAGAGGAGGAAAGGATTTACCTTATCCCTCCTTTTCTAATAGTGGATCCGTTCCCACAAAGTGTACGATTCCTTCAGCTTCCTGCATCTCTTGGCAGGAGAGGTTTCTTGACTCGGGTCCTGGTCGCCATCACCCCAACGCCGCCGTGAAGCCTTTCCGTGGGGTGCCATAGCCGATGGCAGCCAGCGCCTTTGGAAGCAGCCAGCTCCCTGTATTTCTGCTTTGCCATTCCGACCTGGGATGATACTGGCAGCAGGAGGGAGGTGCTGCCTATCCTCACCTCGCCAAAAAGGCCAAACCGCCTGCCAAGAGGGTCACCAGCAGCAGGGCAACAACTCCAATGGAAAAAAGGACCCAAGTATTTCATCCCGCTGATGAATACGTTTTGTTACAGTGGCTGGTTTTTTTTCCTTAACCAAAAAAAAAAAATTAATTGAATTAAGCACGTTTCCTTCCATTTTTATGTGTAAATGCAAAAGATACATAATGGCTACAGATAGCTATCTAGATGTTCATATGAAGTGATCTACATATGAAAAGGCTACTGTTATGATCATTTGTATTTTAATTATCAGCAGAGTTCTGTTAATTTCAAGCTCTAGCAGAAACACAGAAAAATCAATGTTTGATAAATAGAAAAAGGTTTTCACGGGTCAAGGAGGATTATAGTTTTGCAATTCTGCAAACTGCAAGCAAGAGAAGTAAACAAAGATGTTGGAAATTATTTAAAGAAAAATATTTGACAGTGCCCCTTTAAACAGGTTTAAAATTTACATATATTTATGCCAAAACTTTCCCAAGATATTTGAAATTATATTCATGATTTCTGGGGGGAGAGGCCTACAGGCCAACTCTGAACTAGCGCTACCAAAGAAACACCTTCAGCAACTGCACTGGGTTGACCTTGGCCGGCTGCC
>JANZLQ010000044.1:16929185-16987353 GCA_026212715.1 Elanus axillaris | reverse complement strand
ATAAAAAAAAAAAAAAAAAAAAAAAAAAAAAAAAAGAAAGCATCCAAAAAGATGTGGAAGTCAAATTATTTTCCCTGCTTTGATGTTTGTTTGTGTTTTGTACTGCAGGGCACTTGTGCAATATGCACAGAAACGCCAGGAGAATGAGTGAATCCTGTTCGAGTAATTTAGAGGATGAAATAGTAATAGGAACCGCTTTGAACTCAGCCCGATGGCACGTTGTGAAATGCACTTTCTGATCTGTACACTGTCACTTTTCCCTAGCTTGTGTTTGTTATCACTAGGGCAAGCCTGGCCATAAACATGCAAGTCAGTACTGGGACTGAGATTTCATGCTATTTCTTTCTGTCAGGATTTGAAAAGGCAATAAAGAAACATTTGGTACCCAGGAAATATGTGCCTTGTTTTTCTTCAGAGCCCCCTGGATTTAAAAACAAACAAAAACAAAAAATCAACCAACCAAACAAACAGAAACCAAAAGAAATTTACAAAAAAAATCTCATTCTTATACATAACTTACAAAATTGGTCCAAAGTTCCAAGGGCCGTGTGGAAGGAAGCAATGCAGTTGCATGCTGATTTTATGAATGCCACACCAATGCCAATGGTTTAGCTAAATAAACCTAAGTATTGTGACTATTAATTGAAATCCAATCCTTGGCTAATGTGAATTAGTGCTGGATTATAATGCTACATCATGATAAACAGCTTGGAAATATTTCAAACAGATTTAGAAAGTTGTTCTCCATTAGATTATAAATACTATTAACAGATAAAAAGCCATAAAAGAGCTGTCACTTCAAAGGGGATCTTCTGGCCGTTTTCTAGCAGAGGAGCTGAAGGTACACAGTTTGCTAAGCCAAATTTCAAAGCAGAAAGCAAATCGTGGCATCTAGAATTATTATTGATTCCTTAAGTTATTAACTTAAAGGATTACCTTGTTCATTTTTGTTAAGGATAAAACATTAGCTAGGTATAATAAGGGCTAGGACATGCCAAGTTTTAGCTCTTAACATTAGAGGCCTTTGAAGATACACATGAAATCCGCGTAATGACACTGGGTTTTTCTCCCCAGAGCGATGCTGGGGACAGCCAGGACAGAGCAGGGGTCTCACCTGGGCTGGGGAAAGACCAGGAGCTTTGGCAGGGAACAGCGTCAGGTCTGAGGCACCCAAGCACCTTCCCGCGCCTGCACGGGACACGTCTTCGTTAGCAGTTTATGAGATAGTCATTATTGGCAGATCCACTTGAGGTTATGCCAGCAGCTATGCAAACATGTTGTTAAAAAAGCAATGACAAAAAAAGTCCTTCCCAAATGAACAAATTGCAGAGATAATGAAATGGGCCAGACAAGGCCTCCCGAGGGAAAATGAGATTAAATTAAACTTGCCATCAGCTGATCAGCATGAAGTTTTCTTTTCAGCAAAACCCATCAAAGGAGATATCATTGCAAAACACTGCTTGGACAACTAGTTTTTATTAAGGGCTTCAATTTTTTTTTTCCTGCCTACTCAAGCAATTAAGTCAAACTTTTGCTCAGTCTCAGTAACAGTGTTCGCACTGATTCGGAGAGCAAAGGGTTTTCCCAGCTCCCTCTGTGATTACAGCTGAACTGTCCTGCTGAGACTTATTTTGATCCTGGAAATAACGATAACCCTGTAAATCAAATGGGTCTGTATTTAGATTGTACTGTCTTGCCACTGATAACAGAGATTTCAAAAAGTTCTTCATGGGAAGGATTACATGGGGATCTGTATCTCCGATTCTCTTGTAAGTACAATCCCCTTTCCCAAATTCCCTATGTACTCCCTATAGGCAGTTTGTCTTGATGGCTACAAATCTCTCATATAAACCACATAACAGGTAGTGACACATTTACAGCACTTTTCATCTTTACAACACTGTGTGCTGGTCAGCTTTTATTATACTTACCAGACAAAGTGCTTTCCTTAGTGTCCACTAGGAAAGAGATTTTTTCTCAGACAAGCTTTTAGCCTGGCCAGCTGTAACTACACAATAAAGATATATACACATTTTCCTGTATTACAGTAATTGATAGAAAAAGTTAGGTCTAAGCCCAGTATGTTTGTCTCTCTGTTCCCAGCTAGCCCAGCACATCATCCTGAAAATGTTCTTTTTTATGGTACCTTAGTACTTGGTACCATCTAGGCCTGAAGTGCTCCCTCAAGGGTTCGCGTTAGGCTCAGAAAGGATGAAAGAACGAACTAACAAGATCAGAGCTGTTGCAGGTTCAGCTTTAGGGGCCACAGAAAATAAATTTCTAGTTTGTAGTACTTGCTTATTCCTAAAGTTATTAACCGCTCCAATACAGTATTTATAGCTGGGCTGCCTGCCCCTCTTTCCCCCAAGCAAAACTGTCACTTTTTTAACGCTATAATAAGAAGCTGATTTACTAGTGTATAACTTCAAAGGGAAACTTTCTTCTTCTGCTTGCTAAAATATTAACGGGGAATAACGAAGCGTGGTGACGTTACACGGAACCCCGGGAAGGAGTCCTTTTGGGGCTCCGAAGCAGCATGCTCCCTGGCTGGTAGCTTTTGTTCTTGCCAGGTTATCTAATAAAGTCACCTGCGGGAAGCTCTCTGCCTTATTTCCCAGATTGTGGTTAGGGACCGAAACTACTTTCCCAGCACAACCCCTTCCTTTTCCAACCCCAAAGCTCCCAAGCAAGGTCGTGCCGGGAGAACCGGCTGCAGACCAGGCTCCTTAAGCCATTTCACACCTGGGAGGGTTTAGCAATGATGCAAGAAGTTGGGAGGGAGCAAGGAAGAGGCAGGAGCAGGCTAGAGCAAGGTATGGCTTAAAGCCTCCTCAAAACAATCCACAGAGGATGCATCCACCCTCCCAGGCTGCATCTGCCAGCCAGACACCTTTGAAGACGATACCCCAAGGCCACATACAAGCTGCGGCCAAAGAGGCTTCTCCCTTTCAGCCAGAAATGACCTGACAGGGTTCCCTCAGCCGATATTTGATGCACAAAAATGTCAGTTTAGTAAGTCAAAGAGAGCACATGTCCCGGCCCTGTATTTTCAAGACCAGTCCCTATATTGCCCTCTCTTTTCCCCCTATCTGTGCAGACAGATCAGCAAGCACAGTAAAGCGTTACCAGGAAAGATTGTTAATCACCTGTGCCAATGTGGTTCAGAGGCAGGTTTGTCAGCGTATTTTATGCTATTACTGCACTTTGTACGGCGTGGAGCCTGTGCGTGACAGCCCGAAGCAGACAGGAAAGGTGTGCGGAGGCGCTCCTGCATTTAGATGAATTTGCAGGAGCTGCGCACAAAACTACTTGAGGAATTTAAACATGTAGGGTGGCTGGAAAGCTGTAAGGGGAGTTGTCAGGGTAAAAGAAAGCCTCAGAAGAGCTCCGACAGCAGTTCTTGCCTGAGGGCTGGCAGCCCTCGGGTGCCAATCCTGCACAGGCATTTGCATTGCACAGGGATACCGGGGGTGCTGAGCTGAGAGGGACGTCGTTTCGGATGAGACCTTCGTCCCATATCGCGTCTGTCTGGCTCTGATGCAAGTAGAAGAGTGCAGTTGTGCTCTGTGGTGCTTTATTCAAATTCCCATCTAGCTCTCTGGATTTTCTGTAATATCTTTTTCCTGCATTGTCAAGACTTTTGTGTAAAATGAAGATTATGTAAAGCTTGGCATGACCAGCTCTGCAGGCACGATCTAGCTCAGCTAACAGTGGCGTTACATAGAGCTGTGGCAAGTCACACCCTTCTCCCCTGCACTGAAACAAAAATCCCCCAAAAGCTGGTGGTTCTGGCCACCCGCCTCCAGAAAGATTGAAAAGTTCAGGGCTTCATAAAGACCGTAAAGGTCAAACATCGCCACTTGCCCTCATTTTGGGTTCTTGCACCAACAAATACAAACTTTGCAGGCAGGATTCAGATCCAAAGAGGTAACTCGCTTCTACTCGCTCTTCCAACAGACTGAAAAGCACCTGCCGGTAAAGCCTATTGCCTGGATATATATCATGATGCGTTTTCTTTGCCTATTGTGTTGCGGTTATTCTTCACATATCACTGAGCACTTGTTTCGATTTTTGAACAAATTTTTGTGTTAATTTTTTGAGAGTCGTTCGTAGGTAGGTCATCCTGAACGTGCCGAAGTAGAACTTTGGGAACACGTATGGAGTAAGAAGTATCTGGATAGGAATTGCAAGAAGGATTGGAGAGAAAACTTTACAAATCTCCAAAGGAAGTAACTTGTCTTTTCACTCCTCCCAAGTGTTTCCCAAGGCAGAAGGCAGCTACTTTTTGTGTGCAGCCTCTGCACATGCTGGACATCCTATGGAAACCTATCCTAGCACATTGAGTTTCAGATACACTGCAGCCACAAGTGGAAGAAAATTAAGCACATAAAAGGCAAAGCAGGTAGGTTACAGTAAAAGCAACAGATAGTCCAAAACAAGAAGAGCATGATCTGACTTGGTTCTTGCAATTCATATTTCAATTCCTTACTCTACGTGCTTGGGCAAGTGCTTCAAGGCCCTCCGAGGTGCGGAGCCACCAGAAGGATCTCTGCGCCTAAAGAGCACGGTGAGTTCTGAGCCTCTGCTCTCCCTTTGGGCCCCGCACACTCCGCACTGAGGATCCGGGTCATCTGCTGCATACAGGCAAATACAGCAAGGACTGAGTTGAGGTAGAGTGACTGGATTACCTCTCGGTGGTAGTGCTATGATATCATTGTTTATGGGGTTTCTTTCAGGTCTTTCACTGCTTTCCATCTCATTTTGTAATGACTGGTATAGTTGCTATCATAGTCCCCAAACACTCAGGATTTCAATTTTCTCAAGCACCTTGAAATATCTTAAATCTGAAGGGTACTACATGACAAAACGGATTCTGTACTATCAGTGTCATCCCACAGGTTTAATGTCACCCCTGGCTAATCTCAATAAACATTTCAGGACCCCAAGTCATTATTCACTATGGAAACATTGGCTTCTGGCTCTGTAATGGGTACAGTACATGAGGTCTTGTGATGGAACCAGAATTACCCCGCACAGCCGCTGCAGTGCCCAGCCTTCTTGCGTGGGAGCAACGCAACAGCCAAGTCACTTATTCAGCCTCATGCAGAGGAATATTCATTAATGTTTACTGATGTAGAGTGCACACACTACATTAGTCACAATCCTATAAACAAACATGTTTTTAATCCACACTACATTAATCTTGATCCTATAAATAAACAGAGAGAGCACAGTCATAGCTTTCTAAGATACCCCCTGCAGAAGGAGAGTTACTGTACCAGAATACATCACAGAGCAGGACTGCGGCATCGGCTGCTTGTGAAGAGACCATGGCTTCAATCATTACTTTATTATGGGGTTATTATTTGTTCGGGGAGGATGGGTAAGTTTATGTCCTGTAGTACTGACTTTTAGTACTGTCTGGTTTTAAGGTATGTGCTGCTGCTGCCCACAGCCTCAGGTAAGAACTTCATAACAAATCCAGCTAAATAAAACTCGGTGTCCCAGGAGCAACACCTAAATCACTGGATCACACACAGAGACCTTTCCTTAAAAGACAAGGAATATACAGTACCATCTTGCCTTCAGACAGTATCCCCTCTACCTTCAAGTCAAGCTGAAGGAAAACCACTATGGTTTTCAAATTAAATGTCCATAGGAATCACTTTACCAGCCACAGAAATGTGGCAGCTGATTAACTGCAAACCAGCTTGAGATGGAGAGGACACTGTTCCAAAATAAGATCACGAGGAAACGTAGGGAGGCAGAACACTCGTACCAAAGTGGGATTTGAAGCCAGTGTGAGTGGATACAAGGGCCTACATATAAGCTGTATAAAATCTGTTCTTAACAATCCACTTTAGCCACCAACTAGCAAAGGAAATACAAGAAAAGGAAAGAAAAGAAAAAGAAAAAAACCGTCAAGATGATGGAAAGGTGCAGAAAGAAAAACAGAAGGAAATTGAGCTTTTTTAACCTCAAGCAAGTGGGCCTGGAAACTGGAAAATAATTATATACAGGTAAAGAGAAAGGAAAAAGGAAAGGGGAAGGATTTGTCTGTAATCTAAGGCACAGTTTCATTAGCTGTGTCTTATTCTTTGGCATGGTATTGGACTAGACCCTAGACATTTTTGTCTTTACAACAAATAATATTTGTGTTTTAACAAGTGATGAACCTACGACTAAGAGCATCTTACAAGTCTCGCTATCTGTATGCACCCGCATCCGTACAACCTGAATTATGTTCAGGAGGCTGATGAGAGAGCACTGAGCGCTACCCAGATGATTGGTAATATGATGCATTGGCCATTTTAATTAACTTTCCCACTGGGGGTTGACTGTTTATATGCAGCGCAATAAAACGCGTTCTTAATTTTTAAGACCTTAAAGACAACAAGCCAAAATTAGAGTCTGCTATTGAGGCTGTCCCTAGAGGTTGGGGCCCTTGTGCTCCTCTTTTCCCTGCGAGGAGCAGACCAACACAACAGCGTTGCACAGCGAGTGCAGATGATTGCTATGACACGAGATTGGTTTGATATACAGAATGTCTAAGGCCTAAGCAAATTTTTGTCTAACATTTCCATTCCAATGTTTTTACTGACCTCTTTTACTGAATCTTATCTTAGTACAGTCATTTAAGCAATCAGAAATAAAGCGGACTATTAATAATACTACTTTCTTTCCTATTTTTCCTTCTCAAGAGGGTGTAATCAAGGGAAATTTAATTGTTCTCGAAAGACATCTGCATCACATATCCATCATATTTCCACTTAAGAAGCTTCCCAGTGCAGTTGTTGTGTTTGGTGTACATTACCTTTAGACTCATCATTAACGAAGTTGATTTTGTTATTAGAGGTCTGGAAGCTTAACGGGGAGTGATATTTACGTCCAGAGCACGTGTGTTCATTTTATAGGATATGCAGTTCATCAAAAGCAGATACAGATGACTAAGCCAGTGGGCAAGGTATGTTGACTTTTTATTTTATTTAACAGTAATGAAATGTAACAAGTGCACCAGAGGGATACATTTTCATAAGCAGACAAGCAGATGGGTGAAGAAATTTGACTTGCTATAAAAAACTCGTAACTGCTGAGCAGTCTGAAAGGCTCCGTGGAAAGAGTCATCTATACTGCAAAGCGTATTCCCCCTTCAAAGATTTCACATTATATGTGGCAGTCTCTCTCTCTCTGGCATTTTACGTCCTACAGGTGATGAGCCTTAAAGCATGGCTGCTGGCATCCAGCCAGAAGCCATACACTTCCAGACCACATTTTGCTTGAATTCCTCCAGATTTCCCCCTTACACAGAGGTGGGTGGAGTGGGGATGGGGAGGACAGAGGTTTAAATATGAATCGTTCATTCAGTTGATTTCATTGTCTCATGGAAATAATGGTCTTTCAATAAATTGGATTGCAGCATCAGAGATTCTCTACTTCAAATGCTCCAAAATCATACACATGCTGGAGGAGAGGTTAGTATCAACTACCACCTGAAGATTACACATGTAGACTAACCAACCCACAACAAACCGAACACCGGCTCTTCCTCATTTGTTCTGCACCAGTCAGATAGGCAGATCTATCCTTTCTCTACCTTAAACTGGAGAAATCTGTAGTTTTATGGAACACAGTGGGACTTAGCTGTAAAACTGTTCTGAGCTATGTCCATGTTGTATGTCTATGTCTGGGCTATATCTTGGACCAGTGTTGTGATCTCCTACATCTGCTGTGACCGAACTGCAGCTACGCTGCTAGATTTTAATGGCAAAGAAACTTCGGAACCTTTGTAGTTGTGATCACTGAATCCACCCGAAATACCTACAAGGCACCAAAGCAATACACATGTCGGCAATTGAGCAAGAGGGAGCAGTAAGTAGAGCACTCCTCCCATGCTGAGCGAGTAGTAACACGCTACAACTGACTGCAGCCCTCAATGGCAAACCATTCTCCTTATGTTCACAGCACGTAAAACACAAATTTAACTTGCCAAAATTAAAATCAATAAGATGCTTCTTAAATTAGTGAGATTCAGAGGAAAGGACGAAAATTAATTAGTGTTGCTTATCCCTCAGCAAAGGCTTACACTGAAGGCCCAGATCAATGCTTTTGAATACAGATGGCGAAAGTCAGGCACATCACCCTGATAAGACTGGTGGATGCCTGGCACCCCTGAAAACCAGACAGCTCACTATCAGTTTCCTCCAAGTTCTTTATTGTACCAGAATGTTTGACTAAGAGCAGCAATCATGATCAGAATGCTTTGATGCTTCCAACACCCCCGACCTGTTGCTTTGTTGTGCTTGAGCCTTTTGTCTTCGGGATTTTACATGCAAACCAATTTTCTTGGTTATTTGTGCTCATTTGCAAGAGGCCTAAGTCATCAAAAGCAGATACAGATGAATACTCCACTACACATTGTGGGGTTTCTTTTTAATACCAGCAAAACATAACAAGCCAACTTGAGAGATCTATGTTTACGACCAGTCAACCAGATGGGTGCAAAAATCTGATTTGCTGTAAAAAGCTTATAGCTGCTGAAAATCTTAAGGATTTGCTGGAAGGACTCAGCTGTAACAAATCACACCAGGGTACTACAAAGACTGATCCTGCTTTGTCCAACTGTTGTCTCAGCATTAGCTTTCCTACAGCCATGCCAAGGCTATACCTAATGCAGTGCTCTACAATGGGATGTGCAGGAGGGGACAGCTGGTTCTGGTGGCCAATGGCCTAACGACTGATGTTACAGGGGTTTGCTTCAGACCAGCTCTTGTCCGAGTGGATGTTAGCACTGGAGCATATTCCAGCTATACATGCCAGTTGGGTTCATTTGAAGGGAATCTGCTCTGGGCACTCAGAGAGGTCTCTGCAATACAAATGAATACACGAGCAGTGGAGACAAAATCAGGGGATTCGCTTCAAAAGCGCGCTCTCATCCAAACCACAGTACTACCGTAGACACGGCCACATGCACGTAGTTTTCCTGGGCAAACAAGTGCTTAATGAGCAGCTTTGCGATTGGCGTGGAGCATCTATCAACTCCAGTCAGAGCTCACCCTTCTACAAACCGCCCTTACCCTCTGAAATCCAGGTCCCTATCTCAGTTATGTCTTCTAGTGAGACTTCAGCTCTCAAAGGCCTGAACCCCTCCAAAGGAAGGGGAGATGTTTCTGCCAAAAGACCTCATGTCAAAAGCTGTTGGCAGGCCTCTGGGTCCACCCTGTGCTGGAGGAGTTGTCCACACCATCCCAGTGGCTTGCAGACCTCCGCAGCACACAAGGACACCTCTCAGCTATCCCAGGGAGCCCTATTTCCACACTCCTTTACCTCTTCTCCACCCAGAAGGGAGTATTTTACTTTCTACTTATTGCTAATGTGTTTTGCAAGTACAATTCAAATGAAGTTTTCTCCAGGCTGTAACATCTCTCCATCACCCACAAGCAGAGCACACAGAATATAGATCTTTTAGCCTCCACGTGCAAAACAAAATCTATTAGCAGTCTTTTGTACCTAAAATGAGATCTGCAGAGACACAAAACATGTCCAAAATCTGCCATGGGTTGTTAGTCTAGTTGAACTGAAAGCTCATCAGAGCCAGCAAGCCCTCTCAAGGCTCTGGGAAATGACTTGCCTCTCCTATATGTAGTTTTTCTCCTGCTTCAGGTGTACACAAATAGTATGCTGATGGGGGAAACTGTTATTCACTTTATAATTTATGTTTTCTTGAAAGGCAGTTTTCATATTTTTGGCTCTGAGTCTTTGGAAGCCCAGACCAGAAAAGGGTCAAAGCTCTCCAGCTATCCAAGCTTGCCAGGCAGAGACTGTGGTAAGAATAAAGCATCTGTTCAATATAAATGAAAACAAGACATACCCGCTAAAAAACAGCAAAAATAATAAGCAGTGCAGATTCACGCTGGATTTTGACACTGTAACATGACAGATAGCCTTAAAAGCACTTCTGAAGCAGTTTTATCAGCCCTAAACACTTACTAAACAAAGCTGTTGGGTCCACACCTGCATGTCTGCTAAATACCAGGTTCCCCATTTCATGCCCCGGTGAGGATTCAGCTTCCCACCGGTGACACGGAGAGCCCCAGTGCGCAGCCCTGCGGTGGGAAGGCACCAAACGCAATATCATTCCTGCTCAGGTAACACTCCTGCCTCTTTTCTTGAGGTCAAAGAGAGGAAGCATCACTGAAAAACATATTCTGCCGCTTTAAAACCCAGCAGTGACGACTGGAATTCATAAATCAGGTTGGGGTTTTTTTCCAGACCTGTGGGACTGCTCGAAGCATAATTAGGTTTTGGGTTTACAAAAAATACCAGCATCTGTTGCCTGTTCTGTGCACGCTGCCAGTCTGAGGGGACCGCTCTGGGCTCACTACAGCATTTGTTCTCACAAATAGAGAAAACTTTGCTGAACCTGGAGCAGGGCTGCTGGCCAAGGGCCTCAGAGACCCATGTTATACGTGGGACTGGGAGCAGAGGTGGAGGAAGGAGGAGAGGAAGGGTATCGAACTCAGACTGCCTCATTCTTTGGTTGAATTTAATTTGATGAGTCTCAGTTTAAATTAATACAGGGAAAACTCCCAAAAACAGCTACTGCCAACAATCCCATTACAAAATAACGCTGGCATAAAACAATCACAAACATATGTCTATCTCTCACTTTAAAGTCAGTTCCAAGAATTTCGAGGCTGACCGAGCCCCTTGCTGGTTAGCAAGGATACATCCTTACGTTAGGTGAAAAAGCTTTCCTTCCCCATCCGGCAACAGAGAAAACCATCACAGCAATTCTACCAGGCCAATGCCATCCTCAGCAAACCCGGACACTAGAAATGGGTTAGGAGAGAGGGATCTGTTAGTCCTTCTCCTCCAGTTTCTGGACAAAACTGGGTGAGCTTCCTGGTGACCGTGGTGCCAGCACCGTCCGTGCTACCCTCATCGCAGCCGGTTCGTTGCTTCCCCAAGAGCAGCAGCAGGGTACGAAACTGCGTAACACAAAACCTCTGGCTGTGGAGGCTTTAAAGGAGGACTATGGCTTTTCTTGGTTATTAACAAATATCTAAGAACTGCGCATCTTTTAATGACCGCAGGTGATGGTCACTGAATACAGGATTGCAATGCAAAGAGCACTCTTTGTAGAAAGGTGCCAGCCCAGAAACTTCTATCCAAATCCAGCTGAACTTCTAATTACCTTTGGCATCAAATCCTTCAAATTCCAGCTAATTTAGTGCTACTTTCATTTCTAGATAAGCAGCTCCAAGCAGTTGCTCTGGTTTCAAACCTGAACTTCTACCATGATCCTCTACCTCTGTACCCAGGTGCCTCTTTCCTTTCTCTGCACACGACTGCTGTGAATGCATCATCCGAGCTTGACGATGCTCTGCTCTTCCTTCTCTGAAACCCAGAAACACTTCCAGGAATCCTCCCACTACTTTGAAAGTGCCGATTCATTTCCCCAAGACTGGAGGAGGTTTGTTCCCATACCCCCGGCATCTTCTGTGCAGGGGGACTAACCCATTAGATTATTAGGTTGTACGTTGCATTGATTCTAACTCGGGGGAGCATGTTCAGCCAGCGCGAACCTGAATACATTTTTAGGAATACATTATGTATGAGGGTATAGCTATACAAGTGGGGTTAAAGAAAAAAAAGCTGAATATCGAAAGAGTGAAGAGCCAAATTACCTGCCCTGCTTCCTACCACGCTCAGTCCCAATACAGGAATTTTATGAAGTTAATATGAACACGTATTTCATGGCACAGGGGATTGGCAGGTGGCAACATATGCTCTATACTGTCAGAAAACAAGTGGTGTATTTTGAAAGACATTCTCCATCAGGAGCTTCTTAACAAGGAGGGACATGTACAGCCGCACACAGGGTCAGGAGCACAAGCCTTTGCACTCTGTCTTTGCTACAGCCGCTAGTAAAGAATTACACTAAAACCAAAGTGAGTTGTCATGCCATGAAACATAAGGTTATGCAAGAGCTGTCCAAGGGGCAGAACAGTAGTTCTGCAGAAATAAAGCAAAATCTCCCCCAAACTGTGTCTAAAACATGTGCAAAACTGCTGGAGGTATTGCTGTCGTACACCAGGCTCTAGAGTCCTGCGGGTTTTCTGTCAAAGATGCCAGAGCTTTGATGCCAAAAGAACCAAGTTTGCAATTATATCATTTGCCTTCTTATTTTCTTATCTCCTTTTCTAAAAAAGTAGAGGAAAAACGTTTAAAATGAATTGACGAAGGACTGATTAAAAAGTGGCTTGAACTAAGAAGGGTAAAAGCCATTAAGTGGACATGTAGAGGGAAAACTGTATAATGATATGCTACATCTACATGACTAAGAAGTTAAAATGGACTATGAAAGGAAGGTAGTATCGAAGGCAAAATAACAAGACTATTTCCAGCATGTTTCAAACAAAAGGCTGGTTGTCAAACGTTTCTGAGATTAAAAGACAAAAACCTACCTCCTGGGACATTTGAAAAAAATTAAGAGAAACATTTCTGCTTGCAGGAAGGAGGGTAACAGACACCAGAAATTAACATTTTCTTCTCTCAAGGAAATGCTGCTGGCCAGCATACTTAAAGGCAGAAGAGACCACAGGGGATTCACAACTGCAGATTAACAGAAAGCCAGCACAGCCGTAATCCCCCCACAAATTCTGCAGAAAAAGGGGAAAACAGACAATAACACCCCAACTACATTGTGCTGAGAGAGGCAAGTCTGGGTTAGAAAAATCTGGTTTTCCTTAGCACGACAGTCCTGCCCTGCCAGTTTAAGAGGCAAAGCCAACACTATTTGGGAATGACCTACAGGGAGCAGGAATAAGTGTTGTACCCAGCTCACTGCAGGGAAGCGCAGATGAGACCTTTGTTCCGTGACGTCTGCTGTGGGCCAGCTAAACAAATCCTGGTGGGGAAAGGGTGAGGGTTACTGCAGGCAGTTTTCAGAGACATGGTCACTGCTTTGATGCTCCCTCAACTTTCAGTGCAGAGTGGTGAAGAGTTAAAATATTGTGAGAATAGCATGAAACAACCCTGCCCGTCAGCACCAGAGTGCTCCTCACAGTGCAAACTGTAATTACCCCCTCCATTAGCAGGCCATCCGGGCTGCTTTGTGGAAGCAACCACCTCCTGGTTATTTTGAAGTGCTAATCTGGCAATTTTGCCGGAGACCATCTAGATAAAATTAATTGAGGAGTCAGGGTATAACTGTTGAAGAGAGTGGCTATGTTTTTAAAAAGCCCTTCTTCATCTCTATGTCAGTCTAATCTTGTTTAACTCTCCAGTACCAGCCACGCTGAAAAGATATATCAAGTCAGGCAAAATCTTTTGGGTTTGTTTTTTAAGGGACTGAATATTGTCATAAATAGCAATTGAAGGCCAGGCTTGGAAGCCCGCTAGCTCAAATACCCATTGACTTCAGTGGAGTTTCCATGTGTGAAGTACATGCAAGACCAAGCACAACCATCATGGTTACAATACCACTTACAAAAGCATTTGATGCTTCAGAAATAAATTAATAGCTGCAAGAGGAACAAAAGAGCACGCACATTATTGTGCAACTGAATGGATTCTCGGCACTGCTTTATGCATTACTTGGGCCATATGTGTTGGCTGGTTAGACTGGAAGGGCTACTAAGACAATTCACTCTCATATGCTCCTATTCTACCATAAGCACACAGTAAAGACAATAAAGCCTGTGACTTTTTCTAAAAAAAAGAAAACAAAACGTGAATTCTGCTAGTGTTATGAAAGCCGAAGCAATACACGCAACAGTTGAAAGAAATTAGCCTTTGGCAGCTCTAAGTTGTAAAACACGACAAAGGAGAAACTATGGTTAGCACTTGATAAATCTCCAAATGCCTTGCCATAATCTTGTGACACCATGAGTTACTGTCTCTAGCATGACATTTTGATAACCGTTGCTTTTAAAACCAAATCAGCAAAAAAGGGAGATATAAATCATTAAGAGAAGGAGGAATGAGATTTGGTTTTTAGCTCTTTGTATAGGAGTGTGGCCATACTGGAATGCTGTAAAGAGCCTCTTCCTTTTCTTAGAAAATACCACAGATATAGGGCACAAACCAGGATTTTTAGAAATCTTTCTTAACCAAAAAGAAAAACACAACCAAAAAACCACAACTCTGACATCCCTGAAAAGAGAAGACCAAGAAGTACCAAGGTATTCTGAGATTACTAGTAGACTACTACTAGATTTGTAATAGTAACTACAAAATTATCTGAATTAATATAAATCTCAGGCCAGCTAGTGATTACTCACAGAGATTTATGAGGCAACATGAGTATTTAGGTGGATTTTTACATTAAACAAACTTTATGAGGCCAAAGAGAGTCAAAAGGGACCTCTGAAAAAGGGTTGGAAAAAAAATACACGTGAAGCATCGAGCATCTAAATGAGGACTTCCATAAAATGAACTGCAATAAAGACCTTTAGAACACGTTAGATGAGTATTAGACAAGGGTAAATATTGTTGTTAGCTTACAGCGAACAACTGATAGGCTTTAGGAGGCCTATGAGGGAACATAAACCCACTTAGGTCTGGTATGCACAAACAGCAGAAGAGCATTTGCAAGCAAAATTTTGTTCATGCCAAGTAGTTATCACAATCAGCAGCTGCACTGGCTAATCTGATGAGTGGTAATTTCATTTTATGCATCCAAAATAAGCTCTTAGATAATACAATTTTCTAAGAGATACTCGTGTGACAAATGCTTGTTTCATACCAGTCTGCTATTAATTTTAAAATGATTTTTTTAGTATTATTTTAAATCCACTCTCGTCGCCAGTCTGAGGTTCTTTTGCAAGCTTTCCTTCCTTCACTGCATAATCGATGCCACCTTGTGGTGGAAAAAAAACTGTCTCCCGATGGTTTCAGCCTCCTTTAATAGCCAAAATAATCCTTGACTAACTCAGTGTTACAAGAACGGTGACTATATTCCAAACCTACGCCTCTCCTCCTAACTCCCAGCCTTCTTAGAGGTATTTCTATTAAACTCTAAATGGTTATTCCAGCAGTGTGAAATGAGCTGAAGTGTGAGCTTTTAGAAATTGAAACTGCATGCAGATTTCTTCCTCATTCATAGCTGAAGTACCAAACCTGCATCCACGGTGCTTCCAGGGACAGCCCACACCGAGGCAGCTACTTCCAGAACCACCATCTTATATGTGAAGTGATTCAATTTCTACTCTTTTGCCGAGTCTTTCTCTCACAAACTCATTACTTTCAGCCATCTCCACTCCTGCCCTACTTTTAGTTTCCTTCAAAGCCAGCCAGTACATTGCTCGTACCACTCTGCATCTCTCTCTTTCCTCCTTTCTCTCACCCGGAGGTGTTTCACATACTCCTAGATGTTCTACTCACATTTTTTTCCAACTATGTTTTCTGCGTAGTGACCTCATCTGTTTCACAGAAGTCTGGTCTTCCCTCCTTCCCATCAGCGTGCCAGCACACCCTACCTCCAGGCAAAAGGACCTGGTCCCTCCGTCTCTCTCGCCCCATCCTCCCCGTCCCCTTCGCCAGGGTGACCGGGGCTGTGAAGCGTAACAGCTCCTGGCGTAGTTTGGATGATCTGCTGTGAAAGCGTGCTGGTGGACAGAATGACCAGGAGAGGCAGGCACAGATCCAGCTCCCTTGCTCAGACTCCTTCCTCTATTACGTACAATTACCTATTGCTCTATCAGTCATTAGTTACATGCCCCAACCTGCAAAACCCTTGCTCTTGAGGGATGTCAGACCTCTACTAATGAGATGGCCATGCTCACCATCCACCCTAAGGCCTCCGTGGACCTTCTTAACTCAGACCTACTTCTCCTCAACCCCCTCAGGAGGTGACTTGCACCCCTCCTGCCCGTGCCTGCCTTCTCCACTGCTCCAACCCACGTAGCAGCCGGTACCCGAGTCAGGAGCATCACCGCGAGCACCACGGCAGCAAGCCAGGCTTTGATGCTCACATCACAGCCATGAGCCGGAGGGCACCCACCCCTCAGCCCGAGAGGCACGGCCGGGGGTCCCCAGGCTGCCCCGACCCTCTGCGGGCAGCGAGGGCTCTCCTGGCTCCTCGGCTGGTGGGGCTGGAGAGAGGAAGGGCACTGAGCACAGCTCGGAGCAGCGCTGGCTCGGAAGGGAGGGAGCAGGAGCCGGGGCACAGCTGGGGATTTATTTCTTTAACTTTGCCATTCTAACAAGGGAGATGGCAAAGAAGAGCGTCAGAACGTGGGATCTGCTAACCTTAAGGATCTCCTCCAGTCTTCAGAAAGCCTCTGGATTTACCTCTCACCTGCTATGAGATGTATTTTACTGTCCCAGTACAGGCCAGATGAGCCATTTTCCTATCAACCAGCAAAAACTGAGTAATACCAGGAATAAAAATCCCCTCATGCATGTGAGTGAGCATGTTGGATGAATAACAATCACAGAGAGAAAATTTCTTCATTTCCAAGTCCTGCTTCTTACTGAAGCTCCTAAATACAGGCAGAGAATACAGAAAACAGGACAGCATTTGCAGTGCTTCACTCCAGAGCACCAGTGTTGAGTCACTAGCAGCGGCAACCTTTCTGGCTTTTCTAAAATTCACACGTAGCTACGTGACCGAGAGCTCGCGGCTCCCGCCTGTGCTCTCCACCATGACTGCCTGCGGTACCCTGCACAAGGGATGATACACCCAATAAAGACTGTGCATTCATCTGCCTTGGTGAGATCCCCGCCTTCCCCGAGGGTCTCGAGCAAATTTTCTTCTGTGTTTCAGGTTGCAGAAATGCCAGGCTTTTCTGAACAACAAATACAGCTAACTAAATCTACCTGCTTTGTGAAAGATAAGGAGTGGGAAGGGAATCTCTTTATATTTTGTTTTCCTCTAACTTAATTTGCTGTTGCTTTATTAAGTATTGGATTTTTGTTTATATAAAGGTAAACAATGTTATCACACAAATCTTAATCTTACAATTGCAGCCTCACTTGAATTACTTGATGATTAGCCTCTAGGCATAGCGCGCATCTCATTCAGTTATACCTTCATGATCATCAGATTCATTAATTTCATCCTCTGTGTGCTAAAACGTTGCATGGTTAAAGGCAACATTTAGCAATATTCCGAACACTGGCAAGGTTTCCCGTTCTCTGCTGAAAAGTTTGTAGAAGCAATATTACACCAAGAGGATCAAGAAGTTCATTTTTCCTTTAAATCCTTGATGCACTGAGGTAATAGTTTTATTTAAGAAAATATTAGTACTTAATTATTTAATTGCAATTTCAGTACATGCTGGGCATAGTGAATGGCCTGGAGGTGGACCCCAAAGGGGCTTTTTGCCAGGGCATGCCTGGGGGAGCATCTTCCTCCCGCCTGCATGGCCGGAGAAGCTGGGATCTGCCACCGGAGAAGGCGCTCGGCCCCTGGGATAAGAGTTTCGCTTGCTCAGTGAAAGTCAGCAGCTAAGTTTGCTAACCCTCCCATGAGCTAGGGCTCCGTAAGCAGCCTCGTCTTTTTTATTCCGTAGTTGGTTTTGGCAGTGCCTTATGCTGCCAGGTTGTACACAATTCCTCTATATTCCAGTTCCATTATTACGGTTTTAAATCAAGCCCTTCGGAAGGAGGCTGAGAGAGCAGTCAGTCACACAGCAGGGAAGTGAAGGATGGAAACCAGCCATCGAGGTTACAAGCTCAAGAAAAACTGTCTCTAAGCGACACAGGTGATGAATCCGGGCACAGCAAAGTCATCACATCAAGGTTGGCATAGTCTTTCCAAGACTCCCAGGGCAACATCAGCAAATTATCATTCGTTATAGCTATGAGAGAGTAAAAGAGGGTGTCGCACCGTTTGCCTTCAAAACATTGACCAGTACCTGCTTGCAGAGTGTGGTTTTGACACGATTTCCCCCCACCCTCCAATAACAAGGGTAAACCCCTTCCAGATGCTAAACGTGCCCTTCAAGAACTATAAGGGGTAGTTATGTAAAAATGAATAGTCTAAACCTAGGTCTGTATCAGCTTATAAAAACTCACAGCACCATCAAAACAAAAAGGTACTATACAAACATAACATTATCAAACCAGTTCATGGCATTATAGAACATTTCTGTACTCTTTGGCCATTACAAAGAACAAGTATACAGTTTATAGAAATAGCTGTAGATGTTCCAACTAGAGGCACGGGGACCAGGACGGTTAAGGCATCAAGCACGGGGATTTTTTTTTTAATTTTATGTTACAAACACAGTAATTTAGCTTCTTAGTAAATCAACATCTTTGGCAACATGTAGCAATTGATGCAACACCGCTTGTAGGCAAGAAGTGACACAGCTGACCTGCCAGCAAGTAAACCAGAGAAGCATTCCCCTGACATACTGAATATATTTGGTAAAAGGAAGGAATTAAGTAAATACATATGCAAATATATGTAGGCCAATTTAATAGAGGCCTTCGAACTCAAGTGCTAACATTTGTACAGCTTATACTCTGCACATCTCTTGTGTACTTTGAAGCTACAGACAGCTTCATTCAACAGGACAAATATGACTTGCATTAGAAGAGGAGGTGGAAGTGTTTCTCGGGCCTGTCTTCCAGGGTTGGAGCCCAGACAGAGGCTGGAAAGTGAAACTCAAAATATATTTCATGAAAGGAAGATTTATAGTTATTGATTTAAGTTTATAATACCCGTTTGAGACAAGAGAGTTTATTCAAATAATATTTATTTCTGCAGAAGACAGATCCCCTCGACGTAGCAAGGATTCAGCAATGCAAAAACGCCGCAGCCCTGGGGCTACGGTGGTTTTCCTCTATCTCCCTTTAGAAAGCCAGCCTCAGCCATTTGCAAGGTTACAGACCAGTACTTTCCCAGCGTCTTTTGGAGGTTTCTCACAGCTTGGCGGGGATGATATTAAACTGAGTTAGGGAGGAGCGAGCTGTGCTGATGCGCGTGAGAGTCCTCAGCTCCACAGCAAGGCACCCCTCCAGGCACCATCCTATCGATACCAGACTTGACTCCTCCAGGGCATTTGTCTGTTCTTTAAAAAGAAATTTAAAATCCTAACTTCTCCGTTATTTCCAAATTTGCAGTCACAGAGAGAACTTGTGAAGCCTCCTGCTACCTTCACACTGCTTTTATCTGGGCTCTGGACCAGCTCTTAATGACACTTGCGAGTGGCTGATGGCAGACTGGCACTGCTACAGCAGGGATGAGAACACGAGTTTGGCTACAGACTTCATGTGTGCAGAATCATGCCCAACAAATTAAATTAAATTAAGTTATATTGAAGCCGGTGACCACTTAGGGACCATTAAAGTGTCAGTTAATTAAAGCTGGATTTAGGAAAGGTTATGAGACAAATTGTCATCTGTTAGTCTGTCAAAATCTGAAACTGAAACACCCTGAAGAGCTTAGGGGACATTTTAAGGTGATCAGACAACAGAGTAAGTTACCTTTTTTTCCACATTGACTTGCTTATGTAAAGCTGCTTGCCTACCACAAAAAAAAAAAAAAAAAAAAAAAAAAAGGGGCTTTGAGAAGTTACTCATTCCCTTGAGAAACCACAATGAGATCAAATTCCACTAATAATCCCAGCCATGAATCACAAGATGGGAAATCAGTTGTAGCTTCATAAGACTAAAAACATCAAGGAAAAATATTTAACTGAAAGGGCTCAATTAGTTCTAAAACTATGTAACAGTAAAATTTATGAAGTATTTGATCTTGGTTTTACCTGTTGCTTTTACATTTACTTGGGATCAAATCCAGACAATCTCTCATTAAAAGCAACAGGCCAACGAAAGAAGAAAGGTGTTTTCTAGAGAGAACAAAATGAGAGGAATCTGTTCCCGATTTGTTTAAATGGCAATTATAAAGTGAGTTAACTGCAAAAAGATACAGATTTCAGAACCAAAGACCTTCTCCTTAACAGCCACATTAAGAACTGATGGTGTATGCATGTCTCATCTCACGTATCTTTTTAAAAAAACTAATTAAAAACATGGCATGGTGTCAAGCTTTTGTGTAAGTCTAAGTCTCATCTCCATAAACTAATAGAAGCTTTTCTGGTTCATCAACAAGCCACTGACAGCACAGGCAATCAGTCCCTTCCTAGGCAATGCCTGCTTCTGTGTTATGATAGAAAGTGAGATGCTAATAACCTCTTGGGCCTTATCTCTTGAGCTTTTTTTTTTTTAAAAAAGCTGTCAAGGCAGGAGTCAGATTGAAACAAATAAGGGGCTCTAATTTCAACCGAGACTAATTATTTGCCCTGTAACCGCCTATACATGCTCAACAAAATCATACTCTTTGACCTCTAGAAATTTCTAAATGTTACTTACACAGCTGAGCAGCTTTTAGGTAATATAAGAGAGACTTACATTTTAAATTATGTTTCCATTAGATTTGAATCCCTGAACCCAGCAGCTGGAGAGCATCCATCTCACTCTTCCTCTACAGGGCTCTGCAAATCACTCACTTTTTCCAAAAGGCAGTTTCCTTCAGTTTAAATTTTGACCAAAGCGCTTCAAGCACAGCACATCTTATTGCTAACAAGACTTTTGGGCAGTGCTGATGGTGCAAACTTCCATTTCTACTGGAATAAAAGGGAACTTCAAGAAGGTCTTGTAGCAGTGCAGTAGCCAGACAACCAAGAAACCCCATGTGAATGAAGACCTAATTCCCTACACACTGAACTAACACAGCTCTGTGGGGCAGCAAACAACCCACAAAAAGTTTGGAAAGACACCATGGCCCACGGGGCAGGTAGTTGTCATGCCCGGACGCAAATCCCAGCTGCACCAGTTACTGTGCTCCACGATCCCTCTCCTCAGCTTTCCCAGTGCATTTTGACAAAAAGTCCCATCTAGAAAAGCAAACAATATATTTATATATATACACATTTTATATATGTTTGTACATATGCACTAACTATATGCATAGTACAACTTTGTACAGATAAAATACACGACGAGGCGGTTGCCCCTCAAAATCTGTCCAGACCAGCAGGTCCCTCGCAGGTAGGTCCCTGTGACCGAGGTTTCCCAGTGCCCGCACCGTCCTCCCTGTGAGCAGGAGTCCTGTGTGACTGCCTGGCACCTATCGCATGCCCAGCATGCCTCTGGGACTTAAGGAAATTAATGTAATTGAATAAATGAAGGAATTATTTCATCCACGTACACAAGCAGTGGATCACAGCAGGCGTGCAGGAGATCCAAGTTTTAACTATTTGAAGAATCAAAAAGCAAGAGGGGTGAAAGATGCCTAAAATAAGCTGCGCAGGATCCCATGCTGATCATCGTGATCCGGCTCCTCTGGTTCTCCTTCCCTCCCTGGGCACACATCGCACCTCAGAGGCCTTTCCGAGAGACAAACCAGCAGAAAGTTAACCTCTTTTCTGGAGAGATGGGAAGAGTTGAGGACAAGAGGCCAAGTCCAGCTGTTAGTTTGTCTTCGGTTGCCACAAAGCATGGATCCAAGACATTGGACCACACACCATTTGAAGCCAACTTAAACCTCCATTGCTCCCAAAGGCAGGATTCCAGTCGTTATTCCCAACTTCTCATTTCCTACCCAGGTAACCCTTCCTTGCCCTAGCACCAGTTTTCACACAGCAAGGTGGCAGGGGTAAGATATGATCACTTTTATCTCATGGTGCTTTTTTCTAAGCTCGTTTCCAGCTGGGCTCGTTCGCATTTTACTGCATGGGCAAAGACGTGGTGTTCCAGTGCTCCATGTCGCGGATCAACCACTGCCCCTGGGGCTCCAGGTCTTCGCCTTCACAGGCGAAGGATTTGGCAGGATTCAGCCCTGTATACAGGAGGCAAAAGGCCAAATTTCTCCCATGTATCCTTGGCATATGAAGCTGGAGAGACAGCTTCAACCTCCCTATTTTCCATCAGCAAGGGGTAACTTCTGCTCCGGTGGGGTTTGGGGGGGGGGGATAATTAGCAGAGAATCAAACTGCAAAGTGGGGTAAATGAGAGCCCTAAAATTTCACAGGTAGTCAATATTAGTTTAATTAAGGCTACAACCTCACAGTGCACAGGTTTTGCCCTAAGATCAATTTAAAGGCTCTCCCTTCCCATCAGCTGTGGCTCAGCTCACTGCCCCTTCAGGTGCCTCACACTAGAGAAAAAAAAAAAAATAAAAAGAGAGATGACAAACCATGTGGATTAAAAAATACCCCTTCAAAACTCCTGCTTCCTGTCCACAAGTTATTTTTAACACGTCATCAAACGAGGGGCTCAGATAGGATGAAGCTGGAAAATAGAGCAGGAAAGATTTGTATTACAGTACATTTGATCCCAATCTATATGCAAAATTGAGCACAGGAAACTGTATTATCAAGTTGCACTGCTTGAGAAGAAAAATTTTTTCTTTTTCCTCCAAATACTATTTTCAGGAAGACACCCTGCATTGCAAATGGCTCATGCTAGCCAGGCTTGCGCTCATTTATTTGGCTGTGCTGACCCCCAGAGTCTGGCACCCTGTACGGCACATCCCAACGCCCAAACCCATCGGATCGCCGACCCACTTTCCACCCACTGCCACTCATACAGAAGAGGTTTTGCTGAAGCGATTGCTCCCGCAAGCTGGGGCTGATTGCACCCTGACAACGTGAGAGAAAACAGACATTTACTCCATGTCGACTCAAATTGCTGCATGCATGAGAAACAGCAGAATTAACTAGATATGGGGGAAAAAAAATACATAGGCATTACAATAAAAGCACATAGACAAACTCATGGGGAAGCTGCCTGATTATATCTAATATCTCCAGCCACACACCTGACAAAACCCAAATTATTACTAGATAAGCACCAGCTGTGGCAGAAAAGAATCCTTTATTTCTACTACTTGAGGAGAAAGCTGATACTATTTTCTATTGCACATTTTTAGGACTTTCTATGTCCATTTTTCTGAAATAATTGCTTTCCATATTAACAACTAACAAACATACTAATCAACCGTTATTAAACTCACAGAAAACAGAGATGGATCCTTTCGGTTAATTTTTTTCAGGCGATTGCTGCATAAGAGAAGTTCTTTAGAACACAGTTGCAATGTTAAAACCACTGTGACGGAGACCAAAACTACTCCAGCAGAGGAGGACACTGGAAGTCAAGTGCCTCCTCTTTTTTTTTTTTTTTTTTAATTGAGAAAAAGACCAATTTCTCAGGTTCAGAACTCAAGACAATGAAGCACATACATCAAAGCTGAAAAGCCCCGCAAAGCAGACACGATTTCAATATCTGCATGAAGGACAAGGGCAGAGAAAAGGACGCATCAACGCGGTTCCCACGCAATTGCCACCCACGCGGCACACCTCCCCGCAGCTTCCTTCCCTCAGCCAGCGAGCGGTGCCCTGAGGAGCTCCACAAATATCTATCTGCAAGACAGTCACCTCCTCGTCCCACAGTGCCGTCTTCTCCCATCGTGTCCTTTCCAGCAACGGTTCACCTCGATTCCCTTTTGCCACCGAAACCACTGCTGAGCCCTTTCCAGGCTGCCTGGAAAAACAGGCTGCAGCATGTTCCCTTGTCGCAGTTTAACCCCAGCCAACAACTAGGCACCACGCAGCTGCTCACTCACTTCCCACCCATCCCCAGCGGGATGGGGTAGAGAATCAGGGGGAAAAAAAAGTAAAACCTGTAGTTGAGATAAGAATGGTTTAATAGAACAGAAAAGAAGAAACTAATAATGACAGTGACAACTAAACTGACAACAGTAATAATAAAAGGATTGGAATATACAAGTGATGCACAACGCAATGGCTCACCGATCGATGCCGTTAGTCCCTGAGCAGCGATCCCCCCAACCCCACTCCCCCCAGTTTATATACTGGACATGACATCCCATGGTCTGGAATACCCCGTTGGCCAGTTTGGGTCAGCTGCCCCGGCTGTGTCCCCTCCCAGCTCCTTATGCCCCTCCAGCTTCTTGCTGGCTGGGCAGGAGAAGCTGAAAAATCCTTGACTCGGTATAAACACTACTTAACAACAACTGAAAACATCAGCGTGTTATCAATATTTTTCTCCTACCTAACTCGAAAACATAGGACTATCCCAGCTGAAACCAGGACATCCTTAAACCCTAATCCACGAGGAGACCTAGATTTGGGCAAGGAAAACGGTACGGCCACCTTAGTGCTACGTGCAAGAGAAAGACACTTCAGTTAGTTCCTAGATCAAAGGAGAAGGCATAAGGCAAGAATCCGATCCTAACAAATGACAAAGTACTTTTTTCCGCCCCCAAAACGTACAGAGTTAAAACAGTACTTTACAGTTTCCAGTCTGGCAGATTTTTCCATGGCTATTTACCTGGGTGTATCCAGCAAATTCCAGCTGGCAGCGTGGGGGCCCTGCTGGTGTCCCTGCCAGGCTTCCTCTACCAGTTCATCCCAGCCATGAAGAAATACAAGATCCAACTGGTAAGCAAGGACAAGAAAAGTGGGTCAGACACACACAGACCTCTACAAATATTTTTTAAAAAAACACAAAAAACCAAAACCCAAAAAGCAAATGGGAACATTCCTACCCAGGCACTCACAGGATGGGGCTGGATATCTGCTGCACCTACAAAGCAGCCAGATGTTTCTGGGGGCACCTGTGCTCATTCTGACTCCTGGCGAGTCTGCAGAGTCTGTCAGTGTAGTTTATTTTGGAGAGAAGGGGGAAGCTAAAGTGATCTACTCCCTCTGCATGTTTTAATCTTTAGGTTTGATGGGTCTAGCTCTTCGTGTTGTTCAGGAAGGAAATTTATTTTGGGTCCACTTCACAAAGTACCAAACCAACCCCCAAAACCTATGGCTCCAAATAAAGAGTTTCTGAATCAATTATTCCCCTAAATGAAAAGAATTCTGTCAAACTGACACATTTGCCTTTTTTGCTTTGGATTTTTGTTTTCTTCCAATTCATTACCCCCACCCCCCTTCTTGGTTGTCTTAAGCCTGAAACTTGGGAAGAGCAATGGAAGCACGTCAAGACCTCAGCAATAAGAAACCCCAGTTTCCTTCTACCAGCATTCTTTTTAGGCTGGTTTTATTCACAGGACTTCAACATCCTGAGAAATGGGACTCCGTGGTATTGCATATTCCTTAAAAGCTCAAGACTATCAGGCAAAGATGGGCAAAACCACCCACTTTACTGCCCTGCAAAGTTATTACCATGATTAACATTTCTGTCTCTCCCTTTTCTGATATGTATTCTGTTAGTGCTCAGTGCTTGGGCTGCTTTCTAATTGAAGATACATGGATCTACTTCATGCACAGATTAATGCCTCACAAGACCTTCTAGCCATATTTACATAAACTTCATCATGAATTTAAGGTGTAATCATAATAAATTGGCAATGAATGGTAGATGGTATTCCAGAGTGCAGCTGAACCGTGAATGGGCAATTATGTCTCTCAGTCTTTGGGAACGGAGTAAAAAAATCGTATTTCATAAAGTACATTATTTACTAAGAATGAAATGGGCCATTACTCAGTAATGTTCATAGCCTGGGGAGCAGGGAAGGGAGGAAGAGAAGGGGTGAAAACAATCTTCAAATCAGTCAAGGTGCTTGAAGCAAAATAAAATTACGTGGGAAGACTGGGGGTCATGAAAACCACTGCCTTAGCTCTAGTGATTCACCAAGCCTTCTCTTGCCCTTGATGCTGAGCCCTTACTGTATTTAGACATCAATCACCAGATCTTTTTAATCAACATTTGCAAAGAACAAAGCATTAAAATCAGGAAAGCAAGAAAACAAAGACTGCTGGGTGCCAGGACTGTTTCCTTTCCAGCGCTCCCCACATATATTAACCAGATGCATGCCCTGCAGACGCTATTTGCTATGCATTCCCTATATATCAACCTGGGAGAGTACATCATCGCAGGAACGGGTATCTTCACTGCAATACATATTTTCCGCAAACACTTACTCATCACGTGGGTTTGGTTTGCAACACTTCTACTGAAAACTATGGATACGCACAGGTAAATAACCACAGAAAAATCCACCAGACTGGAAACTTTAAAGTACCGTTTGAACATCTGGGGCGGGGGTGCGAGTATTTTGTCATTTATTAGGATTGGATTCTTGCCCTGTGCCTTCTCCTTTGGTCTAGGAACTAACTGAAGCGTCTTTCTCTTGCACGTAGCACTAAGATGACCGTACCGTTTTCCTTGCCCAAATCTAGGTCTCCTCGTGGATTAGGGTTTAAGGCTTGTTTCTGTGCAAGTTTAATAAAGCTACATACTTTTTTCACTTTTAATGCTCAATGCCACCTTCAGGCTAGGAAAAAAAAACCCTGAAGTTTGTCTTCAGGTAAGAGGCATTTTTCACAATCCAGACAGGAATTATCTTACCTCTCCTCCCTGCACAAATGGCAACCTGATAAATCTCTTCTAATCTCTACACATCCTCCTGTGAAGATAGGATCTTTGTTCTTGGCTGTGCTTCCCAACCTCCACCTTTTTCTGCACCACCTTTTAGACTGACACTCGTCTCCTCAGCCGCTGCTGTAGCTCAGGGGTCTGTGAACAAGGACATCACCCCTGAATCCCCCCCCACCACCAGCGTGCTGAACACCCGGTTGGAGCTGCAACACGCTCCCCAGCTGCAGGGCTGGTTGTCATCGACACTGTGTGCACACAGGGGACAAAGGGAAAATGCTGAAGCAGGGGAAAAAAAAAGAAAGAAAAAGAAGTAATAATAAATAACATCCTGGAAGCGAACCAGAAGAGGGGTATCGCTTGATGTATCATTCAGGACCATGTACTACTTAAAAACCCTGTATCAGCAAACAGGCTGCTACAGCACCGATACATCACCCGTGCTCCCGCTGGGAGCCAGGACCAGGACCCCCACCTGCAAACGAGCTGGAGCCCCTCAGCAGCAGTGCCTTGATGTGTCCCACCACCAGCAAGGTTACAGCATGGAGCCCTACAGTCCTTTCTTCAGCACCAGAGGCTGCAATAGTTTGCCATAAACAGCTGTATTAAACACTGGAACTGGTTAAGTGTAAAAGAGCTATTCAGGAAAACATCCAGCTCCAAGGACAGGTTAAGCCAAGAGAAATTCTGTCATGCTATATCCTCAATATATCATCTCATTGTAGGAAAACATCCTCCATGCTTAAGATAGGGATCCCAGCACTTTTTCTTCTTCCAGCGTAAGTTATTAGGGATGTAGAAAGAAGGCACAACAGAGAAAACGTAAGACTTCACCGTGACCTTGCACAACTACCACTACCATCTGCAAAATGCCCAACACTAGGCTCCTTCACAGCAAGAGGGGCTTTGCATCCATTCTAACCGAGCAACGAGCCACCTGCACAACGGCTATAACCCAGTGCTAAGACCTTCCGCCCCTTTTTGTACATACCGTTTCTCCTGCAGCTTTATCCTCGCTTAGCATGCCCTCTTCTCTGCTGGTGCGACATCCCCTGGATCCCACTCCCCTCCGTGGTCAACACCACTTTCCACAACTTGCACCGCAGCAACTTTCAGAGAAACCACTCTCCTGTCTTCGCCTGCTGGGACAAGTTGTTTGGGACCAACAAGAATAAAGCATTTCGTACCAAAAACCACCAACCAAAACAAAACAAAAAAACCAACAAACAAAGAAACCCAGAAAAGCGGTTAAACTTCCCCTGTGCAGAGTGGCTAGGGAAAAAGTGGAGAGATACATGCAAGTGAAGCAGTCAACACCTGCAGCTTGAACCAACTGATCACAATTAAGGTTTAAGTCATCAAGCAGGTGTTCCTGTTTTAAGTAATTCATATCCACCTGGTTTCCCACTTTTTTTTTTTTTTTTTTTTTAAGGTAGCTCCCTACCAAAGCAAATGCAGGCACTGCTTGTTCCCAATAACCCCCAGGGCAATTATAGCTATAGCCATTTTAACAGTTAAATTACCAGTGTTCCCAGACTCAGGCTGCACATCATGCTGACTGACTCCTTTCACAGCGATGGATCTTCTGCTTTTGGAATTTGTGTCAATCTGTATATTAATAAGCATTGGGTTTAACTAAGAATATAAAAGTAACAGTTTAATTTCTTGTTAGATAAGCCAAACTATTCCCAATATCTCATATGCTTTCAAAAAAAGAAGCACATTTTACATTCAAGATGTAGTTATTAAAAATATCTGTAACTAGTAAGTGGACTGATTTTTGACACACATACCACTTCTTGAAGATATGCAGTCCAGAAGTTTAGACAAAATCTAACACTCCTGGAATGATTTTGTCATGGTTACCTTTCTAGGTAACCACAAGTTAAGCATCTCAGGCCTTTTTCCTTTAGTCCAAAAATGAGC
The DNA here is from genome assembly GCA_026212715.1 of Elanus axillaris. Classification (NCBI taxonomy): domain Eukaryota; kingdom Metazoa; phylum Chordata; class Aves; order Accipitriformes; family Accipitridae; genus Elanus; species Elanus axillaris. The sequence goes on along the minus strand of JANZLQ010000044.1, from coordinate 16,959,060 downwards.
TGCAATTTACCAACAGCTTTTTTTTCCACTAACTAACTGAGGTCTGTTATCACTTCGGGTCTGTGCAGCTGCCTCAGGGATTTCTGGGCACTGGGTCAAAGCTCCAACGCTCTGGCACATTACGTGTGCCCTGGGATGCAACAGCTATAGTAATGCATTAAAACACATGTGATTACATACTTTATACGTATTACTGCATTTAAAACTAAACCAATAAAATGCAAATGGATAGCTCATTAACCTTTCCTTACACAAGTAAGAAAATTATCCAATTCTGAATCAAATTAGAGCTGTCTGGAAGACTGTAACTCTATAAATACTGTAGTTTCCATCAGAGAAAATTCTGTCATGATAAAAAAAAGCCCCAAAACCCAGAGTAACTTGGCAAGAGTTCCAGCCTAGGAGGAGGAGGGGCTGCATGCAATGTTTCCCGGTCATTAAGACCTGAACTCTAATTTGGCTCAGGTGCCCGTAGGTCGAGCTGGAAGGACGGCTGGCTGAGCTCCCCCGACCCAGCGACAAGGTGACTTTGCAAGCGCAGCAGCAAAGCTGGAAGCTTTGTGCCATTTGCACCGGAGCTGTGGGGTATTTTACAATACCTACAGTAGGCAAAGTGTTCCAGGTAGGAAAGTTGCAGGGAGGTGGAATGGGACGCTAGGAAAAGATTTGGTTGTGAGTAAAGCACAAAGTAAAACGAAACTTTTCTGCCTGTGTCTCAGATCCGTGTGACTTTCCCCACTCCTCTGGCAGGAAAAGAGAGCCCAGTAATTTCTTTAGGTAGATTCAGGAAAGCTGATCTGGGTGGAACAAAATGCAAGGCAGGAAGAGAAGCCCCTTCCCGGGTTAAAAAAAGGAAAAAAGCAGACAGCATATATACCAGGTTGTAATACAGTAAAAAATGTCTTATGAACAAGTGCAGTTTTTCTGATGTTGCCTGCAGAGGTCTGGCAGCTGGGAGTCACCAGCACGAATTGTTTGTGCTTAAAATCCTTAATAAATATCAAATAAAGTCTTAGGGTATATTTCTGTCCCAACACAACTCTGACTTAATGAACATGATTTAAATTGTATTTCAGCATTTCTCCAGTGGGACAAACTCACCATTGAGTGAGATAACATTGTAGAAAGCGTATAATGTAAGAACATATGAGAAGGACATTGAAAAATAACATTTAAACCTCTTATGCTTTAGAGAAGAAGAACAGATCCTTTGGGACAGGCATTGTACGTCCTTTAAAGGGCCCCTTTAGAAGTTTTACTGATTGAAAAAGAGACTCTAGTGTTTTAAGACCTGTAATTCACTGAGCAATAATCTTAGCAGAGGCTGTGGAGGTTCGCAATGAAAGGAAGAGAAGGAGAAGGCTCAGGATAATATAGTTTGTAAATCGAGGCCAAATCAAATGCATTGAGCTTCAGCAGCTGTGCCAATTAAATCTCATTCAATTTGCTGAACAAGAACGTTAACATTAATCACTTTGGCAAATTTCTTCGAATATTTCATGTCACTAAGTAGTTAAGTGACTTTGTGCTTGTTTACAGTGCAGAACAACATTATATGAAGCAATATCATTAGTCACCGAGTAACTGCGGGATGCTCTAGGAAGCCCTGTGCCGTTCATGGCAATGATTCTGTAGTGGTCCTGTGCCTCCTACAGGCTATCTTCTTGTCAGAAGTATCCAAGAGATTTTATTTTTTTTAAGTGCAGTTATTCTTTGCCATCACACAGCACCCTCAGCGTGGCCGAAGAGCGAGCTGCCAGCCAGGGCAGAAGCAATTTTGCCTTCTGAAGCCACCACATCCACGTCCCATCTCCAGGCCACGTCGTCATTGCTTGGAAAAAAGGAGATCCTGTGCAAACTTCCCACTGCAGTTCAGGGCACGGGGATGCAGGGACTCCCTCTTTGGCCATACTTATTCATTTGAACCTACAATTAAATAGGTTCATCTTCTATCAGATGCTTTCAATTTCCATAACTGCCATTGCTTTCTGCCCTACCTTTGATTCTGTCTCCGGATGACTCGTACCAAATTATACAGTATCGCTGTTGCAGAAGAGGCTTATCTCGCCCTGGGTTATTTCAAAACACGTGTTCCCCAGCAACAAAAAGGCGAGCTGTTTTTCTGAGCTTGGCAACAGCAACCCAGGCTGGGACACCCAGCCTGAGAAACGCGTGGGTGCAGGAGAGCCTGCAGGAGAACACCGGGAGCGAGCATCACCCGCGAGTCGAAGCTCAGGCGATCAGCCTGCTTATTAGAGAGAAATGGAAAAAATTCAGGCAGCAAAGTCAAGGCAGTGAGCTTTCTTCCTGTATTGCCAAGGATTTTCTTAAGCCACAGCTTCATAGATTAATCAGTTTAAACATGAATAAAAAGGGGCCAACTGTGCAGGAGACAAGTCATTTTGAAATAAAATAAGGAATAGTCGCAAAGTCCCCTGGCTGCATAGAGCAACCCACAATATGTCATTACCTGTTCATCAGGTAATTCAATTTCATGATCCTACGTGGTAAATTCAACGTCGTACGTTGTTATTAACAGGTGAGGCATAAGGAGCCTTTCAGGAAAACCAGAGAGCTCAGTGAGACGTATCGTAAGCGTGAGACGAAATGAGTTCTGCTACCTGTTAAATGTGTTGATCTTTCCAGTGGTGTAGGAAATGTGTTACTTTATGGTATTATTAAGAAATATTGAGCCCAGGGGGGTAAACTCTCCCTTTTCATTTTCTTCCCAATCGCATTCACTAAAAGGTTCTGTCTTCTGCCATCAATGCCGCTAACCGAGGGCTTTTCCACCTCCAAGAGAAACACTCTGCTCCGGCACCCCAGGAGCCAAACGGCCTTAAACTTCCCTTGGAAAAGGAGCAGCGCAGACCCCAGGAGTGCGAGAGCCAGGCGGGAGGGCAGCATCTCCTCCGGCCTCGGACCCCTCAGCATCCGCACGTGGGCGTTCCGCTGCCCCACTCCAAAGGACACAAAGTAAACCCAGGGTTTGTATTTGCTGTAATTAGAGGGGGAAAAAAAAGCCACGTGGAGTGATGAGATTGTTCCTCGCTGTCAGAAGCTGGCGAAATCAAAACAGACCCAGGAGAGTTTCATTAGGCCAGTTTTTATTCAAATTAAAGGACGGGGAACTACAACATGATTTTCTTTTATAATATAAATACGCCAGTGAAGAATGTTTCTCGAGTCATTTATCGCACTGGACAAGACAGCCGTCAAGAGAATTACTTTGCAAAGTCCTTGGTCCTTCACACTCATGCAAAAAATCTTTAATTAAAAAAATTAGCTTAAACAGTCAACTGACTCATTATGTTGTACTGTCAGCTATCGAACCAACAATGTCTGTTTTACAAAAACAAAGAATTTCACACCCAGGTAAATTATTTCACAATTGTCCATCTTTCTTAAAAGAGTTTTTTGTACATAAAATATACAAATTAAAATTCTCAGTATTTATTCATTGTCACTGTAGAGGAAAATAATTTATAAACCCATAAACAAACATAAGGGCAGAGGAAAAAAGTAAATTCACTCATTTCCAGACTATAATGTCTAATACACTTCCAAACGCTGCAGCTTTGAGCAATAAATTATGCTCATGTGAATGTGATTTGTGGGCATTATGTTCAGCCAAGGGGACAACTGCTTTGATACTGCATTTTATTAGTAAAGAATCCCAAAGGTTAAAAATGAGCTGCATTTATCTGTTGAACCATCATGTTAGCTTGATGAATAGGCGTCACACATCGCTGGATATTAAGGATTTTGGTCTCCAAACACTGCAAACGAGAACAGTATTAAGCTTTCATGGTGGTGTCATGCAAATGCTGCCAAGTATATTTATGGTAATTACAGTGCTGTACACATCTGTACAAAAAAAAGTATTTGGATAAACTGAATGAACTGAAAATTAGTTTTAATCACCCCCAATTTATCTATTAGGCACAAATGGAAAAGATGGACTTGATTCAAACTTGTTTAAACAACAGATTGCTTGAGGCAAATCTATCCTGCTTTACAAACGCTTGCCTGTTTTGCAGCGTGGGGACCCACGCCCGATGCTGTTGGCTTTTGTGGGCGCGCAGCCCCGGGGACGCTTTCTCCGTGAGAGCAAAGTCACCTTTGGGAAACCCACAGCCAGGCTCCCGCAGGGGGTCAGCACAGGGTGACCCCCCAAAAGAGCCGACAACTGAAGAGAGCTGAGGAAAGCTTCCATATTCGCAAAGGACCGCTGCGAGGAAGTAGCCCGAGCTCGGTTTGTAAAGCTTTTACAAAACCTCCTGCAGTAATTTCACGGGTTTTGGCAGCCCGGGGCGTTTGCTCGCGCACGCTGTTGTGTGCGTGGCGTCCTCCCTCTTCAAGCAGCTCCACGCAGGAGCCGAGAAACGAAGCTGCTGAGAGACAGCTTGTCCACCAAGCTGACCGGGAAGCAAACACATGACACAAGAAAATTAAATCAGGGTATCAAAATTGTTGCAAAATAACTAATAATCTAAGAGCGTAGGGGTGACTGAGGTAATGGATTTTCATTTATCTCACAATTTCGAGCCCAGTGCTGGCCTTCTAATATGTTAGAATCAACATAAGAGCTATCCCAGATCTTAGTTACAACATGTAATTTCTTGTGCAGAAAACATACAGATTCACACCTACATCGCGGCCAGCAAAAACTGCACTGGAGTGTAAGAATTAGATCCAGAATTCAACAGAAGTATCATTGGCGACCATAAAAAGCAATCCAAAAAATTATTTAAAATTGTCTTATAAAAATATTTACAGTAAAATTTGTTAGCGCTAATGCTACGTTTTCAGTCCTAGAAAAAGGCAATCTTAAAAGGATCTGGCTCAGGTGCTCAGAATTGACAATACAAACATGAAACCACACGCCAAAGACGGACAAATTCAAAAAGCATTTCAAGGGGGGGGGATACAGCTGGTTCATAACGTGTTACGGTTGTTCATATTGCATAGCTGGAAAACGAGGTCACTTGACTTGCATAACACTGCAACGTTTGAGAAGGAAAGAAAGAAACGTGTCCTTTGCCATCGCGGAGAACCGGCTGCAGCCAGAACAGCATCGCTCATCCCTGGCAAGGGCTGCGAGTCCCAGCCCTGTCCAGCAAGCCACAAGTCTTGGCCAGCAGTGGGCAGAAATGCCATTTTACAATAGCAGAAAAACACCAAAACCTGTTTTCCTTCTATGCAAGGAAGGTTTATAAAGAGATGTATAGCAGGGGAGAAGTTATCCAACCTTCAGGCATATCCACCTTTCACATCTGACAAACACGGCAAATTTCAAACTCGCATCTCTCTAGCACTAACTACTAGATTTTCTCTCTAGCCCACGTAAACTCTTAGTCTCTGGATAGTATTTGCCTTTGCTCCAGTGATACCACGAGTGTGAGAAGACTAGCTGGTAACTGTTCCCAACCACTGAGCTGTAGTTGGGCTATAGAGTAGCTATTTAGCTTTACATTCCCTACATCTATACCAGACCGAACGAGGACCATAAGTGCCCAAATGCTTGTCTACCCTCGTCCAGTCACCTCAGCCTAAGAAGAGACTAACTCTGATCAGAACACTTTGCCTGTCCCATTTTATCCTTTATTCCCACAGGCTGCATGAAAGGAAAACACCTTTTGGTATTTTCTTTTGGGGCAGTGAATTCGAGTCAGTCCAACCCAAGGCATCATCTTGCTCATGTCACTGCAGAGACGCGTCTCAGGACTGATCTGAAGGCAGCTGCAGTCAGGGATACTGACTGACGGGATTCCTACCAGCCTCAATAGCTTTCACAGTAAGCAGCACCTCGTAAAAGAGCAGCACGTCATACTAATATTTTGGCACGTTTCACTGCGGATTGTAGAATCCAAAGCAAAAGGTTTAAAGGGTATTAGAGAAAAGACTAATTTCCTTAATTATTATTTTCAAGACCTCTGAGCTGACACACAATGGAGGGGTAGATATCAAGAATAATACTGTCATTTCTTTGGACAGTTTGCTTTTGTTTGTAAAAACAAGAACATCCAAAGAGGAGTGGGTGCTACCTAACGCTCCCCATGAAGGTCCGGCCCCTCTGTCGGAGGTGACGCAGCAAAGGTAGGTGCTGTTCCCCCCACAGTGAACAGGCACCCATCTCACAAGGACCATGTTAACTCAAAACACTAAAAATGTACTTATTTACAGAGGTAACCCACTCCTCTACAAAAGCTGTACAAGGTGATATAGCCTTAGATCCCTCTGAAATACATTTTTAAATATTTTTCTTTTCTGCTGTACAAGGTCACATGGAGTCATTTTGATAAATCTATGGAGAAAGAAACCAGCAGAACACTGGTACATGCTGGAGCTCCACAGTAACGTGGACAGATTGGGTCCTGCAGGCCAGCTGCCCACTACAAAAAGCCTCAGCTGATTTACAGTGGGAAAAACAAAAAACCAGCAACGACAACAAGGAGAGACAATATTTTTCTTCACTAGCTCCCTTTAGCCAGGGAGTCTTCTAGGAGTCCACCCCTGTATGCAGAAGCATGCCAGAGCTCACAAGGAGACACAAAAAGTCATTTTAAAATAAAACACCTTCTTAAACAGAAAGCGTTAAGAATTCAGGATGTAAGCGAGACAGCTACCTTACAGCTGGATCTAGATTTGTCTGGTTTGAATAATCTTACAAATTCTTCATACTAATAGAGGAACGCCTTCAGTATGGGCAAGATTAAAATAGCAATTACAGTGACAGTGATTAGTTAATCTCCATACTCTGGAAGCATTAAAACACTGCAGGTATTTTACTTTGCTCATTAATACCTGCTTGGGTGACAGTGGGTTCTTGCTCTATGTACTATCTCTATATTAATGGCACCATAAGGTATTTCTTTTAACATCTAAATGCTCTATTATGAAATGGCATTGAGATGCTGGACAGAGCTAGAACTGGGGCTTTCAGCACAGCTGAAATGCATGGGTTGGGAACACTTTCTATTCGAGCAATATTTGTTTCACAGGAGCAATAACCCCCATCAGAGCAGCACAAGTTTTGCGGGGTTGCGAGTTTTGTGTCGTTCAGGTGCTGAGACTTCAGCCCCAGGGAAGGCACTGCCCAGCAGGTCCCATCACGTACAGCAAACAGCATTCATGGCAAGTAGAAAAAAATCACATGGTATTTATTTCCACCACACGACAAGCGTTTCAGGGATACATACAGTAGTCCAGTGGCATATACAAACGTATGACTGAGACAGCGTCACACTCGAGCCAGAGCACCCTGTTCCAGTCCATTTCTGCTGACTGCTTTTCTCGGTTGGTACTCAGAAGGTTCCACTGCCAGTAGTAACGTCCACCCTCCAGGCACAGTGAGTAAGTAGTTCAACCGATAATGTGCACGGAGCATCAGTAGTGAAGAAATCCCAAAGTGTTCATTTTTACTCACATGCCCAAACGTAGCAGTTTTGTTTCACACAAGAAATTCAGTGCCCGCAGTTCAAGCACAGTGTTTATCTCAGGATGCTAGCCATTGAGAAGAACAGTTGATTGCACCACAGATAACAAGCAACACCTCATGTCTAGCATGGAGCATGTCCCCAGAGGGATTTTTGCTTTGCTGCGCAATCCGCCACAGAGCAGATGATGTTTGTAACGTATCACTCGTCATGCTAAGATGTTAACAGCAACCCAATGGGTCAAGTCAGAGGTCAGTCATCTTCCTAGCTGGATCCACTTCATTTCTGCTCCTCACATTGGCTTGATCGTGTGTCACAAGGGTTTGTGAATCACAGCCACACCTGTTATAAGAATGGATGAACAGACACAGTTATCGTAGGAGCAGCTCCTGGGTTGTGATGTGGCTAAGATCATCCTGCAAAGCCAAAGACCACCAACAGGCTAGCAGAGAGAGAGGTGTCTGCTATTTCTATGAAACTTTCCTCTACCGAAAACAACCAAAACATTAAAAAAAATGCAAGATTAAAGCTTCAGGAGACACAGCCCTCAGGTTTATGAATGACCCCAGCTGTTGCCAGCTCTCCCGCTGACTATTTACCTGCGTAACTTCTCCCTGTGCTCATGCTGGTTGGTAATAACGTCCACTTGTCTGTGATGGGGTTGTAGTATTCCACTGAGGCCAAATTGCAGGAACCATCATCTCCTCCCACCACGTAGAGGAGACCATTCACCGCACACACACCTCAAAGCAGAGCACAGATGGTTAGACACGGGCTAACTCATCCCCCTCGACATGTCGCCTGCCACATTCCGATTCATTGCCAAGCAGATACCTCGTCTTCCATTTTTATCACTTTCTTACAATACTGATCACTTATATCACTAGCACATTAGTTGCGTTCAAAACCACACAGACAACTGCAGCCAAACACCACAGAAAGACTTATTGTGGTTACCTGCATTTCTTCTACACATATTCATGTCTGCTACTTGCTTCCAAGTGTTTGTTCCAGGATCGTAGACTTCCACGCTCTTCCTTACTAAGGGACCATCGTGCCCCCCAGTAGCATACAGCAGCCCGCTGAGAACACCAACACCTGCCAAACAGAGCCCAGCGTTAGCCAAACGTACAGGGGAAAGGGTTGCATGTCCCTAGTTCTTCTACTGGGTATTGCCCTGGCCTCTCCAAGGCATTTCCAAAACATGGGCCACATGTGCCGGCACACGGTCAGCTCTCCACCCAACCACCACATGGCACTACAGCAGGCCTGTGCTGCAATGTCTGGCAGATGTCCTATCTTTCAGGGCTGTGCTGCTTCTCAGGTATAGCTTAGTCTATCTGAGATCGATAGTCTAGTCCCACGACACTCATCTGCCTTTATTCTATCTCTTTGGACTCACTTGTCTCTCTTCCCTTTGCCTCCCTGACTGCTGCATGCCACCCCACCTTGTTTCCACCTGCCTGATCTCTTCTGCCATGGGGCCCTTTGCTTTTAGCCTGCTTTCCAGTTCCAGGCACTGTATTTTTGCTTTTCCTGCTACCTTTGTGCCACATGGCTTCATCCCTTGGACCCTCTTCCTCTTCTCAACTTACAGGCTCCAGTTCCTGAGGCCGCTGCTGGCTTCCTCTCCCCCCACTCCTGCCCCCAAACACAGCAGCAGCACTTGACACAGACAACGTGCTTCCAATGCCACCTTCCCAGCCACCTTCGCAGGCCCCTGGCTCAATCTCTGGGACTGACAGGGATCTGAGGGGTGCTTCTGCCTAATATTAAGTAAATTAATTAATTAAAATGTTCACCAATCCTTGAGAGTTAGAACTTCCAGCAACGTATCTTCATTAATAGGTTCAATGGCCTCTATTAAAATTAACAAGGTGGGATGTTAATAAAACAGAAACATAGATCTGAATTGTATCATCTCAACCACAGGCATTAACCAGCAGGATGGCCCCTGTGCCTTGAAGATGGACTCGTGCTGACGTCTGAGGGAAAGGCACAGAGCCGAAAAGGTGTGCACGGGGAGGAGAGGGGCCCTACCAGCGTAAAACCAACGGGCTTTCAAGTTGGCCTTTGTGCAAATATCTTTCCTGTTTGCCACGTGCGGCACAGAGAAAGGAGAGCGCAGGAGCAGTGCTGCGATGGTGAGCGAGACAGCAGGCACCATCCGGGCTCAGCAGGTCTCGTGTCACAGGAACTTTTCCTGGTGGTGCGTCACATCCCAAAAATACAATGCGTCGCATTGCTCCGAGTCTTGCCACGGTCAGCAGGAGCACGGACCACGGCAGCGGCCACATTCCACCTGCGGGATGGCAACATGAGGTGGGGAGGGAAACCGTCTGAGCAGTCTTGCTCCTCCATCACCCAAAAAACGGGCCAGCACCTAACTGAGACCGACTGATGAACTAAAGCTCCGGCAGGCACACCACCGTTTGGGGGACAGGTACGCTGCCGCAGGTCTACCACCATCAACTCTGTCTTCTCCAGATTTTCTTAACTCATTACTGCTGGGTTTTGCCAGCTGTCTCTCATTGTACCAAGAGGTGCTGAAATCCAAACATGACATTGGGATTCATGGTTCATCTCTGGCCAACACTGGGAATTAATCTGTAACTACCACAAGTATCCACCTTACTGGGCCAAATTCTCATTCTGGTTGAAGTACTCCAATAGCAGAACACATCCCAGTGTACGTCCTGGCCCCAGAGCTGTACGAGGTGTCTCCCAGTTGAATGGGGAATGGGAACTCACTTAACTGGTGAAGAAAGCCTACTGCGTCCGAGCCCAGCAGCCTGGGTTTGCAGCACCTTAGCATTGCACTATATTCTGCTGTTAGCAAAACTTTTATACTTTTAAGAAATAATTTAATTAGTTAACTAATTTAAGCAAGTAGGAGAGCAAAAGAGTCAGAAACGCTCTAAGGCTTTTCCAACTAAAACTGCCTCCCTGTGCGGCGAGAGACAGGGCACACACGGACAGGACATCCCTGCCAGGAGGGGAAAGGGAAAACCCCGGCTGGTCCAGCAAACCCAGGCAGCACCCACACATCCACACAGCCCCACTGCCTGGTTTGGGGTCACCCCGGGGACTTGGGGACACCCGTCCTCACCTCCACTAGATGTCAGCACCAGGACGGCAATGCCGGCAGCTCTGAGCGCGGTTTCATTTATGGAGCTTGTACAATATAGATCGTGCTGCAGCACCAGTGGTGGGGGGGGGACTGGGCAGTGCCCTCCCCGGGGCCTGCTGGAGGGGCATCTGGGGGACAAGAAGAACTTGAGGAGCTCAGCTTTCGGGCTGGGAAGAGAAGATTACTTCCCTGCCAAACAGCCTTGCAAGAGCATTCCTAATACCGGACTTGCCGCGTGGAGATGTACTTGCAAAGCAGCACTCGGAGCAGAGTGTTTCGAACAAAGTAAATTCACTAAAATCCACCTCACAACAGGCACAAACTGTTTTGCTGTGTTTCAACATGCTGTCAACAATACAAGATAGTCATTCTGTTCTCCTATACGGTTGCATTGTTTAAGCATCAAGCAGATACTAAAAACCTCTTCAACTGAATTCAAACAGTGTGTGACCATATTTGCCTCACCTGGACTCACAGAAAAGGTATTAGAGCGAGGAAAGAAAGACGGTGTGTAGAGAGAAGCCTCTCAATTGCCCAGCTCAGGAGGAAATTCCCACCACAGCTTAACCTGTGGGGGCCTTTCAGCCCCCACGCAAAGGGCAGCTTGGCTACCTCTGGGTAACTGCCACTTTGGCTGTTGTACGAGAACTGCACAATTTGACATCAGGCAGGACCCACTGCACACACGGAGCAATAGGACCAACACTGACGCTTTCCCCTTCATCTGAAGGTGATTTTAAATGCAATGGATAAGAGCTTTAATGCCTTTCAGAGAAGAACAGCCACAGAGAGGACAAGTGCCTACCTGGCCTAACATCACGTAGTAAGTTAGAAACCATCAAGACTAGAATATAATCCTTTTTTAACACATCCTTTCCTCTAATCCTCCAGATCACCAACTCTTGCCAGCAAAAGCTGCATTAAAAACTAGCTTAGCAGGGGCAATCTGAGATGAATTTTGTTACCTTGACTTGCTATGCACATCACCCAGTGCAAGTGTGCTTTGTGCTGCAAAGCACCCACCGGATGCTTTCAGAGAAGATCCAAAAGGAAAATCCATCTGACAACCCCCAAATGACAGGAGAGAAGGAGGTGCAGCTTGGCTTTCCAGTGCCTGGCTGAGCCTGCAGCTGGAGGTTTGGAAAGGTATCTCTTTGCTTACAAGTGAGATGCATCTGTTAGTGAGGCTACTTAGAAACATTGAACATTATTTCATTAATCCAGAAATTAATTTCAATTTGGCAGGTTTTAACAAAGTCAGGAGAGCTGCTAAGAGCTTCCAAGCAATTATGGTTTTTTCCTCTCTTGGGAAGGGGGTGAAATAACAGGTTGCACTTGCCAGCCCAGCAATGCCAAAACACACTTTCCCCGCCCTTCCGTGAGCAGAGGAGAACCCAGTGATCATCTGCTCTTAAGAACACATCTCGGAGCCAGTACCTGCACCGCTGCGTCGAGTGCTCATGTCAGCTACGTAGGTCCATTCGTTCGTGGCTGGGTTATACTGCTCGACGGTACTAAGGCACTGACGGGACGCTCCGTCGTAACCCCCCACGGCATAGAGCTTACCTGGAAGAGACACATGTTGGCATCAGCATTACAGCTACAACTGATACACGTCACCATCACACCTGACAGTCCCAGGTAAGGACAGATCCTGGCTGAGGGAGGCCCTGGGAGATGTGCCTCAACTTGCTGGGACGTCTGGGGAAAATCCTAGCAAAAGGATCTGAAGTATACTCACAGACAGGCAGGACTGTTTTTAAAGCTGTCAACTAAGGAAACAACAAAACGCAACAGCTTAATTAGAAGCCAAAAGCCCAGAGGTTTTTCCAAATGACTTGTTGGCCCAGGAGAATAGGTAACATCAAACTGTGTTCTGCTGATCCAGCGCTTCCTCCTGTTCAGGTGCCACAAGGCAAGGTATGCTGTTAAAGGTTGATACTGTACATTAATTACCACACGAGCAATAAATACGCAATAGCCTCTTATGTTAATATAATACCAGCATGGAAACCTAGACCTGATTTTGAAGAACCCAGGCCAAATCAAAACCAACCAATGCTGCTGGTACAGCCTGTTCACTCATGCCAAGTGATCACAACACAGAAGATAACCGCAGGACACCCTCACAGCACGGTATATCTGTCCCTCCCTACCTCAGCTCAGGGAAAGCTGAACCACATACACCTAGCGAGACCAGAGAAGCACAATCAGATGTCACGCGACTACACCATACGCGAAACGAGGCTGATGCTCCACCATGTCCTCTGTTCACAGGCCTGACTGACACTCTCTCCTTGTCTCCCTGTATCGTCTACCAGCTTGTTTTGCATTTAGACAGTAAATTCTCTGGGCAGAGACAGTCTCTTTGTGCTTCTTTACTAGAGCACCTAGCACACAAGGGCATTCTGGCTCAAGACTAGGCCTCCCAGACACTACAACAACCAACCATTAATAGAATTCAACAAATATGTAGGAAAACTCTAACCCAAGTTTTTGTACAAAACCCATGAATAAGACCAATTCTGAATCCGTAACAGCAGAGCCTGGCTGCAAATGAGCTACACAATTCTTTGCATGCACATGAGACTCCCACCAGCAGTTATCATCTACAGTCTTACGCTTTTGCATCCTCCTGTTTCCTTGATGTTTGAAAGGCTCCAAGAACAGGCAAGCTCTTTTCTTTCTCCCTCAGCTCCACTCATGGCCTCTCAGGCTGTGATCATTAGGAGAGGTCTGCAAGGATCAGGTTTACCACTGTGCTCCTTCTGCATCTTCCTGTCTCTATAAACATTTCAAACTCTTATTCATGCTGTTGGTTCAACCCGCCCGGTGTTAGTCAATGAATCAACGCAAAAGCGCCGGACCAAGCAAAACAAGATAAAGTTCCCTGGCTGGCATCAATTATTAGATATTTGCAGTACCCGAGACATCAGATCAATCTTCAACACGTTCAGATGAATGCTGTGGATTAACTGCAGGCTGCAGCTTGTTCCCTACACCAATATGATCAGCTCTTCTTCCCCATCGCACGCCCTCATATTATTCTTTTATCAGAGACTCCAACACGTGCAATGCGTATTTTCGCTTTCAAACAAAGGAAAAGGATTTCATATGTCTTCAGTAGAAAACCTGTCCATAGAAATGCATCTCTCAGGTACGTACTTAATATTTGTTCTGCATTCAAATCATTTTACCAAATCCCAATGACCATCAGCAGCCCAGCACTTCACAAGCATGGGCCAACTTGGAAGGAGTTGCTTCTTAAACAAACATGCAAATTTAGCACAACCACCGCTATTTATTCTATCTCCCTTCCTCTTCTCACATAAGCGCATTTCATGTACATAAACACATTTCACGTATTTCCCATTCAAGCAGGTCAAACCAAACCACTTCAAAGGACAGTGTATAAGAAGCTTGTGCCCATGGCTGCTCTGCACTGTACTAATTGGAAACTGCTACGCCACGCTAAGGACAAGGTCAAATAAAACCTTTCACTTGCTTCAGAATTGATTTTCCTAAAGGAAGACAAGGTTCTTTCTCCTGGATCCAAACCAAGCTGCTCAGTTCCAGCTCCCTCGAGTTTGGTGCAGGCACACAGGTGCCAACAACTGCCACGATCCCTCCAAGCACCCTCTCCACCCACCTCCTCTGCCTTGCTCCCGACCTGCCCCAGCACCAGCGTTTGCCATCGTCAGTCCCTGCTCGTTTACAAACCAGAGCAAAGTGTGCCGTGCGTGCCAGCAATCCTGATGTCAATAAACACGGGTTTTAGTATTCCTGCCAACCCACCAGTTTGGGGCTGCGGGACTAACTACACTCCTGTTTCTCTCGCTGAGCGGATTTTCTGTGATGGGTACTCCATCCATGCAGTCTGCTGATACCAACAGCATACACTGCACAATATCATTTGCGTTCACCCGCCAGAAGCAGCCCAGGGAGAAAAAGAATTCAAAGAAACCTGCATGCACTTAATGGCATTCACAGGAGGCATGGGTTGGGCTGATATGGGTCTGAGGCTCTTGGAAAGCTACAGGTGATTTTTCACCAAGATAAAAAAGAGAACGGAAAGCGCTGCAGCAATTACAGCATATAAAATAAATCTTTACCAACTAGTCTAGAGAACAGTTCCTGCAGTTCCCTCCTGTTGCACTTAACCATTCAGGCCCGTGTTTGACACAGTAACGTTTGCTTGATGGAAATGGCTGCTGATTTTCTTACCCTCCACAACTCCAACTCCAACACTGCTTCTTCTTGTGTTCATGGGAGCCACAAAAAACCACTCATTGGTTTTATAGCTATAGGCCTCAACTGATGCCAGACCTAGTTAAAAAGGGGATACACAGGTTTTCTAATTAAAAAAAAAGAGAAGAAAAAAAGATTGGTGTTGCACTTTCATCTGCCTTCCACCTCCTCCCAAGCCCGTAATTCCTCCCACACTCCTGCAACCCAGTTTTCTAGTCCCTTGCCTTTCAGGCTGGGACCAGCGTGTCAACGCCACTTCTTCAGCAGCTGGAAAAATTGTTACCCCATCACCCCGGCCCTGGCACCGCTGCCCCTCCGATGTGCTGGGGACACCAAGGTGGAGCAGAGTCCAGATTCCAAGCCCAAAAGTCCCGTGTCCTTTCAAGCATTACAAAATGTCCATGCAAAGGTTTAAAAATTCCTCCAGACCCTCTTACATTGTACTCATCACCAGCTGAACTCATTAGCTGAGGGCTTAACCAAGTGGCAAAGCTCTACAGCAGAGGCAGAGGTGTGAATTTAAACAGGCGGTTATGCCAAGATAAATCCCGGACACGTGTCCCATAAGATGCCTTGCTGGCATTTTATTCATGTTGCTATGAAAAATTTCACTTAAACAAGGAAAAATCCCTTTTCAGTTGAGAAAAAGCATATTCACACAGAGAATGAGACTAAAAGAACTGTATCACTAAAGAAAAAAAATCCTAGGGTGAGCTTCTCTGCAGTTATTGATGGGTCAGAACATGCACGCAGTTAGTTACAACATGCAGCAAACCCAATCTCTGGCTCTTTCTCTAGAAAATCATAGAGGAAAGGGCACAGGAACCTCAGTAAAGCTCTGCAGTCTTTGCAGGGGTCTCTGAAAACATTTTTTCAGGTCAGGCACTGCCTAGTTTTTGCTCAGTCACCTACCAGTGCTGCCATCAAAGCCGCCCACTGCATACAGGAGATCATTGAGCACCGCTGCGCCTAAAGTGCTTCGTCTTTCCTGCATGCTGGCTATGGATGTCCACTGGTCCTTCACGCCATCGTACACATCAACCGTCCGTACCCTTAAAGATCCATTAAAGCCCCCGACAGCATAAACATTGCCAGCCATAAATACCACACCTGATAAAAGAGGAGAGAGATTTTACGGAGGTTTTACAAACAGTTTGGGAAGCAAGTATCATCAGACGTCTGTCAGGGTGCGTAAGACGGCAGGGAAGAGCAGAACGTGGGCAAGTCTGTGGCATTTCCTGCAGGTTAAGAGCATTGGAGCCAACTATGATAAAACACACATGTCCTTTGGAAGGCGAAATGCACATAAATACACGGCAACATAAGGCACGGACGGATTTCCCACCGGAATGAGTAATTTTCTGAGCCAGAGAGAACACCAAATGGTGATCCACATTCACAACCCTGTCAGATGTCTTTAGAGGAACACTCCCAACTTACAGATCTGCTCTCCATCACCCACTCCTCAGCACTCGGAGGGACTGACTCAGCTCCTTTGATTTGCACTAGGAAACCAGCAAGGAAAACTGGATGCCTGTGGGCTGCCAGGCCAGCGGGATGGGAGGAGGAGGGGAAATACTGATGGAGGAGCAGCCAGGAGAGAGAGCTGAGGAAGGGGAGACAGTGGCTATGGGAGGCAGACAGGCAGGAGCAACCCCTCTAGAGAGCACGGCATCCACCCGAGCAAGAAGGATACGTGGCTGTAGGGAAAGAAGAGGAAGGAATGGCAAAACGAAAGAGCTGCTTCAGGCCTGGGGCACAGAGGAAGGTTGAAGGGGTGACTGAGGACATCCATGCTGCACGGAAGAGCTGCACTAGGAAAACAAAGAAGGTTGCAGGAAAAGTTCCCATTACCTGCTCTGCATCGCCGGGAGGGAAGCTCAGCGACCTGATCCCACCGCTCCTCCTCAAAATCATAGCACTCCACACTGCGAATGGCTTTGGGTGCTTGCCCACCCACCACGATCATCACCTGGAAAGGGAAAATGAGAGCTAGAAAGCCTCAGAGACCAGCCCGGGCAGCTGCTCTCTGCAAAGAAACCACCACCACAACCTGGTCAAGAGTAGCTGCCCAAAACATGCCGCAGGCTCACTAGAAGCCTCTGCAGCAACACTTATTTCAGTCAATTCTATTTCAAGGGGGAAAAAAAGTCATCTCCAATTTAATGCACGCTAACTATGGCAGCCCCGTTAACCCTTCCTCACTGTTTCTGAGGTGGGCAACCTGCCCTATTTCCCCAGGAAAGACAAAACCCCTTGGCACCAGGGCACACACAAGACTCGCTGCAGAAGTATTTTGGAGTGAGGAAGATCCCAACGTAATTTCCACAGCCAGCCCGCTGTTTAGTCATTATCTCCATGGTGGTGCTAAAAATAATCAGTGCCACTTAGCAAATAAAACCTGACAGCTGTATTACCACCTGCGGGGAAGATGCTACTCAGGGAAATCACCAGGACTATTAAGACCTGGGGTGCTGGGCTGCCGAAGGAAGTGATTTGTCAGCTTCATTAAGGCTTTTGGCTGCAACATGTATTGATGCAAATCCAGTAATTAAACCCTAAATTCCTTACAGATAGGGAAGATCTATGTGAAGGTGAGCAAGGGGAGTCTCAGGAGCGCGAGAACCGCTCTGCCAGGTCATGCTAAAGGTCGATCCAGCCCCAGACTCCATTCCCAGCAACAGCAAGTGGTTGACACTCGTGGAAAAGCGAGAAGACCTGGATGGCATGCAGTGGCGGTCCTTCCCAAATCTGCCCTGTCTGCCAACAGAAGACAAACTCCCCATGGACTCGCTGACTTGCCTGGGGCAGCGGTCCCAGGAGCCCGCAGCTTGGTCCCCAAGGGCTGCCCATCGGTGCTGAGCCCCAGCCGGACACTGCAAACCAACGCGTGCACACGCAGCGTCCAAACCACCTGCACCTACAAACAGCTCGACCTGCACTTTGTTCTGAACACATTTCCTTCAGCCCTCCAGTTATCAAGAGGGAGGATTTGCTCCCCTTATCACAACAAATCAGCTGGAGCAAACACTGCCCAAAACAATCTGATTTTTACAAGGCCGAGGAGCTAGAAGCAAGATAACTGCGTTTCAAATATAGTCAAAGAGTAGACGGGAAACTGGCTTCAGCCTCTGCAAGGCGGCTGTGAGTAGCTGAGGGGATAAGATAGTCACTCAAGGTCACTCGGGGAATGAGCTCAACTCCCAATCACAGTTGCTTTAAAAGTACGGAGCTAGACAACAATTTAAAGAATTTGAGGAGTAAGAAAACAGTGGACTGTTTGATCCACAAAGATGAGAATGTGACATTAGAAAGCAAACTGAGTCTAAATTAGCAGCCTGACTACGAGTTGTGTAACAGTCTTCCATGGAAAGCTGCAGAGCCTCACACGATTACAGAATTAAGAGATTTCACAGCAGACGGTAATCCCTCATCAGCGGGACCAACAGACCAGATGAAAGTTTCTCAGTAACAGGATTGCTGGAAGATCATCACCTTCTCCCCCTTCTTCACAGTTAAAAAGAAAGGAGAAGAGACCTGCAGAACGTTTGGGTTTCTACTCACAGGTTATGCTACAGAAGATGTTGAGAACCTCTGAACTCGCTGGTTCACTGTTCGTTTTATCCTTAACTACTTGAGTCCTTGAACAAGGGTCACGTCAGCCCTCCCCGATACCCCCAAAGCTATGTTCCACCAACTTCATCTCAGCACCAGCAGGCAGAAAGGACATGACACATTCTGCAGAACCACAATTTCTCGATGGACAGTCCAATATCTAAACATCTGAATAGTCCCTCATAGCACAGATCTCATACGCCATCCCACAAACCAGGCTCCCTATGATTTGTGCTTAGAAAAATAATACACTGTGATTTTGATGTCTTACAATCTCCGAAATGCTTATTAGTAACTTCAGTGACAGTCTGTTGCGAGACATCGTGCCAAACTGCATTTATCTCCAGGGCAGAGGGAAAACAGTTTCTGTTGTCATTTTTTTCTTCACTAATAAAGTGGTGGCCAGAGCATCACACGCCTGCAGGATAAACATGGGGAGTAACAAGGATTATTTATTCAGTAGCTGCTTGGAGTCTATTGAAATTTGCTTCAGACTTCCTGCCCACGGGTCTGTGTGCCGTTGTCTCCTGCTTTCCTGGCTTCCGATTATGGATACGGGAAAAGGAAAGACACCTACTGCGACCTTCCTCAGCAGGGCTCCACGACAGTGCTAGAAGCCAGCAGAAGCCTCAGCCAACCCTCCGAGCACTACAGGCAGCTGCCTGCAGCCGCTCCACGGCTCAGCGATTCTCAAGCCGCAGCTCCGGGAGCAACAGCCCTTCGCAAAACCACTTGTGGCTGACAAAATGGTTCAAAGAGCAGACCCTCGCCCCTGGGAGCAGAGATGGTGTTTCTCCTAAGTTTATCCAACTTAATTATGTATCCTTGGTGGGCACAGGCAATACCAGAAGAGGGAGTAAAGGACTTCAAAGGACAGCCACGGAGTTAGTGAGAAGTAACAAGGTAAGTATGCAAGCTCCTTTCAAAGACAGAAAATGCCACTAGTAATACTGTGTGAGGTGACACGAAGCGACAAACTCCGCTTACCTTTGGCAGGCTAACAGGAGTCCTCGGCTTTGTTCTGGGATTCTTTATCAGTTGCCTTTGATCCAGAGGAAGCAAATGGTATTTCATGGCCTCGATAAGGAAGTCTTTACAGGTGTTGTTATTCTTGATTAAAGCTTCTTCTTCAACTGTCTGAGAATGTGCACACACATGAAAGACCATTTAAACCGAAGTACTTGGTGGCACGGGTCACAAGGAGTTTTGTAGAAAGAACGCGAAACCTGGAATTTCTCTTCCAAAGTACCAACATTAAGTAATAAAAAAATGCAGAAGACAAACACAGACTTCCAGCTCTTCCCAAAGAAACACATTCAAACTTCTCAGTTTTTTCCCGTATTGCTCACAAATAGCAGTGCTCCCTCAATTTTACCACCCTCTGCCAGACACTTAACTCAGCAGAGGAGAATTCTCCAGGAGTCTAGGTACAAAATAAGTAATTTCTTTTAAGTCAGAATTTTTAAGGAGAGGCAGTATCTTCTACTCGATCAGAAGATATAGTTGAGAGAAGAACATACATGATGGGTTCATCCTGTGAATACCAATTTTATTTCAATTGTATTGATTTTTTTAGACACACGATAAAAGCATAGGAGTCAAAGAGCCCATACGCCAATCCCTTCTTCAGGGATTCTCAGCTCATTATCAAGGCCCAGATCCCAGGAATTAAGTCATCAAGAACAGCCTCTAAGCCAGACCAAGTCAGAAAGCATCTCACCTGCCAGTCACAGAGACCCATCTCTATACACAGAACACATCTTAAGCCAAAATTATCACACAAGACATGTCTTCACCAAGCTATATTTACCTGTGCATTAGGGGAAAAAACTGCACAAGCTTGTACCACTACCACCTGGGTATTTTTCAGGGTGAAAAATCCCAAGATATTAACTTCTAAATGCTTGTGCCAAGAGGGGCAGATCTGCTCTTGGCACTGACTGGCAGAGCACAGGTCACATTTACAAGAAGGTTTCTGCACACACACATTGATTTCAGAGTCCACCCAGTTTTAACTTCTATTCCTCCGTTTAGAGGCTCAGCGACATGGCAAATTACCCATCCCAGACACAAAGAGCCAAGCCATTGTTTAAGGAGCTACCAGCAGCTTACATGCAAGTATTACTTACTTATTTGCAGACTAACCTGTACAAGGTAATCTCTGGGCAGAAGGGGTAGGCGAACATGCTCCATCAGTTTAGCCATGTGCTCCAAGCGAGATTCCTTCTCATAATTTATCCAAGAAATAACTGCTTCAAAGACCTACACAGATAAAGTACAATTAAACTGAGAAGAGAGAACTGGTTTGCACAGTTACCTACCCAAAAACAGAAGCTTTGTGATTTTACACTATCGAAGGAAGGAGGTGCAAGATCTCTATCAAACAGATAGATGAAAAAGTCGTGACTATGCACAGAGCACAAGCACCACGGTAGCAAAGGGGTGAGCTGACCATGCATATTAATAAGCAACTTCACATCTAGATGTGCTGTATCGCTCTCAAAGCTTAAGCATGTGCCCAGAACAATCATACACCTCTTGGACATTAGTACTGGAAGGCAGCCAGGAAACTTAATTAGCCTGCTGACATTTGCACTGGACTTTATTCATGAAATCAGCCACAACGATTACTCCTGATAACAGAGATCTCCCCTCCCAAAGGAGTCTGGCCACACAGTAAGTCACTACACTCACCATCATATTTAATCACTGCACCAGTTCCACCACCACCCCCCAAAAAAAAAACCCCAAAACCAAGAAGTCTTCAGGACAAGTTCACCACACAGGCAGGAAAACCCCTGCCTCCAGCCAGGGAGCCTCTGCACTGCATGCGTTTCACTGCTAAAAATACTCAGATACTCCAGCTGGGAAACAAGGGCACGCTGGACGTCCAGTCTGAACCAAAACCTAGTTTTCCTCCCAGATCCAACCGGTTCAGATAAGCATCCAAACTTTGACTCCGTGACGAACTGCTCACAAACCACCCCATGCAGCTGGAGCCACGCAGAGCCCTACGCGACGAACAGGCGCGGGCAGAAGCGTCCTACGTGGGCTCCTGCACAAATATGCATGTGCTTATGTCACTGTGAGCCTCACTCCTCCCAGAAGAAAGCCCTAAAAATGTCACCAGGAGTGGGAAAGGCTTCCTGAAACACCCAGCAAGGCAAGGAAAGGGGCCAGGGCCACCTCAGATGCTGCGTGGCAGGATCTGGATCGTTGCAGTGGAGTTTCCCCCCAGAGACAGAATTAAATTCTGACCCTTTACTCACATCTACAGGCAAAATTCCCCAAGTGCTCTCGCTACCCAGTTACTCGGGGGGGGCTGAGCACAGCCCTCTCCCGCAGACACCGGCCATCCCGTGCTTCCCCCGAAAAGCATCGCTGGCCCTTTGCCCCAGCACGCTCAACAATGCCCTTGGTTTAAACTTCCCTGCAGGGTCAGCAAATGGTCAGACCAATTTGCACGGGTATTTTTTTTCTTTCTTTCCATCCCTCCCATCACTTCCCAGGAAACCATTTTGTTTGGTCCAAGGTCACTAATTTGACAAAATCAACCAGAACCAAGGGCACCATCTCTCGGTCCCCAATTGTTGCTGGCAAAGGTATTTGCGTCCTCCCACAAAGGAGAGGCAGAGCAGAAGGGGGTTTCTTCCTCTTGGGCTAAACTATATACTTCGAAAAAGCAGGAAAGCATCAGCCTCATTTCCTATGCCAACAAATGCTCCTGCTGAACCGTTTGGAATTCAGGACACTGCGATGCGGATCTAAGCAACACACCAGGGGGCCGTGTAATCAAACCCCAGCGAACACGGAGGAAAATAAGTACTGCAGAACCTTTAACTATTTTAAAATGAAAATAAACAAACAAAATTTCACTTTGGCTACAAGGCATTTAAAGTAGAAACTAGGTTGTTATGAGATTTTTAATTGCAAATGAGCATGGAAGGAGCATAAAGCAAATGTTTAGCCACCAAACTTGCTTTTCATTAACCTCTTCTGCACAAATGCTGAGCTACAGAACAGGTCACAGGACTGGGACGTACCCAGCTACAGACCAAGATGACAGTGAACAAGTCTTAAAGGAAGGTAAAGCAAATGTGCACAAGTAATAAACTGCTTCCTCCATGCTGGAGACCGCTCCCGAGTTAGGTGCACACTGATGCCACCCTGCTGTGCCTACTCTAAAAATAACAGAACTTTTAAAAAAATCAGATTCTGGCACCTTCCATTGGCTCCAAGTCCTAATTTTATGAGAAGGGGGAAAAAATCTTAATCCAAGACAGCAATATCTCTATTTAAAGGCCACATCTGTTTCCAGTACTGCCATACCCTCCCTCCGCACGCTGTGCCCGCTGCAGACCCCGAGCAGCTGCTGCCGCTCCCCCAGGAGACGGGTTTTTCCAGCCATGCACGACCCGCCGACGGGGTGCGATGAAACGAAGCAGTTACCCACACAGCTTTATTTAGAGCAGAGGCACGGGCTGAGTTAGCAGCTGGCACCTGCCTGGCTGCAGAAGCAGTCCCGTGCTTGGGAGAAACAGATTTTCCACTCTATGGAGCAGAAGGCTAAAAGCCTGGAACACCCCCTTTCTGCACACTACCTAAGCAAAGAGCAAGCCCAGATGCTTTCCCAGTCTCTTCAGCCAAAAATCCAGTTGTTAGAAACTCCCGGGACTGAGGACCAAACCGTGCATCGGCTTCTACTGCACATTAGCGGCATGAGGCAACGAGTCGATTACTGGACTCTGTGTAAAATCCCTAATCCAAAAATTCCAACCCTTTTAAAAATTTCTTTCATCACTGTTCTGAGTTGGCAGGAGCCCCTTCTCAAGGGCTGGAAGCCCCTCCGTTTCACACATCATTAGTAAATATGAATAAGCCTTTTTTTTTTTTTATAGTTTTTCCTTGCTTGCATACACCATTGCAATTAAAGAGCCAATTAGGTCAGGTACAGAAAGCATTGATAAAACTGTTTTCAAAGTACTCAGCCATAGCAAAAAGAGCAGGCAGGGACCAAAATAAACCTTTGCCCTAGGCTGAAATGGCCTGTGCAACTGCAGAGGCTGGCAACAGCAAGGGGGAGAGGGAGAGAAAGGAGGATAATCTTTGAATAACAGGGAAACACTGTCACCATTTTACAATTAAAATAGATTTCTGTGGTAGCAGACAATTTCTGTAATCCTGACGGCCTAGGGGATATAAGTATGCCAAAATTTGTGGAGATAAAGAATGTATTTTATTAGGCCAGTTGGTATTAGTGGAGGGGTAGCAGAGGAAGGGGAGAACACAAAAGCTCTTGGACACCCATGCCCTGAAGCATCGTAAGGGCAATACTTTCCTCCCTGGCCTTGTTACCTTCTGGCCCTGGCAGGACTCGGCTATAACACTTCCCAATGACCCAGAGTTGGCAATGCGCTGGCTCACAGGCTGCAGTACATGGATGAGGTGTATGAGACACGGGAAGAACGGGAACGAGAAAGCCTCTCATGAAATCTGGCTGTGACAATTTAGCTCTCAGATGTTTGAAGGATTTGCCTACTTACAACATCGTGTTGCTTAAAATATTATCTACCCGTCACATGTGCACATGCGTACACATAGATACGTGTGTGTATGTATAGATATATGCACACACATCTATACACTTTTATATGTATATACACTTTTTTTTTTATAATATATTATCTCATACATTAGCAGACAGGAAGAATAAAGGTCAGGAAAACTGCTTGTCTGTCATGGAGCTAACATAAAACAGCAGCCTACAAGTCTGTCCTCAGTTTTCAGCCCTTCTTTGGACTCCAGCATGTATTTCACGTTTATGCTGCAATCCCATTCTCTGCCTCTCTCCTGCTACTCGTATCTGTTGTTTTGAACACGCAGCTTACGCTCACATTTCCTTCCACTGCTTTGCATTCTCAACTTTCACAATCAGCTAAAGAAATACTGGTTTTGATTGTATAAAGCTCAGAAGAGGGAGGGAGTACTTTGATTTCTCTGGGCACAAGGCCAATAAAAGCTTTTTAACAATGCTGCACAGGACTGGAAAAATCGGTTACTAAACTTGCACTTCCCTTTGCAGGCTGCTTGGCTCATGCAAAGCGATTCTGCTGCGAGTTCACGCCATGTGTTTTTTCCCTTTCTGGCCCTGCCTGTGTGGCACCTCGCAGCACCCCACCGAGACGCCCACGCTAGCCCCATGCCTAGGGAATCACGCTCCCGGAGCCTCCGAGTTTGCTAGCTCAGGATCTGAATGAAGCCTCACTGCATTCGCACCTCATGTGGTGCAGGTTTTCTGGCAAGCTTTACGGTCCCTGTGGCCACAAGCACCCGTGTGTCTGCAGCCCAGAGGGGCTGAGCAGGACGGCTGCCCACGCCTGGACGTGCAGCCCGACCAGCAGCACCAAGCACCCCCAGGTCCAGCCTCATCCCACCAAAAGGCAGGCATTCAACAAGGGTGCTGAAGTTACGAGCCCTCAAGCTCTCCTGAGGCATCCCACAAGGTTCCATCCCCCCACAGGGACAATTCGGAGGCGAGCTAAAGGACTCGAGGCACATACCTCTCCCAAAAACCTGCTGCAGGTCATGCAAGAAGCCCACACCAGAGAAAGGGGCTGGACCTGGCGTTCACCAAGTACTGTAAGCTCCGGTCACCCTCCCTCCCAGGACTACAGACTACACAGGATGGGCTGAACGTTTCAGCCACAAAACAACATCAACCGGTGCCTTTTTTCCCCTCTTCCATTAAAAACACCGATGATGCTAGGAACGTGTTTCCTTCCTTCTTTTTGTTTGTGGGCCTCCTTTAGTTGTTTTGGCCGACATGCAACAGAAGCCAATACTCTTCCCTGGCCTAGTGAAATTCACCTTTTTTTGAGGTTTTACTGGAGGTAATAAGAGCTTTACACAAGAGCAGATGAGAGGCTCCTAGTTTTCCAGAGAGGGAAGGTATTCGGTTCTGGCCCCCAGGGCTTTTGGAAGTGATATGCATCTGAGAATCATTACTTCCTGCAAAGAACAACCAAGTGAAGGTCATTTTTATGTGGGTTTAGGATTCACATTATTTTTAATTTTCCTTTCCACGGGATCACTGTTGGAAAATGGCCCCTAAAGAGCATAACATGAGAACAGTTCCTGATGTAAGGTCTAGAAAGATTCCAGCATTTTTACATTCACGGTTGCTATACAATTTACTGTACCTTTTCTTCAGAGGAGACTGTGAGCTTGTCACTTGATATTAAACTGCAAACCTGGTCCAGACTAAGGCTAAGAAATTCTTCTCCTAGCATCACCTCAGGAAAGTGCTGCTCTGTTCAACAAATGAAAAGGGGGAACAGAAAATTATAATGAAATCCATGCTTTAAGTCAATGGAAGGACTACAGCATTCAGAGAACCGCTATTATTACAGCTCTGAGCACCCAAGACAAATGATACGCTGCAGTTGCATGGCAGAACAGAAACAGAAAATAGTCTCAGAGCAGGTAATGACATTTGATGGTATTTCAAGTAACATAAGCCCCATGAGACACTTTCATAAATGACAGTAAATGGGAACCTCACTTTCTGCAAAGCCACTAAGTACCTTCCAGTGGCAAATATGATTAGAAGCGGCAATTGAGACAAGTGCCAATGCCTTCTGAAGTAGTAAATAACCTGGCCACCTCGAGATTCAGTTCTCGCCCACTTCAACAAGCTAGACAGAATCAGCTCTGCTCAACACCCGAGTGAGAGACTCCAGCAAGGGTCCTTGACATTCGTAGGTATTCAAAGGAAATGAATCATTTAACGTCAATCAGCCAAACAGTCAGTTCAGTGCATACACTCGGCAGCGAAGAGTGAGGGATCCCAGGGTACCCAGCTGAATCTGTATGTGCGAGGGGGGCACACAGAGAGCTGAGCAACGGGGATCCTCATCCCGCACACGCACATGGGATCAGCTCTCCTCCTCTCCTTCCACCTTCTACTTCTTTCCCCCAAATGTGTATTTAACCTTTCTCCTGCTCCAAACCCTCAGCACCCATCTTCCCCAGCAGCTTTGCCCCTCTCCACTTAAGTCTGCAACTGTACAAGTTTATTTTCCTCCCTTTTGGCTTCCAAATCCCTCCATGCTGTAACTTTGGGAGCCACTTGAAAACAAAATACATGTCACTGCTTATAATCCTAAACCAGAAGAATTATGACCGATTGCAGTACAGCTCCAAGAAGGATCATCAAATCTGTCAAAGCTTTACATCTAGCCAAAGGGCACTAGGAAAGAATTACTTTCTAAACAGTAATTTCTGGGTCAAAACCATTGTTAGCCAGTTGCAGACAATTTTAGTTTTGCAAGCATTTGTTACATATACATGCCAATTTAATCTCACCTGCCATTTGCCGAGTCCCATTTATCTCTGAAATAGGGAAACATGAATCTCAGATACTTTATCTGAAGCAGCTTTTTTCAAGCTCTAATCCTTCGGCTTTGAGAAGCTCAGACCCGATGTACCTAGAGCTCCCTCCGCAGCAAGATCGGCCTCTAGTTTTCACATCTGCAAAATGCTTTGCCTGCCAAAAAGCAGCACCACAGGGACACAAGCTGGCGGAACTTCCAGCGAGGAGCTCCTTGGAGATCGCGTCTGAACAACTCCTCCCCAACGCTGCTGCTGCAGAGGGGACTTGGCCTTCCCCAGCCACAGACCCTACTTGGTCTAATGGGGACCAAAACACCACAGCTGGGCCAAAGGCTCCGACTAAAAATAGCAGTATCTGGATAAATTTTAATACTCTCTTACGCTGGCAATCATATATAAGATCTAATGAACTCTTCTGGCCTTAAATAGCGGAGAAGCAGGAAATGCTCCCACACAGTAGGCTGGATGCACTCTGCCTTCTGGACACAAACTCCTATTCATTCTGGACTGGCATCTGGCAGTAGAAAGACATTTGATCTCTTGTTATTAGTTGGAAGCAAGTAAAAATATTTACTGATTTTAATAAAGCAACTTGTGCCTGCATCAAGAAGGCTCCTCCACCTACTAAAGTTATCCATTGGCCAGAACTAAGCATTTGTCAAGTAACTGAGCTCATGCACGCATGGACTCTTGAGCTTGGGGACTTCTGTCTTGGTTTAATGCTGTTACATAAACAATATAGTGAAAAGAATTTTAATGGCATTTTTATTAATGGAGTTCCATTAACATTACATGGGCTGTTGTACTAACTGGGACTTATGAAGGCCAATAAAACAACAAAGCAGACTTTCTAATTGCCAAACAACCAAATAAATGTACAGTGAATGCACTGCTTGTTGGGTTAAAGATTAAACAGGACCTGGAAGCAAGGATAATGAGATATTACAAGCAAGCCTTTATACAATTAACCATTCCTTCCAGGGTGCCTTTTCCTCCAGGGGATAATACAGCCAGAGCAGCTGAAAAGGTTTTACTTTTATTTGCGGGAGAATAGGGGAGGACTTGGTGGGCACATTTTTATTCCACTGAGCCTACTTATGGTCCAATTAAGGACAAAACCATACCAGGGAAAATACTGCAGAGCAGAGCAGGTGCTCTGGGAGACAGCAGGTGTATTTTTCCCTATACAAAGAGACAGAAAAGCAGAAAAACAAACTGAGAAAGCTACTGGCTTCCCCCAAGCAGAGGTCAAGGGCAACTCTGCCAGAGAAGACTGGAAAGTGCTAGGGAGTTAAGAGCACGCATGGGGCCGCTTGGAAGAGCTTTACATTTACGACATAAAGGAGAAATGCTGAAAGCCATTGCCTGCACCTACTGATTGCGACCAAACACATCCACTCTCAAGGAAACAACAGTCTATCTTCCCTTGGGGTAAGTGGCCGTCGCCCCACAGAGCATAGACTCAAAACTGCATGACAATTTTCGCTGAGTGTTCCCACTCCCACCCACAAGATTTAATTTTGCCCGGTGCCGTTTATTCCTAGAATGCACAAATATGCCCAGCATTGCCTACCGCTCTCATGGGGCAGTGTATGTGGGGAGGACACCAGCGCTGCACTGTTGAACAAGCAGCCAAAGAGCTTACTAGGAACATACTAAGGAACTATTTTGTGGGCTGCAATCCAGAGCATCAGGTTTTTTACCTCCTTAGGTGTTCCTCTGCAACCAAACCACATTTCACAATTTGCAGCATCACCGAAAGCTACAAGTCTACAGGCCAATAAAGTATTCCCTTCCCTGTTCTAATACTAGAAGCCTGAAGAGACCAACCAGGATATGCTGATCTTGCTCAACCTACGAGTCGCTGTACCTGGAAGCAGGTTTAACTCAACAAACGGGGTGACCCTTCCCTCACCTGCGTAGGCATTTGCCTGCTGCAGCAGTTCGGTACACGCATGCACGTCGGCAAAAGCTCGGATTCCAAGGCAGTTCGTGGGATGCAGCTGGGACTGAAGAAAGTCACAGCAGTTTTTTCTAACATCCATCAATTGCAATAAACTAGCAGCTGGCAACAAAACCTGCAAAGGCAAGAAAGGGGAATTAGACTTAGCAATAAAGAAAGTTTGATTCACAGCTTGCACAAATTAGATGCAAATCCCCGTCAGATAGGGACACATCCCTGTGGGCTACTAGAAGGAAGGTTAAAGATTTAGCACTGTCAGTATGAGAAGGTCCCAAACTGTGCTCTGAGAGCTGGAAATGGCCATCCCACGCTGGGCTGAAAGTGGAGCTGCTCTTCTCCTCACGTCTTCTCCCCACAAGACCTCAAGGCAGGTAAAGGAAGGACAAAACACAAGCAACCACAGATGCACCTGAATTTCTGGCTTTGCTGCAGGTGCGTCCTGCACACAGATTTTTATTTTGTTTTTTTCCCCTGAAAAGCTTATGTTGTTTATATGCATTACCATCACATTCAAAGCCCATGGCAACCCAGCACTCCTCAAAACCTTGAACTTTCCTATTTCCAACAAAACCATATCGGCTTGTGAGCAGAGTGCCCAAACTGCCATGTAGGAAAGAGAGGGAGTTCACAGAAGCTCAAGCAGGTTTTGGTGACAGCAAGGTCCCCAGGAAAGATGCGGCCAACTGCTTTGTGTCTACAAAACTAAGTGCAGAAACGGAGACAGAAGCGGATCAGGAATGTGACATCTGCTGGAAAAACCACCTTTGAGGCCAGTGAGCGGGACAGGAAATAGAAAATACAGTCGGTCGGGATGTTACAGCCTGTGACATCAGCTACTTCCTTTCTTATGTCGTACAGCAATTGCAGACGTGTCTTATCCCAGCTCTTCCGTAGCTCTGGCTGCTCCACACATGTCCTAATAACTGGGCATCTGTGCTCACCATGTCAGCACAGATTTCCGGAGAATTATTTCCCACTCAAAAAAACCAAGCGGCTGTTAAACAAAACAAATAAGTTAACAGCGTTCACCTCTCTGGATCTTGATGGCAGGGAGGGGAAAAAGATGTCCCCTCCCTGTCCCTGCCCACC
>JANZLQ010000044.1:16909196-16929085 GCA_026212715.1 Elanus axillaris | reverse complement strand
GCCCCCAGCCCCGTTCCACATCAGGGCAGGACACTCACAACCTGACCCAAGTCTCTTCTAAGCCACTGACACATTCCAGCTGCAGCCCGGCTCTGTGGTGTCTGACTGCTGCCAAGCAGCCACCCCAACAGGCAACAATAAAAAGAAAAGAAATCAATTAACCTGGGAGCCCATTTTGGCCCAAGCCTCCTGATGCCAGGAGATAGTTTGCCGTTTTGATTAAATCAAGGTAGCAATGCTCTCACATTTTTGAAACCTAGCTGTGAACCACTTTCTAGCTGAACCATCTCCTTCTATCAGCAGAAAGGTGAGCACCTGAGCTGCATAAGGGCTGTGGGTACAGTGAGATGCAACCATCTCTGCAAACCATCTCTGGCCATAGACCAGCCAGAGCTTCCTCCATGCACCCCCCATCCATCCAGCGTGCATGCCTGCAAATGCAGGTGGGCTGCTTTCCTTGAGCGCTTTGGGATATTGTCTCCAAAACAGAAGGTACTCACTACCATCGCTAATAGCCTCATGCTACAGCCCCCTGAACATCCTAGTACTGCTATTACAACCTTGTGCTGGCTTGAGAGGGAAGCGTAGAAGGAGCCTCACACCACTGCAGTTATTGGGAAAGGGGGATTATCATAGAATGCTTTTCAGAAGTAGGATATAAATAGCCTATCAAGAGATGAGTGGATTTTCTCTTTCTTATTTGCCAGCTGAACACCTCGCCACTCATCTTGTTTTTACCAGGGAAGGCAAAAAGCAAGCAAAGGATATCCGCAAGCACAAAGTCTGTTTCCTTTAGAAATAACAAGAGGAAATGCCCTGCCTAAACATGCAGCAGGACCAAACTGCAACCCCATTAATATCCAGGCAAGTTACTCACTTGGGTCTGGATTTGGTTCTTAATGTTTGAACTCCAACCACCACGAACGATTTACAGAGAGCTGGCTTCTCTACCAGATCAGCCTCCACACCAAAGCCCAATCATCTTTTGAAACTATACAAAATTTTCTGCTATTACTACTGAGACTCACTTCTTTGCTAATTAAGCTATGTCCAGAACCTCAGCTATGGGTGGGTGTGTGTGGGGGGGTGTATATACACAGCCATAACCATCTAGTTCACCAGCTCTCACTCTGCAGACTCTGTACCAACCTCAAGTTTTACACAACACTGCCTGTGCAATTAAATACTTTCATAAACCTTTGATGTCTCTGAACCAGGAACATCTTTCAGCCAAAAGTGCTTTGTGTTGCTGTAAGGTTCATTCAATAGGCTGGGCATCAACGCTGGACTTCAGAGATGGGGGTTACTTCCCTGCTCTGACAGAGCCTTCCAGGTAACCTCGGCCAAAACTTAACCTACACCACTCCTCCTCTGCAAAACTGGAAGAGGAGCATTTCCCCAAGGCAAAAGATGTATTAAAGCTTATAAGCAGCTTTGACAATTTAGTCAAATCGGAAGCCAAATAAGAGTACTGGCTGTAATCCTCCGCAGCACACCCAGGCCACAGCTGGGACTGCACATCTGCCCAAACAGGGAGGGAGACAGCTCCCAAGCACCCTCCCAGGGGAATCCGTGACCAGAGAGACAAGCAGATTTTGTGCTTGCAAGGCAGGTTGAATGCTCGGTTTTAAATGAACAGCTCTAAATTGCACAAGTAGTGGAGATAAAACTATATTACTGTAATGTGGCTTTTCACTGCAAGGAAGGCAATTAGGCTTTATCACTCCCCAACTGCTGCCAGGCAGTGCAGAGGGTGAACAACAGTGCTCCTACTTAAATGCTCCACCTGGGGAGAAATAGCCCAGGTGAAGGCATGTGTGACAGGCTCAGGGGCCACAAAACCTCTCCAGGAGCAGGCACGAGAAGGACAAGGGATATAGAGGTGAGAGAGAAAGCAGGGGAGCACCTGGCAACTTCCCTCCTGATCCACCTTCTCCACCTTCACCGCTCAGAGCAGATACACCGTCCCTTGGTTATACAGTGGGATAAAAACAGGGAGACGCGCCCACTGGGCACAGCATAGTCCTCTGGTGCCACAGCCACAAGTTTCTCCTCACCTTTCTATTAGGTCAATCCCATTTAAAAGACTTTCCGTAGGCTGAGGAAGGGCCCCCAACCCACCTGCTGTAACACCCCGGAGGAGTCAGACCTACGGATGAGCAGGGCTCTCCAGCACTCCAGGAGGGTGAGGCATGGCAAGGAGCTTCAGCTCCAGGGAGGAAGATAGCTCTGATTTATTGCATCTCCTAAAGCTGAAGGCAGAAAAGGCTCTCTGACTCACCCTGGGCTTGCACCTACTATAGCTGCAGTTTTTGGAGTGAAGAGGGGGAAGGGAGATGAACTGACCCACTTATCACCCCTTTATCATCAAAACTGCATCTGCCACAGACACTCTCCTTCCTTGTTGTGAAGTCCTAAGTCCCTCGGCAAAGCTGAGGTGCAGAAGCACACTTCTGAAAAGGAAATGCGACAGCTTCTAGCAAAGCTTTTTCCCCTCCTTTCTCAAGCCATTTTTTATTAAAATGACTATGTCTGCAAAGCTGACAGTTTCAATATCTATTTCCTCCAGACAGCTGATTTCAGACTTCGTTCTTTCTACGTGAGCCATATCTCGAACTGCAGTAGTATACGAGGACACATCACACATGTAGTACGCTGCACCTCATTCGTAAGAATTTAATTGCGGAATCAGGTTAATCAGGACTTTTCCCAGGGAATCATTACAACCCTAATGGTAATGACTTTCTTAATTGGGATGGTAATTCTCAGGCTGCCTGCAAGTAATTAAGTGCTATCAGTAAGGATGGGTGGGACACACTGAAGAGAGGCTGTATTCACTGTCTACAGCCAGAGGTCCAGCTCTCTTCACCGCCTAGGAGAACGAGAGGCCTCCTCCTAAATCTCCTCTTCGTTCAGCTCTGCTCAAGGACACCGTGTTGAGCCCCTGCTCCGTCGCTGGACTTTGCTCCCACCACTCTTCACTGAGCTGGCAGGTTTGATACCAGTGTCGGAAAGCAAGCAGCAATGCAGCCAGTTCAGCTGGAAAATCAAGACCTAACTGAAAAATTCAAGGAACTGGTATGTTAAAACAGCCAGCTATTCTCTACAGCTGCAGAACAGCAGGCCCTGTGCTCTGTTTGACATGTGCACGTGGTTTCCACTGAAACCAACCAGGGCTGCGCATGAGCATCTGTGAACTTCCCCAGGGTGCTCACTTTTAGTTTTCCTCACTTGTACAGAAACTCCATGGCACAACTCCTTTCCAAATAAATTTATCAAGCTCCACCTTCAAATGACTGAGAACTTTTTGTCAGGCATACGAATCTTTACCAACCAACCCTGATGTAGGGTGCAACAGATGAGGAACAACAGAAGGCAGCAGGGACAAAAATCCCAGGATGGATTTTCCTGCAACTACAACACGACTGCAACGAAGACAGAAATTCTTCCTCTGCTCCATGGCTTCCAAACAAGTGGGAGATTAAATCCCAAATGAGGCAAAACACTGCTCGGCACAGAAGCCTCTCTCTCATCCATCACCCCGAGCCCTCCTACTACTACGTCTATATTGCCTTGAAATCTCTGAAAATGAAGTTCCAACACATAAAGCAGGATTGCATTTGTCAGGGCGATTCTCACCCACGTACCCCCAACAGAGTTAGAAGAGAGTATTCGCTCCCACACGGGCTCAGTGCTCTCATTCATGGAGCTAAGGTGGACTGAAAATCCCCTTTACCTGCATACTTGGGACATACTGTTGAGGAAAAATTGCATGAACCCTCCTGGCAATCCGCTACATAGAAGATGACTGGAACTGACTGTACAGGCTTGACCCCTTGTACACACATCCTTCCTTACTTAAAACAAAAACAAAAACAAAACCCACCCAAAAAAACCCAACAAAAAACACTTCGTGCAATGAAACGACAATCAGCTACAAAAATATGCGCATAGAAAAAGTGTCTCACTTCCTGAACACCATACCAGGCCTATAAGAGCAAAAAGACAGGTTTCTATTAGGAAAGAAACAACAAAAATACTGTAAAAAGGCTTATTGTTGTGAAGTGCTGAGCACTGCTCAGCATTTGAGCACACTTGGGAACACTCATCCTTACATTCCGTACCACCTTTGCTGCTCATCTTTTTTCTCACTTCGGTTCTGCTCTCATTTTATTTTGCTCACTGACAAGATACTGTCTTTCCATTTATTCACATGTTTTCGTAGCTTGGCTGCATCTGTTCACTTAATGCCATTCAGCCATCTTTTTTCTTGTAGTTCCTACAATGAAATTACCTGGCACCTATACCCAGAAATTGCTTTTTCCAGCTGCTGAGGAAGTCTGAAAAACCCCTTTAAAAATGCACCCTCGCCCTGCTAGAGAATCAGAGCACATGACATGGCAATAGGAGACCTCAGGAGATACCTGCTGGGAAAAGAGAAAGTCTCCATCGTGCTCAAGCAAGACTGGGAAGCAACATTGCTGAAACAACGCCGACGGGCATTACTGAGGCATCCTGCCAGACACAAAGCCGTGCAGCTGGAGGATGTGACAACGCAAGGGATCAAACCCGCTCACTTCTTCCCAAGACTCACACTGCTAATCCAAACCAGAGACTGCAAGGAGCTTAATATTTTGTTATTCATGTTGTTCACATCAGTGAAGGCAAACTTTTCCAACGATTCACAGAATATTCTTTTCTGTCAACTTTCCTTCCTGTGGCTGCAGGTGAATATTGACCTATTTATGGCATTCTGTTCAGGGGTAAAACACCCAGAGACAGCATGGAAATTTCTCTTTAAACTTTTTATTGGTTTCTTCACAAAATTATATTAAATTCTAGAAAACATTTTCAGCATGGACATTTTTAACACATAATAAAATTTAAGCTAGTCAGTTAATCTCTCATTAGATCAGCTTCATTTCTTAGCTCCCATGAATTAATTTACGTCCAGCCTAAAGAGTTAATCACAGAGTTGTTATTTAAATAAATCCTGGAGTAAAAGGAGCTGCTTTACTAGATGGGGAAAAAACACTACACCCGAACCTTAGCATTCACCAAACTTACTTTTTTTTAATCTTACTGTCTGCGAGATGGAAGCCAAAATATAGACAGCGCTCTGACTTTAAC
Organism: Elanus axillaris; assembly: GCA_026212715.1. Taxonomy (NCBI): domain Eukaryota; kingdom Metazoa; phylum Chordata; class Aves; order Accipitriformes; family Accipitridae; genus Elanus; species Elanus axillaris. Next base: position 16,923,955 of record JANZLQ010000044.1, on the reverse strand, counting down.
TCTTTGTAATCCCTAGGCTGCAGAAGGCAGCTTTGGTTATGTTTTACTAAAAAAAAAAGATAGCTTTCTGGTTGCTCAGAAAGGCAACATCTGGACTTCTTCATAGACCTTCTAGGCAGGCCTATGCTGCCAACGCACAGCAGGACCGAGCTGGCTCTCCAACCTGCTCCAGCTCCCGTGAGGCTGCGAACACCCAGGTGCAGCTGCGCTCGAGGACTGAAAAGCTCTCATGGGAAAACACCAGGGCATGGGTAGTCACTTCAGGCAGGCTTCATTCAAGGCAGACCGACTGGGACCAGCACACCAGATGGTATCCTGAGCTCAGCACGTCCCACGTGCCGAGTGGGTACTTCTGGGCCACCTAACAACCAGCAGCATGGAAGCAAAGCATACGTTTCAGAGAGCACGTGGATACAGTCTTCACATTTCCCACAGGAAAAGAGACCAGCCCGAGAGTGTGTACATGTCACTTTTCCTCCAGCAATGGAAGATCCCAGCCGGCCAAGGAACTCCACCCCGATTCCCCACCGAAGTAATGTTGTATCTCAGCTGCTGATGACCTTGACTACACACTGTAATTGAGCGTGGGCTACGCGGCAGACAGCTGGTCCAAGCGACACACCGTTGGGTTTGAGCCTCAGCTTCTCTGCTGTAATGGCACCTTGAAGGTCTCCTCACTGCCGGCCCTCAGCCTCCCCGTAGGGAAATCAGGGTCCACACTCCTACCAACGTGACAACTGCCAGGTTGAGAGCGCTCCAGAAAGTCAAATTTGTAAAACTAGAAGGGCAGAAGGGGCAAGAAAAGGCACCCACAGACTTTGGTCATGAAGGATGGCACAGGGCTTAGACTGCGAAGTGGACATAGCTCAGGGTTTGGTCCAAGTTCCTGCAGGAAGAGCGACAGGTCAGCAAGAACCTGCACCCTCCCTGCGGGGCTGCAGCAGAAGAGCATGTCCCGTCGACAGCAAGAACCTCCTTTCAAGCAGAACCAGTCTAATTTTGCCACGTTAATTAGGTCAACAGAACGCACGCAGCAGCACTGCCCCTCTCTCTCCAGCACCTACCGGAGGCACAGACTTGTTACCCTGACCAACGTCCAAGCCACAGGGAGGAAGGCAACAGTCTCAGACTGCCACTTGCAAACGAGAACGGAGACCGACCGAAAAGCATGTCCGCACACGAGCTCCCAGCGTCCCTTCCAGAAATCAGTGGCTAAGTGCACAGCCGTTTTCTTACCACAAATAAAAGCAGAGTCAAAGAAAAAGCTTTACCAGGAGCCACAGGCACGTGACGCAGCGAAACGCTCTCTTCCTGAGCATCCCACTTTATCTGTAGGCTGCCTTTCAATTACTCTTTCCACTTCTGGACAAATATTTACCTCAAAGAAATTCAAGACCGAGTGCACACACACAAAAAAAAAAAAGGAACAATGCCCTCATTTGAACAGTATATTCCCCTCAAAGCTCTGCCAAACAACTCAAACTACCCAGAAGAATTTAAAAACAGCCAGATTCCTCTGCCATGACCTTAAAACGTTTGACTTGCTGCTTGTCTGAGTCTATTTTGACCTTCGACAGACTGACCCACAAGTCAGCACAGCTTCTTGGAAGGCAAATGCCTGCTCTCATTATAAGAGCTCGACACAAAAGCTAAATGCAACATGACTTAAGCACGGGGAAAGCAGTGAAGTGCCTCAAGACTAAACAGAGGCTAGAAGTAGCTCTTTTCAAGCTCAACCTTTTACTTTCTGCAGCCTGAAGAGATCACTCACCCCCAAAGGACCTGTGCCTTTGAGTTTTAAGCTTTTTACTTGGGTCTCCACAGGAGCCGCTGAACCAGACCCACCTGCACATTCTCTTCCGTGACCTCGATCTCGGCGGTGTAGATGTAATCAATCAGCTTCCTCAGGGTCTGCCCATCAACGTCTTTTATCTCAATCTTCTTGGCTTTACTTTCAGACATGTCTCCTGAAATTCATTTCAAAAGGACAGTTAGAGTTTGCTCTCCAGGACCTCACTGCAGGCCCTTGCTCCCCACACATCCAGCACATCCTCCTGGTATCTGACTACAAGACTGCCCTGACACTATCCCTGACCATCGAAGGACAACCAGCGAGATTCCCGCAAGCCTCCTAATGCCACCTAACATCTCAACATTTGAAGACAGTACTGTAAAATAAGTCAATAAATGCAACAAGCTCAACTTCTTGCCGGAAAAGAACCTGCCATGGTTCACCTGCATTCAAACACATATAGGGGCTAAAAATCTACCCAGTATGACCCTCAACCATGTCTCAGCACAGGGACAGAGTCGAAGAGACTGTGGACAAGTCTCAGGAGGGTTTTTTAAAAACATATATATTTTATATATTTATTTAAAATATTTTTTTAAATTTATATATATGTGTGTGTGTGTAGATGAGTAAGTTGCAACAGCTAAGTTAGGGTGCTTTGTGGTATACCCACAATAAAAGCAAGGCAGCATAACCCTCTTTCTTTAGGAAAAACCTGAAACCCGCTGAGGAAAACAAGCACACATGCCAGCAGTTACATCCAGTGCACTGCAAGCTTCTCTTCTAAATTAACCATGCTGTAACCTGTCCACACAGGTACACCTTACACAAAGCATCCGTGCAGGAAACTGTATTTCTCCTCTCTCACCTTCCCAACCTCACACCTCAGAGGCAAGGCAGCCTTTAGATCCAAACTGTAGCCTTTCTCCAAATACATAACTTTAAAAAAAAAAACCACAACAACAAGCATGCAGAACTAGAGCAATAATTTCCCCTATGGATACACAAGTAAAACCCGTATCTGTGTAAAAGCCTATATGTGAACCGGTGCTTTCTGTGCACCCTCCCCATCGCTGTTGCGGCCAACGCTCTGCAGGCCCCATGTGCGTAACAGGAGCACGTCACAGGAACAAAAGCCTCAAAAGCTGCTGTGGGGTGGAGGAGGAAGGACTCCCCGGGGCTCTTCCAACATCCGTGCACACCGTGACCTCACCCAGGTTTTAATCACCAAGATCTTGAGGAACCACAGAAAAGAAAGAACAAACTCCCAAGCAGAAGGAAAACAATAAGTGAAAAAACAAAGCTGAACAAAGCAGAGCATGAAGAAGTGTCAATTCTTAAACCTGGGCATGAATAATCACTACCTAATAAATCTGGTGACTCAGTATTGCTGTGGCATTAAGAGGAAAAATAGTTCCTGCAGCCTATGGGAGAAGTAATTACAGCCTACATCTCTGTACAGCGTGCGACAAGACGCGGCTGGGCACATTAAGTGCACAGCACAGAGTCAGATGTTAAAGGGGGGTCCAAGCCTGAGCAAAATCTGGATCCTGGAAATTGAACTTTGCAGGCTTCACTTATGCCAATAAGGAGGCAAATAACAGGAGCAGGGTCAGACCATAAGTATTAGAAGAGCCAACAACGTCCCAAGGGAAATGTAGACTGAAATAATATTTGCCCCAAATTCAATTCTTAAAATTAAATAATAAAATGTTCTTCAGAGAAGCCCACGAATGCAAACATACAAGTACAAAGGGAGATGAGTGACCTACATTTGGGAGGCCTTCAAAACAGGTAGGACTTTCTAATTGACAAAATGTCAGCTCCTTCACACACTTCCTCCCCCGCAAAAAAAAAAAAAAAACATCTCCAGAGATGAGAGGGGTCTTCTGAGAACAGGCCAGTCCCCATCACCCTACACAGAGCTGGAGGTGTCCGTAAGGAGCACCCAGCCAAACCCCACCTGCACAGCGAGGGGCAAGCGGAGCAGCCGGCGTCCTGCCGTGCTCGCCGGGAGCCACGGGGCAGAGGGGAGGCTCGGACGCACACACCGGAGATCGATGCAGAAACAGCTTGGAGGGACCGATCCGATAACATCATCCGTCTTTGTGGCGTTCATGTGACACAGGCAACAAAAATAAAGGCTGTGTGGGCTTCCACACCCACCAGCAAGCTGCCAGCCCTGCATACTAATAGCCTCCGCTGCCTCTGCTCTGCTAACAGCCCAGCCCACGATGAGAAAGGGGAGTCGTGTGCTGTGTCCCATGGTCGGATGGGATCCGACCCCTCCAGCCACCCTGGCGTGATGGAGCGCCTGCCACTGGCCAGACAGCACTGCTCTGGACACGTCTCTAACGCTGTGGGGCGAGGAAGAACCTGAAGACGCCGCCAGCGAACCAGGGCAGGGGCTGGAGCAGACCGGGAGCGGGCAACAAGCTGCCCCCTCGTCCCAGCACAGGCCAAAGGCAAGCGCAGCCTCTAAAGCACGGCTGCAGGCAGCCAAACGGTGGGTCAGCTAAGGCATCTTATCCCACACGTCTTCAGAAAAGAAAACCCTACGTCTTAAAGTCCACAAACCCCAAACCCTAGGATGTCTTTCATCAGTTAGACTTGAGCCTTACCCGATACCTTAATTACAGAATAATTCAAAGCCCTAGCATCGTCTCTCTACGTAAGGGCTGTGCTGAGAAAGGGCTGCCCGGCACGAGATGCTGCACAGACCCCATCCCCACACCGCTGCGGTCGGGCAGACAGGAGGGACAGGGTAGGAGGGAGCAAAGGCAGGTAAAACAGGCTGAGTGGCTCCAAGCAGACCCTCTTTAGGGGACAGACTTTGCAGACACCAGCCGCTCGGGAAGACGAGCCCCCGTGCATCACGCTCAACACCCAGCGGTGCTTTCTCCATTCCCCTCTGCTCATGAGGGCAGGGAGAGAGCAGAGCTCTCCTGCTTTATCACAAGACGAACTCCAGTTAGAACTGCAGCAGCTCACGGTGCCTTGTCTACCCAGCTTGCCCTGCCTCCTACGTACTGCACTCCAGAGGGGCTTCCCAGTGCACCGCTACAGCTTTTGTTGTATCCTAAATCACAGACGTGCTGAAGAAGAATATGAGCGCACTGGATACCAAAACCACAGCCTCTCGCACATGGGCTGAGCACTTTGAAGCGGCGTGCAAGACCTGCAAGGGAGGTTTCTGCGTTGCTGCTTCCTCCCTTCAGCGATTCTGAAGTTTCCCCACGTGTCTCACAAGAGCAGTCCGAGCAGCATTACCGCAGTATCTGTTACCTTTTCTGAACTGATTGTGTTTTCTTCTAAACAGATAGAAATTACTGTCCCCAATCATCCCCACAGAATGGTGCCAACAAGGACCGGCCACCATCCAAAATGCTCCAGAAAGCCAGTACGGGAAGGGACATGCCGTTAGGAGGTGCTGGGTCCCATCTCTCCTTCAGCAGAGGAAGTCATAAATGGAAGATGTGCCTGCTTATTTTCAGACTTCCCAAGGCTATTTCAAAGAGGGATGCCTAACCAGAGGACCCTAAATGGTTTAGGAAAGACCCCACGGCCATTACAGGGTCATTCATGAGCCCAAAGTCAAGCCCAACCCACAGGGACAGGGCCTGCAGAGCAAATGTCAGGTGCAGGGGGATGAGCTGCAGGTCTCCGTTTGGCTCCCACTGTTCACACCTTTATACTGATCGTTCACTACCGCGTGGCTGCCAGCACTGCTGGGGCACCCCTTGGCTCCCTGCACCCCCAAGAAGCAGCTCCTCCAGTGGGGACTCAGCGTGCACAAGCAGCTGCTGCCCACCCAGTCCTGCAAACACCCCCACGGTGCGGCTGCCCGCCAGCCATCGGGCTGCATCACTGATGTGCGATGCAAAAAACAAACCAACCAACCAAAAAAAAAAAAAAAAACCCAACCAAGCCACAACAACCAACTGAGGTTCAAGCTGTGATTTTAAAATGCCCCACTCCAGAGAGTGAACCACCACACAGCTGGAAGGAGATCACACACTCGGTCTTTGCAAGAGGGAGATTCAGACCTTTGAAATTTGGGACTAGCTAGACGAAAGCAAAGGGAGAACTGGTCTGTGCGTGACCCACTGCCCCCGGGGACGTGTCAGGGGGAGGGACAGGCAGCTGCTGAGGCTGTCACCCAGCCCAGGGAGCTGCCGAGCCGTCCACGTGACAGCGGTTAGCTGATTACTCTTTAACTCGCGGCATGAAGGATTACACGGCCCGGAGAATTCCTGCATGGAAACATGAGCAGCCCTGCACCACCACCTTCCCGCTCAGATGACCTCTAAGGATCAGAGGGCTTTTTCCAATATTTTTTCTTTTTTAAATCTCTCATCAGGAACGAGCAACCCAAGCACTCGCAAGTCCTCCTCGAGGTGCCCTGCGGGAACGGTTGCCTCTGGGCAGCGTTTGCTCCTCTGCCTCACCACCGCGGCCAATACCCACTTCCACGGTGCAGCACCAGTGCCCTAGAAAACACAAACACTCTCCCCCGTAGCTCACCGCGCTGATAAAGCCACCGTGGCGAACCTCACATCTCATCTCATGTTCAGACATCTGTTTACACCTGAGGTTATTTCCCCACCTCCATTACAGCAGGGAATAAAGCTTCCCAAATGACAAGCTTTTTCCTGAGAAATGCTGCGTTCTGCTTCCAGTAAAGCAAATAAAAGGAGGTCTAATCTCAAGGTTTCTAAAAGGAAGAAGCAAGCCCTAGACCACAGGCAAAGGAACATGAGACAGGGGATGGCAAGCTGAGGGATGGTAACAACCACTCCCTGGAGCGTACAATCATTTTCTTTGTATTTGGTTAAGTCAGTTCCTATCCTGGAAAGGGGGGCAAGGAAAACGAAGGAAGCTAAGGAGCTCCTGATCCAACTTAGTAGAATGACTTAAATAAGCTGGTCATTCCCCTACCTTGGGATTGGCATGAATTTTTTTGCTGGGCAGAGCCTCCAAAGGGCACCTGCTATATGGATCAGGCGATCAGAGCAAGAGTTTAGTCCTCTCCTTCTCTTCACACTGAGGTTGCATCTGCCATTACCAAAATACACTAGGCCGCAGCAATGCACCCTGCAAAAAGGCAGGGCTGCTAAAACACACTGCGATCAACAGAACAACGGTGTTATTTCGGGCAGCAGCAAAAAGTGCCATGGAAGATTAAACATCCATGACTGCAAATCAACATCAGCAGGGTTGAGCCTTGAAACTACAACTCCTGTGCCAGCAACTTCTTTGACGTGCCAGCAACTTCTTTGACGTGCACCATGAACACTTAGGGCACTGCACACTTGCTTGATGTTAATGATGTGTTTTCATGACCCAAGGTCTTGTTCAGGGGAAAAAAAAGAAAGGCAACCCAAAAAACAGTGAGACAAACCTCATAGTAATAACCTTCCTGTGATTCTCATGCTACCCACTGACCCTACACCCATACAACCACCCTATACCCATATACCACGCCTCAAGGAATTAGTCAAGGATGACCAGCATCATCCACCACGTGTAGCAAACTACAGACCTAACCATACTACTTCTCTCTCAAAGAAACCCTTTCCTCGCAGGCCATGCCTACTGCCTGCGCTGCAGCTCCTGCTGGAGACACAGCCAGAAGCCTCTGGGTTTGCGATGGCCCATTCCACCCACGTACAGTGTCTGGTGTCAAGAAGAGTACCTGTAAACATCGCACAAAAATAAGGGCTGCAGGCCGCAAGGACCACACGGTGGGCTTCCATCTCCACAGTTTCAGCCACAATCACCACATCACAGAGGAGCCGCTTGCTGGAAAAACACCAGAAAAGACAAAGATCATTTCAGAACTCCTGGTCAGGCAAAAACCTACATCAGTATATCCTGAAAAAGTAAGCAAAAGACCCACCATTACAGACAAGGCACCTGAGCTTCTGCCAAATCCCAGTGGAGGGTCCTCTAGTCCTTCCGCTACCAGCTCCTATCAGCGTTTGCCTACGATGCAAAGCCTGGATCCTCCTGATGCTGCAGCCCTGCCTGTGGTTCTGCTTTTCCCAGAAAAAAAAAAACTGGAAGCCAAACTAGGTGTACATGCTGCCTGAAGAACAGATGGGTAAGCGGCCCCTTCCATCTCTCAGACAAGCAGGGCTTGGAGAAGGCACAGAAGTGCTTAAGAGCTTGGACACTACGTAGAGCCAAGCTCTAGCAGACCTACAAGACAAGAAATAGCTGCACAAGAGAACACCAGCAGTGCTTTCATCTTTCCACAGGGGAAAGGTAAAGTGGGAAAATGAAGTTACTTCTGTACTTCCTTCCATGTTTGGCCCTAAAGAACGTGACCACCGAAACATCTCCTGGCACTGACCAGCACAGAGGCTGCCTCAGCCATCTCCCAAGTGAGGAGATGTCAATCACTGGAGTTTATCCATGGGCCTGAGGACTTCATTTACCACGTGAATTAGTCTGGGATTAAGAGTCACTGAGATAAAGCACAGGGTTCCAGACAGGAACCAAAAAACTTCTGAGCTCCCCCACTGACTCATTGTACAGCTTTGGAAACGTCACTTCATTAACTAGTGACCTTTTCTACTAGCCCCATGTATGTCCTCTGAGGATTCATTAGTTAATGTTTGCACAGGGCTTCGGGGATGCTGACAGCTAGAAGTGCTTAGCCTCCCAATAAGTTGGTTTAAGATGTTTGAGCATACAAATGCAAAATAAGGGTGTTCTTTTCAAATGTCAAGCCTGAAAAAGGATCAGTGCCTGTAAATCTAGATGTCACCTTCTCTTCAGAAATGCTTATCACCACGCTGCACTTTGTCTTTAGGAAACTGCATATCAAATAAACACTTGTAGAGCTTCTAAAGGACTAGGTACAGCTCCTCTTCTCCACATATCGGAATACATGAACAAAACACCTGTGAAATGGAGGGTTATAGTTGGAAAACAGGTAGAAAGTAGGAATTGGTAGTCTGTGCTCTACATTCACCCCGGTTTGGAAGGGGTGACAGCAATGAGGGAAGCTCTTTAACAGCCTCTTAATGGAGGCTGCCTCGTTTCCTTCAGCTTATGCAAAAGGGGCTCTGTTCAATTCCTCTTTGGACTATAGTTATCTAAAGTACCACTCAAGAAATTAATTTCATGTACATTTGAAAGCTAAAAATTTCAAGTGAGCAACGTATAGCAAATAGATTAAAGGCTTAGCAAGATTTTTCTAGACCCTCCGTATTGGATTTCTGGATGCATTTGGAGGCACTATTATTCAAGGTAGCTATTAACATTGATTGTTGACAGCTTAACATATCCCATACCATAGACATGAGAATTGTATATTGCAGAACAACAGCAGAAGCTGACAAAAAGGAGGACCCAGAAGAACAAAACATCAAACAGGTGCTTACGGGCAGCTTTCAGTCTTCTCCATTTGATCACTTCAGTATTGCACAAAATCTAGCTAACTACAGGCACTAAGAAACATTGTCCATCTCCAGCTATTCCCACTACGCTTCAATTAACAAAGGAATAATAGTAGCACAATAGATTTCTGAATATAGCTGTAGAAACCTCTATTTTCAGATCCTTTGCTTTTAGTACAAAGAAAGCACTAGTGAGATGCCAATAAAAAAAAAAAAAACAACATACTCTGCTTCATGTAATTGTTACAAGGGAAGGATATTTCCATATTTTCTGTTCCTATGCAACTGAGAATCACTGCCAGACATCTGTGGAAGGAGACATTTCTAATCCTTCTCCACACCAGAGTATGTGTATATTGGGAAACTACTTAATCCACAGAAGAGAGGTAGCTATTAGAGCATCTTTTGTGTACTTTGAGCGTGCAGGAAGAGTAAAGGGTGTTATCTGCTTTCATCATACCATCTGGACACATGATGGGATCACATACATTCATGGGTATGACACATGTACTTTCCACAGGAATCCTTTTCAAAACCTGGGTTTCTAAATCTTTATTTGAATGGTAGAGGACTCAAATGAACCAGTCAGAAATGCTCGCTGAACTTCTATCTGGTTCATGGGTTAACAACAACCAAGAAACAACTTGGATTTAACCACTGCCACCACATTGCTGATGTGACGACAGCAGTTCTTGAAGACTGCGTTCACTGATGTTTTTTCAGCCTCCATTCTCCCTGTACCCACGCAGCTGTGCAGAGACGAAGGTGTTCTCTTTTAACCAATACCAGGATTTTCAAATTTGCAAGTAGAGAGCTGACATTCTTCCTGAGTTGTTGCTTTTTTTTTCACTCCCTACTTTGGGGTGCTAAGCCCAGACTGAGTGACACTGCTAGTTAAAGAGAGTAAGAACGGTACATTAATGATGTTTGGTCTGTAATTATGTGTAGGTGTCTTAATGTCTGTAATGTTCTATTATTGGTTTTCAGACCATTAGCGCAGTTAAGAAGATAGTTTACAGAACATAGTTTACAGCTGAATTTGCTGTAAGAAATGGAAAAAACTAAATGAATTATCATCTCCGACTGAAGGCTATTGCTCAGATGTTTTTGAGCCACAGCTGGCTTCCTTCTGCGGGGAAGATAGAGAGGTCTGAGACTGGGAAGAGCAACCCACCACAAAAGGGCTATATTTTAGCTGTCTCTTCCTACTTGTTGATTAATCCCCTACACGCAACCGTGAGCTGTGACAAAGATGGCACAGATTTTTTTCTAAGTCTCCCAGGAGCCTTTCTGTTCTAATCAGCACATTTCGGCAAACCAGAGAGGGTGCCCATTAAGTCAAAAGTGTACCTCCGTAATTCATTCATGACCTTGAATGCCTTTCTCATGTGAGAGGGGTTGACTGTCACTGTGCGCTGGTCCTTTTCATCTTCAGCTGCCTCAGAGGATCGGGAACTCTGCTTAATGCTAAAAAAAAAAAAAAAAAAGGAGTAGAAAGTTTGATTCAATGACACTTTAAAAAAAAAAGTATCATAAATCTGCAGCACAGGGTATTGTGCATGTCATTACTGGGATGTTTGTTAGCCTGCTCAGGTTACCCACATGAAGAGCATCACGAAATGCAGCTACTTCTGCATGAACGTTGAAAGCCAACCCAGCCCACATTTCAGTCAGCAGCGAAGAAAAGGAAAAAGTGCCAAACACTTGAGGACAAAGCCCAGCCTTACAGGCTTCAGGCCAGGAAAGCAGTATAAGTTGAAATTCAAGCCAGAACATAATTGCCTCACTGAATAGAAATAGACTTCAGCACTGGGAACTACAAGAGTACCATGGATACTTTAACATCTATACAGAGAAAGAGAAGGTTAGTCTTCAATGTCCCATCTGAAACTGCAAGCATACAATACATGACTTGTATCTTCTTCTATAGAGGCAAGTAGAAAAGGACTATTAAAACTCCCTGCCCAGCTTCCAAAGCATTAGCTTTACAGAGGCCACATCCCATTTCCATTTTAGAAATAGGTCTATTTAGTGCCACTGAAACACAGAACAAGAATTATTAAACCAGACCTTCCTACCAGAACCACCAGCTATATATGTAATATCAAACCAGACGCACTCACTTATGTGCTGTGTTTAACCAGGCCAACAGGTGCCTAAGGCACATACGTGTCCTCATTACTTTGTTGGGAGCATTGGCTCTTTACACAGAATTGACATCAGGTCAATAGCTCTACCTCCCTGACCTGAAAGTGCATGAAATCGCTCAGAGCTAAAGGCTTCCACCTATGAAAAAAGCAGCATTTAGAGCCAGGTCCCTGTTCTTACACCCACGGCTCACCCCTCAAACCTGCCATCACGCAAAGGCAAACAAGACAAATCAAGCAAGGTTGTCCGTGTCGAAAGCCAACCCCAAGCAAACGGCAGAGCTCAGCAGGTAACCCCATGGCCACCATGCACCAGACTGGAGACCTTCTCAGAGTTCTGCTTCCAAAGGACGGTCTCCCTCAGCCTCATGATTGTCCCCTCCTCCCTGCCACCTTCCTTAGTTGGGCCTGCATCACGATAAAAAAGGCTGAATTGGGTTAAACCAAGAGTCTGGGCAGCCCAGCGTCCTGGCTCTCCCTGCAACCAGAAGATGATGTCTGAAGAAGGGTGGAAGCATCCTTCCCCAAAACAGCCCACCAGCCTCTGCTAAGGTGCGTATGCGCGCACATATATATCTATATCTAAGTACACTCACACACAGTGACTTTTCCTTTGAAAAACACTATTAGTCACAATTTACAACCCCTTGACAGTGTGAAGCCCTGCTGAACGTGACACCCTCCCCGCTGCCGGCTCCCGACCGGTGGTTGTTACCAGCACGATGTCCCTTGAGACCAGACGAAGCTTTTTGCCCTCCCCAGCCGTCCTCGGTGGGCTGCATTGTCCTTCTTCTAGAAACAAGATGCTGAATAGCAGCCAAGCTGCAGGCAGCTCGAATACACGCCTGCATACTGAGCGGCCTCCAGCTTTGTGCCCAAGACAAAGGTTAATGCCAAAAACCAGCCAAGTCCAATTCTTTCACTTTGCTGAGCATGTGAAATATTTTGAGTCGTAAGTGAAGCTGCAAGGCTGAGCACAACATCACTCAGCACATGTCCCAGCAAGGGAGACAACTTCCCAGACCGCGTTACAGTCACCATCCAATTAGTTTAGTATGGCTGGATTAAAAGAAAAACAACAACAACAAAAAAAAAATCAGAAAGAATACCTCTTGTTAAATGTTCGGTATTCAAGGGACTGGTACCAGGCAACGACACAACCAGCTTTTCTGTCCCCAAAGAAAGCTGAGCTCATTCTGTGCCACACGTACCGCCAGCAGCGTTCACGGGCACGGAGCAGCGGCAGCACTCGGCTCTTCCCCAAGTCCGCACGCCCCAGCGAGGGAGTCTCCTTGCTCCAGGGGCATGGCCAAATTCGGCTAAGCCTCAGTGTTGTATCTATCAAAAGCCCTGGTTGAAATCTTAGGCCAAGCCAAGTTTGACCACAGCTTTAAACACCCCGGCATAAACCCTTGCTTTTTAAACAGCTAAACATGCCCTCACAGCACACCAGAGCCAAGGAGTGAAAAAAACGAGGCTCTGGAAGTGCAAGAGAGTTCATTGAGCTTTCAGTCTCCAAAGCCAAAACACGCACAGGAAGCAAACAAAACAAACAAAAAAAAGAAAGAAAAAGGAAAAAAAAAAGTGAAACCGAAAGGCGGCAGCAGGGACAGCCGTACCCATCCCACCGGACCGCCGCGGGACACCGCTTCAGTCATCATCAAAGACGGACCTCATGGGATCCAAAATCAAGCGATGCACACCAAAATCATGGGGCTTCTTTAATAAGAAAAAGCACACCGCTGAGATTTATTTATTAGCACTCCAGTGCCAGAGAGGAAAGATACCTTATGTTCAAACTTTTCCGCTGGCAAAAGATACAGTTCAAAGGACATGGCAAGTTTCATTAAACACCAAAGTAAATGTCAGATCAACAAGCCTTCATAAAGCCTCAACTCCACCAACATTTGTCTGTGTATTTGAAAAGTTAAACCTTGCTTCAGAACTTCTGAAAAAGATCAATCAGTTCTTCTTAAAAAGCATGAAAAGTAACTTTTTTAAAAGCATCCTAAAAGCATCCTCAGCTTTATTAGCAGGGGCGGATTTCACATTTTGCCAAAGGCTCACCATAAGAAAATACTGCAGATTGTCTGGTTAAAAACTTGTTTCAAAAAAATCAAGATATGCTATTTAAAGTTTTTCCAAATGACTCACATAAAAAACACATTTGAAAAATTAATGGCCAAGAGCTTTTAACTCATCTTTGAGACTGACTCAGCTTCCACAGAACTGTGTTCCAGTAATGGATGGAGGATGATTTTATCTGGGAAAAAGATTTCACACCCCCATGCACGCTCTCAGAGATCACCGACACATTTCCAACATAAAAATGCAAGAACTTAAACGCTCCGAGCAAATGCAACCTGCCGCAAAGCAAAAGCCACCCCTGAGAAGACGACAACAGCGCATTGCATAGCCCTTTTCTGAGGCTTTTTTCCCCCACAACCCGAAGAATTATTACGCTTATTACACTGTTATTATATTCATGGACCGAAGCAACGGAGGAACAGGGTCCTCTGATCAGAGGTACTGGCGAGACCACCTGGACATGCTGGAGCCCCTGCACCCTGTGACTACAGAGACTTTCCCCCCAGCACCTTCACGTTTGCCTTGCTGATCTCCTACTACACCAGCGGGACTCGCAAGCCGGCTGCCAGGAGCAATTTGTTCTATTCCTGGGCTACCTGAGGCCGTGCATGGAGCAAATGGACAAATGATTTCATTTCCCTGGACCAGATGAACATCCTTGTTAGGGACACAGCAGGATTCTCCTAAAATAAGCAAAGAGGTTCTTACTTTCATGGAGAGCCAACCCCACCGCCACCTCCCGCATGGCCTTTCAATGCTGTCCCCAAGCAGAAAAAAATGAACCCTGATTTGAGAGCCCCCAGTTAAGCCAGCGAAGCTAATCGCAACCCGGTTTACACCGTGTTCCTCCTTCCCAAGACCCACTAGCAGGGCTCGGCTCAAAGCACAGCTCCTGCCTGAGCACGGCCACATCCCAACCAACAGAGGTATTTTAAAAACCCATAACCTCTGCTGCACGCAGGTATCAACTATAAAGTTGGGTTGCCTTAGTTACCAGTAGTAATTACAGATGTCTTTGCAGAGTCTACGTGAAAGAATAAAAGCCTTCCTTAGATCTAAACTGTCCCCTGGCAAGATGATTGCTGTTCCTGGTAAACCCCAGGAACAAAAATCCCAGCTCTGCCAAAATCAATTTTACCACTGGCTTTACTGGAGCCAGGAGTTCACCCTGAAGGAGAGGCAGATCTCAAACGCACTCTCCTTCGGAGCAGAGAAGGACGAGGCTCTGCTTGTGTTTCTGGGCTCTCCTGGGCTGTCCCGTTACGCCGCAGAGCTTCAGCCCCCCAAAGTTGGCCAGAGTTAACAGGGCTCGGCGACCTGCCCCCC
>JANZLQ010000044.1:16890875-16905052 GCA_026212715.1 Elanus axillaris | reverse complement strand
CCCACCCCCCCCCCCCCCCCCCCCGTTCTTCGTCCTTCTATCGGTGCCGCTGCCTCCGCAGGTCGGGAGTTTGGCCTCTGGGGAGCCGGTGGATGAGCCGCAAGGGCTGTAATCCTTGCCGTCTGTAGAGTAAAGGAAAGTTTTAGCGGACTGAAAACCGCCAGTACCGACCCAGGAGGTCAAGCCCAGCCGCGGGGCAGCGGCAGGAGAGGAGCGGAGCGGCGATGCTCGGACCCGCTGAGGTCTCCCCGCTCCCTCCGCAGAAAGCGGGACCTGGCCTCCAGTTCCCCAGTTTGTAAAAATCTTGCTGTCCTTCTGTGCAATCTCTCAGGCCAAATACATGCTGCACAGGCAGTATGGGTCCTTCTGAAGTGCAGGTGCTTTTTAGCCTGGAGCACTGGACTAAATCACATTTGCCATTTTTATTCCAATTGATACAAATGCGGGGACTTTTACATAAATCGGTTTTTTTCCTCATCTTATTAAAAGATTTTCTCAATCCTATTCTGCAACAACGAGGCGCTAGAGGTTAATTGTAATAAAGAGAAGAAACATTTCTTCATTACTCTTCCATTCACAAAATGTTCTTATGCAAAGGAGAGCTAAGTAGAAGTATCAAGAGATTTCTCTTGCAAGATGGCATTCCATCTCTTTGGTAAATAAATTAGGTCACTCTTCTACATTTCTCCTCAAACCATGTCCTCAGCCTCAGTTTCATGCATCTTTTAAAATGTATCAGCAATGACAATTGAACCTTCCGCATGAGGGTTTCCAAAGCTTGTTGAGATTCTTAACTAGTCATCACCCCCATTCTTCAGATAAGAAAACTTAACACACCTGGAAGTTAAAGGACTTTGATAAAATCGCATGGGGATGGAGAGTCAAGAGTCCTGCTGTTTAAACACCATTTGGCACCCTCCCCATAAACAGAAGAAATACAGATAAGACCATGAAGTCAAACCTTACCCAGGATTCAGGCAAAATTCCTGCATGTTCCCATTGAGATTCCTGTTAAACTATCAGTTTAAGACATCCAGATCCCCCAGTAATTCCCCAGCATCCATTCAGCCTTACGCTCCTCATGCACAACGGGCAACACTGCAAGACACAAGAGTTCAAACCAGAGAAAAAGCAACTACACTAAAAATGGCAGAATTTACCTAGAAAACGAGGGCTAGAGCTTGTTTCCACTGAGTAAGTCCCTCAGTAATCATAAAAAGTCCAGAGCAGGTCCTGAAATTGCTGCAAAGTACCTGTGTATTTTTATTAACACATATGTTAAATAACAAAATTTTAGGCTTTCACCATAAAAATCTACATCTCACCTCCATCAACCTGGGAACTAGGCACCTCGGTTGAACCAAACCAGCAATACCTTCTCACGTGCTTTGCCCAACCAGCACATATACCACTGGACTCTGTAAGTGCCAACAGCAACCGTGGAAAGGCAAATCCCTGACAGACAAGAGCAAACCAGTGAACGGTCCTTGCTGAAATGGGACAAAAGCCTGTTCCAGTAATCAGAGATTAACTTTATAGTAGCCTTGTAAAATAACTGTGACTGGGTAACAGCCCCAATAAAAACAAGCAAGAAATTTTTGTAAGTGCAAGGCTGGTATCTTGAAAAAACACCCAGTTAAAAGGAATTAGTAACACCTGATAGGTAGAATTTTTCCAGCCTCTTTCAAAAATTCCTAGTCCCAGTTAGTCCTAAATTCCTCCTACGTCTAATCTACCTTCAATCGCCGACAACCACACAACCGATGCTCAGAGCAGAAAGGTCCACGGAACGCCTGTTCCAGCCAGTACCACTGTCCCTTGGCCCACCAAAACCTTTCAAGATTCCAGCGACAATCTTCAGATCTACCAAAAGACCAAACCCCCCAACTCTAACGAGCCATAGGGAGAGGAGAGATCAAAGCATTGCCAGTGTCCCTGAGACAGCAAGGAATTTAATTTCTTCAACAAAAATGCCAGGAAGGGAGGGGAATAAAAACAATCCCTGCCAGTCTGATCCAAAACTCGCTCCTGGCCCAAACTCTGGCAGCTGGTTTAACCCTGAGGTTATTGAGTAAAGCACATCGAGTGCTTCCGAGAATTTAATTCTGTGAAGAGCAGCAATACGCTCAGACAACACCCTGTCAATCTCCACAGCTTCAGCAGAAGCCAGAATGAGCCCCCTCCCCAAAACCCAGCAGAAAGCAAACTGCATCAATGTGGAAAAAAAAAAAAAAACCCTCCTGGCTCTGCAAGGCAAACTGGAAAAGCTCCGAATCACAGAATCACACAGCTTAAATACAGTGCAAACAACAATTCAGGAACCCTTCACTCCCCTAATATATACCTGTTTCCAGGTATATACCAATATACATGTTCCAGAGGTCCATGTCATAAACAATTTGCTGCCATTAGCAGCTCTCCTTTTCAGTTGCATAATCCCCTCCACAAAATTACTAATCAACTTCTTTAAAAAACTATGGCTTCCGCACTAAAGAGCTGTGAAAGGTATACACAAAACACTGCATTCATAGAAGCTTCCGAAGCTGCATCTTCTCAGCCTAAATGATTTTTCATTCTGTTTTTTAAAAGATAAATATATTTAGATAAACATATATGTTTATATAGATAAACTTATTTTTTTAAAATGTGTATATTAAGTGTGTGTACATATATATTTATCTTTGTCTGAGTGACCAACCTGATCCAACCCTGAAGCGGGTCCTGCACTGAGGGGTGTTTGAACCAGATCACCTCCAGAAGTTCCTTCCAACTAAACTTCTTCCGTGACTCTAATCAAATAAACGTTCATTTAGATAGCTCTGTATTTAGACCATATGTTTTCCGCTAAGGAAATGAATATAAGAAAAACAGTGAAAGCCATCTACTGAAATAGATGCCTTGGTACCTCAGTGGCTAACTGAAGTCACTTGGAGGTGGTACTTGGGTACTGCACTGGCTCCCAATGGACCCAGAGCACGAGGCGCCTTGGCAGAGAAGTCCTGAAGGTATTTGCTGCCCAGCCACTGCTAGAATTTAGAGCATGCCATATTGCTTTCACATAACAAGACCAAAACAGCAGCTAAAATTTAGCTGCTACAGCAACTCACAGGGACCCCAAGTTAGCACAAGGATCAAAAGGGAGCTCTAGGAGACCTTCTAAGTCTTCAGAGCTGGAATCAGTGATGTTTTGGCAGCTGAAGCTTAAGAGGTAAGAGATTCCCACTGAAGCACTGTTTTCTGAAGCATGTGTTTTGTAGAGGAGAGAGGGCTGGAGAATCCACCCCAGCACTCTGTCCCCATCAGGACCCTGCTCCCCAAGTGGAGATGCTGCAGAAGCCATCAGCATCTCCAGCCTCCGGGACTGTTGCCCTCTGCTGGTACATGTCCTGTCTGCCGCAGGCCAGCAAAACTGGGGTTTATGAAATATGTTTTCCTTTAATCTTTAAGATAAATCACCTTTCCTATAAAAATAGCGGGTTCACTCCAGTAGTGTCATCATAACGTTACCACCTTGAGAATAACCACCCCAGCCATCTTCACCCCAGGCTGCGACTGCTGGGGCAAAAGCCATTCTATTGCTCACCCTACACAGCAGTAACAGATCCGCTGCAAATGTTCTTCCTGCTCCTCCTCTTACTCTTTCTTGTAGCATAAGCAATTGATGTCACCTGCAGTCAGCTATGTCAGAAGCACAGACTTCCTGCCCTGTAGTCATATTACGTACTTATCAGAAACTTGCTGGAAGATTTTCAGATAGATTTTATGGTTTAGAAGTGAGCACTCAAAAGGAAAAATTACCATTCAGGAAGAAAGCTGTAAAAACAACAGTTGTGGGCACTGGAACAAAGGCAAAGGCCGGTATTCAGATGCCTAAATACTACCAAGTCCCTCTGCCTCACGACTCCTTCGTTTTGACTCCCATTTCTGCACCTACTGAAGTGTACAGTTCTTGCTACAGGCTGAACACATGGACTTCAGAAAAAATTTAGGCTATGGTCCAAAACGTGGGAATTTTTTTTCCCCGAAATTTTTGCTTAAGGTATCATTTTAATGTGATTCTTTGTCTTTATACTATAGCCCTTACTGCTTCCACTAATACCTTCTGCAATAAGGGGAAGCTACCCATAGGCTTCATAAAGAAGTTGTATGGCTTAATATTTGTATACTGTAACTCTGAGAGACCAACCTGTACAAACCGATTGTCATTCGACATCTCGCCACCCCAACCCCAGTCTCTTTACTATTACTCCTTGTATACTCATTGCCTCACTCTCTTCTTGGAATTTTTAAAAACATTTCATTTTTTTTATTCTTTGCAAAAGCCAAGAAACACAGTCCACCACCCAAGTATTGTAACACAACATGCTGCAATATTAACACGAATGAGTAAGTCACACAGCTGCCACACACAAAAATTTAGGCAAGATTATTTCTGCAGGCACATTATTTTACCTGAACAGAAAAAGCTGCCTCATGCAGCATGTCTTCCTCACAGGTAACAGATTGTCCTTCATTACCCTGCTTGGTATTTCCTGGGCAAACACCTTTTTCTGCTCAATCTCCATAGCATATTCAGAGTGCGACCTTTTATGTCAGGGGCTCAGCTCGGGTTTCTGGTCACTTACTGGACTTTCGTGGTGTGCTTTTCAGAGCTCAGCTTTCCCATCCTCTCTCCACGCAGAAGCACACCCTGTGAGGGAGAAAGAAAACACACTTTGAGAAGGCATTAGAGCACGTGTGGCACCAGCTTGTTGCAACACTTTTGGCCTAGAGCAGCACCAGCAATGAAACAAGCCCAGCTCTTCCTTCGCAATCTTCTTTCCAAAGGCAATGTTTCTCAAAATCCCCCCAGCTGACTCCCCAGTACACAGAAATCAAGGGCTCCCCATTGCCACTAGCTACACACAAACTCAACGTAACATCTCCAAAACACACGTGGTGCTGATTCATCACCAAGCTCAGTCCTCAAAGAGGTTTTAAAAGTAACATTGGTACCACAGAGCAGAAGCCCCAGTTCTAGCTGGTGCTGGGTGAGTAAAAGAAAACTCCAATAACAACTTCTAAATAATATAATTACAGAAAAAGTAATTTGCCTGCATTTAAAATTGCAGAAAATAATGGACGATTGGGCCTAAAGGGAAAGAGGCACGGTCATTCGCTCCAGGTTACTGCAAAGGCTTGAACCCTGCCCTGTCCCTCTGCCTCGTCTCCTGGGAATCTCTCTTTTACAGGAGGACACATAACAGTAGAAAATAACAGTAGAAAGCTAGCGTTACTTCTCTTGCAGAATGCACTTTGCTAAACAGCCTATGTAAGAGGCATTAGCCATTACAACTGCAACCATCCTGTAGTCCAGTAGCGATCTCAGGCGGAGAAGCCCTGAACTTGCAAACAGACAGGACTCAGGAGCTCTCTCCAGTAAACAGAGCATCATTATTCCAACAGGCTCAAATGGAGTCACACAGTGACGGACCTTGGCCAAATTTGTTACCCGGTAAAGTTAAAAGATTACTAAAACCTGAAAATCTACTAGATAACCACATAGCGAGAATAGGGAATATAGCATCAGAAATCTTCCACGACTCTGCAACCCAGCCAAGGAGCAGTCAGTAAGCCCAAAATCAGATGACATCCCTTTTGAGGAGGAAGGGGACCTGGAGGATGAAATTGGAGTCAACTATTTCAAAATGCTGCCGATAGTGCTGCGCTTTTATACTGTAGCTAAGCAAGCACAGCCTCCTCCTGGGGCCATGCCCTGCCCACGTCATCGTAATTTGTTCATCAGGGTGTGTGGTTGGGAGAGGGAGGCTTTCTACTGAAGCTATGTTAATATGCAGTAAAGAAAAGAAGATTATTGACCCACAGAGAAAGAGAACAAGTAAAAAGACCGTGGACCTCCAGTCCCAAACAGTATTCATGCATTTCATCCAGCACCGCTTTAATCCAAGTCTATGCTGGAAATGGGGACTGGACTCCTGACCCTTCTTCTTCCCAGTCAGTGCCTGCAGTGACTAGACTCACGCTTCCTTCCCTCCAGGATTTTGTGGAAAACAAAACTTCTTACAAAACTGATAAAGTCCATTGTAAAACCACAGGAAGCAACAAAAGTTACAGAAATGACAGAAGAGACCAAGATGATATTCATCTTTTATATTGACTAGATTACAGACTAACAGCGTATTTTCAGATGTGTAGCTTCGCATGCCTTCCAATTCAAAACTGCATTCCCAGTGAGAACAGGGCTTCTGCGAGACAAACTAGTTGGCAATTGCATGATATAAAGTAGCACTTGAACAACTGAAGTATTTTCAGATTCATCAGCTCATTCTGCTTCTAAGGAATTCTTCCGCAGTGTTCATCAGCGATATGTACTTTGATGGTAGTGAGCAAACGTACATCTTGACACATTTCCAGCCAGAAACTTAATGCTTTTCTAAACTGGCATCAACTCCTTACTGCATTACACATGAAAAGAGGTATTTTATAGTAATGTACTGTACATGTCATATGTATCAAAATTATACATAGCTCTACATAGTGCAGTTTGATTTTTATTTTTTTTAGGAAAAGCTGTTCTTTCCAAATGGGTGTATCTTCCATTTGTGCAAGCATTCAGGAATGAAACTGTACGCATCAAACTAAGAAGGTTAATATCCAGATGCCTCAGACAGATGGCATTATTAGTCTGACTGGGCTTGACATCTAGTTTTCAAAGTTAAGGAGCTTTGGTTTCTTGGATGGCTGACAATCTGAGAATAGCCAGTGCTCTACGCTTGATGCTTTCTGTAACAGAAACAGGCAATACTACAGCTTTGCCTAACAGACTTTTAGCAAAAAATAGTTACAGCAAGATCAAGCACACTGAGAAAGTACTTAAGAAAATGCTGTTGCAACTTTTAGTTGAGAACTCCTACTGGCAAAGACTGAACCAAGGAAAGAAAACAGTACTAGAATTTTATTTTTTATGCTGCTGGGTTTTTTGGTACAGCCTAGACCTGAAGTGTTCCATCTTTTTAACTGTTCAGTCTATTCAGTAGATAGAAGTAGTACAGGAAATACAAGAATCTGAAGAACGTCTCTCTTCTACACCAAACTACAGCTTTACAGCCCTTGCTCTTTCAGTGTTCCCAGTACTCATTTTCCCCACAAGATAGGTTAGAGGTTTATAAGGGGAACATAGATATGATTAAAACACTCTTGGAACCATACGAACAAGAGGTATCAGTTCAAAAGTAGCTATATATTTCCTCCCCTTTATATGTAACAGAAATCGAGGAGAGTTCTGAGAGCAGAGAAGGCAAAAAGACTAGGATTTGTCAAGGGAACATCAAGGAAGAAAGCACCCAACTCCATCAGCCCCTTTACAAGTCCTAGTAGGCAGGTAAAGATATATAGCAAAAGACTTTCATCTTGTTACAAGAAATACACATCTGACACCTGTCGATAGTAGTACTTACATAACAGTACAAATAAATACTCATTAAAGGTAAGTAGAAGTAATGTACGTGTGCGCATATATATGTACATATGAGTAATAATAGAGTAGTAATACTTCAATAGGAGACCTAAAAAAAAAGCCCATTAACAAAAGCAAATAGTGCTTGTTCAGGCTGGCTCAAAACTCCTTATGGTATGCTTGCACTGTGAAATACGTTTTAAAGTGAAGCAGGGATGTAACTGTTTTATTCATTTAAGAAACACAAAAATGACAAGCAGAAAACTCATCTTTAAGGGATGCATATACCAGATTACAGAATCAGTTATGCAAAAAATATGAAATAACCCATTGTTTTGTAAACTACACCTCTGGCTACGGTGAAAGATGGAAATTTTGGGGACACACTTTCAAATCACCTAATATTAATCCAAGGTATTATATACAGACACAATAATTTAAAAGATGTATTGGAAATTCCTTCTTCCTATTAAATACCTCAGAAAGCAGAGGTCCATAACAATATATACCATGTAAATGTGGTAGAAACTGTTGACTAGGCGATAAACACTAACCTGTAACAGCTACAACAGGACAAGCAATCTTCAAAAAGGCTTGCATAAGCTACCTTCTGTTAGAAAACCAATCATCTCACAGACTGTAGGAGCAAAATCCTATTCTCACAAAACGCACCATGTTTTTGTTTACTGTGTGCACATCAGAAGGGTGCCCTCCAGTTTTATGTCTTAGAGATTAATTAACAATTTAAGCCAAACTTTTGCATTTAGAAAGCATATTCTGAGGTACGTAGAAAAAAGAAGCTGCTCTATTTTCAGACTTGAATGGGAGGTCAGGGTCCTCACCACCACTCAAGGCTCAGACCCTTTTCAGCAGCAGTAGGAATGCCATTATATTGCGACAATAGTATCAGCTGACAGGGCAGGATAATAAACCAGTGTTCTGACCTACACTATCCACTTAGGTCTTTCAATGCTAAATGAAAGCACAAATTGCTTTACAGAAGGGATCTAAGTTGGGGAGAAGAATACCATAAAGCATTCGAGGACTCTAAATCACATTTTTAACCATCTTAAATATTTTGGCTTCATCAATCGTTAAGTATGTATGCAGAAAGTATCTGATACGAGTTCAAGCACACCTCCTGTCAGTGCCCCTGCTGCGCACACCGCTGGCCTCCCAGCAGGTCTGCACTCCTGTAAGCAGAACTGGGAGCCCAACAGCTAGCACTGCAGCTGCACCACTTCCAACTACTTCAACATACAACACCAGCCTGAACACTTACTCAACTCTGGAGGGTAAAGAATGTCCACCTAAGTATGCTACACAAGCCTGCAGGGCAAAGCGCAGCTTTTATTTTGCAAATCTGTCACAGCTGTAACACAGTCAGTGACCCAGGGAGATTTACCGTGATCAAAGCTGTTTCAGCTGTTACTGCTGCTCTAAACTACCTTTTCATCACCTAATGTTAAAACAAACAAGTGAGAGGTACTTCCACCAATTTGTGCAAGTATCAATTAATTACTTATACAGGTGGTTAGCATGTTTCTCTTTAATGCAGTAGTCATCAGTATTATAAAAGTCCATGTTAGGCTAATAAAATTAGCCAAACAAAATTTACAAGTCACACAAGAAGCAGAATCAAGAATAAATCATACTTTAGAGTAGACATGAATATCCACTACTATTTAAAAAAAACACGCACACATCACAACACACTGTGCTATACTTTGATACTGTAGTCCCTGAAAAGCTTTGTTTTGGGAAATTTCTTTTTGTTCATGCAGATTACAAAAATAAAAACACTATCTGTGTTTTAAGAAAACTACTGCACTTCTACTTTCACTATTAAATACTGAAAGTAAACTAATTGCTCTCACTTCCTATTTCTCACAGGTGAAACCAACACAATCCAGCACTCATTCCTGAACAGAAGGCCCCTAAAGTGAGATAATTTCAGACACATACACTTCAGAACTAAACTACAAACTAAGGAGCAGCAAACTAAAGTTACTTCTATCTCCATGACCATCCTAGAGCAACTGTGCAGTCACAAACTCCTTTATTTACATGCCAGCTATATACTTCATTTCATCTTAGCTCTTCCTATGCACCTCCATGCAGACAAATCCACCCAGGGATCAGAAAATTACTAAATACCATTAAATAGGTAAGCAAAGCTTTAGCAACAAACCTCTGCTGTTTACTATGAGCTGTACTAGATACATGTAGCCTTCAAGTCTCTGTGTCTTTAACGCTACCCAATACAGACTTGCATCTGTTACTATACTCCATAGTACATCCTAGCATTACTGCCCCTTATTAAACACGCACTTACACGAGTTACCTGCATTGTCCCAAGGAAATTCTTGCTCCCAAGAGACAAGAGTCAGAGCAGAGCAAGTTCCACCTACTCGAGACACTCGCCACAGAACCCTGTTAAACAGATGACAGTCTTTTGAGAGACACATCAGGTAGCATCCTAACATAGGTGCAATTTCTGGGATCTACTTTTTATTCTACAAGACATTAGTCCTACAAGATGACTATTACGTACAGATAATCAAACAGCATGTTTCAGTACAAGAGTTCTTGAAATCAAGCTATAGCTTGGCAAAACTGTCAGATTTCACACATTAAGTCATTTTTTTAAAAAAAATCTACCCATTTCTAGTATCAACATACTCTTTCACAGCACGTAACATGAAAATACCATAAAGCTACAGCTGGCACACAAATCTTTCCCTTCCCAAGTCAAATGACAAGCCACATCACAGAAGTGAATTTAACTGTTTCTTTCAAAACCAGGCTGTCCCCTGATAAGGTTAAAGCAATTCATCATTGCAAGGGACTAAATCACTTGCCCCAATTCACACAAGACCTAGAACTCAGTAGTTCATTTCACCTAGGAAAAAAAGGAAAAAGTAAAAGGAAATTTTCCTAAAAAAAGGAAAGCTGTGCTTCAAATGAAGTTCAAGGATGACTGTCCAACACGGTTTTAAAGCGCAAAGGTATAGTCAAAAACTTCAAGCCCAGTGAACTGAAATAAAACCAACCACCTGAAGCTATCTGCCAACGAGAGCTGGTCTTGCAGCGTTTTACAAATACTTCTCTGAAATTACTTGCACTTTCAACAATGTTATCAGTGATACTGGTTCACAACAGAGGCTAACAAGCTTTTGAAATAAAGAAATTACAATATAATTGCAAATAGCACGTTACTTGGAACCTATTTATAAAAGCTAAGCCAAAGACAACCAGTTTCATTGTAAGAGCCATAAATTATCACAATCAAGAGGAAACTCCGTTCTTGGTTTAAATCCTGATGATACCAAAAGGTTGTCCTGTTTATTTAAGCTCACATAGGTAATCAAGTTGATGCTAGTTTTACTTCTAATAGCAACAAAAAAGACTCATTTCAACTAAAATCAGCATCAGGTTAGATTGACACCAAAGACTGACAATACCTTGACATTTCATGTGAAACCCTTCAGCTCAGAAGCACAAAGACCTAGACGTTTAACTTTCCACTGGAATCAGTGGGAATTACATGCCTAGTATCTTGCACATCTGGAGCAAAGCAAAAATCAGCTTTTAAGATACAGTCCCATAAAGCATCAGCATTAAAGACTAAGTGCTTAGAAACCTGAAGTCAAAATAACTTCGTACTTTTTAAATCCATGCCCCATATCACACATACTCTCACTCAAGCATATAAAGGAATTCAAATCTTTATTTGATATCCATAAACCCATAAACGTTGCTATTCTATATTTCTATGCAGGAAGGCAGATTTCCCCTAAAACATTATGCTTTTTAATAAACAACAAACTTTAATTCTATTGCGTGAAAGGGCTACAAATATACATTTGTTAATCAAGCAGACTACACAGATATTTTTGCTTTACAACTGGCACCTATGTTACTGGTACACTTAGCTGGCTCATTTATCATAGCACTTTGCCCATGTAGTTTAGATTATCACTTTTTGAAACATGGGCAACTGCAATTATTTTTTTTTTTTTTAAAAAGATACGTGCTCAGGCAGGTATTGCAAATCCATTCCTTTTTTCCAGTGAGTACTCATGGAGCCCATCTTTATTCACATGCAGATGTCATTGCATTCTACACCAGTCATCTAGTGGCATAAAATAACTTTCAAAAGTCTAGTACAATTGTTAGCAAACCAATTTTACTCCTGCTGTAACGAAGCCTGCAGCAAGGGGGCTGCCATCCTGTCGGTAGATGGTGCTGCGAGAGATTCTCGGGGAACTTTAACGAAGGACAATAGTTCAGTGAAAAGTCTGTTAACCCGGTACTATGAAAACAAGTATGCATTTAATAGGAGGGATAAATGTCGACCCTTTCCTGGAAGGAATCATACACAGACAAACCGATAAGAGGACTTGAAACTAAGCAATTGGAAATTCTGAACATTTTATATGAATGAAGCACATGCTTAACACAAACTATTTCTTCAAAACTACACAGTACATACGTTGATGGAAAAGTCCTATAGAAAAAATTGACCAACCATGTCAGCACGTCAAACTGCCTAGTACAAGATGGTGGATGCACACACTGTGTAAGTGAGAACGAGTATTTAAAAACAGACCACATCCACGGATTAGTACTTCAAAAATTTATCTGTCGAGTGTTTGAAAAACCAATAAATCCACTAGGGGGGTAGCAAAAAAGTCAATCAGGACCTTTACTGGCAATAAAATATTTACTCTAAGTACATAGAGCTTTTAAAGCAGAGGAACACTTGCTTCAAACCTAGAAAAGCCACAGAACCGTACGGAATGGATCCTAGGAAAAAAAATTAGACATGTAAAGGTCAATGAACACAATGATTTATTTAAAAAATAAAAAACGTAAAAACGATTTTTTTTCCTCCTTTACAGAACTGTTAATTTCAGTCATGGGATCCGAGTAGATTTTGTAGAAAAAAATGTAGTAGCCAGGTATCAAGTCCTTACAACAAAGGAAATTCCCCCATAACCCTCCCCAGTTTTTACTCCAGATCAGCAAGACACTTCCCACCCCGTACCCCCAAAAAACAAATTAAACCAAGACATTTTTCGTTGCTAGTATAAAAACGACCAAGGTCCAAGTAATAATAAAAAAATAGAGTCCATCAATGACTGTAACACAAAGTATGTGTATGTGGGGCCCAGTCCATCTTCAGAGAGAAAGAAGTGGCACAGGCAGCAGAGGCGACCCCCAGGGGGCATTTAGGAGCTGCTCCCACAGCAGGGAGGCATTTAAAAGGAGCTGCCCTTCGGCGAATGAGGGGAGAAACCATTTAGAAGCTGCCCCGCATCAAAGGGAGGGCTCTGCACGCCACCCCCAATGGGTATGGGCGCTCCAGCTCAGAAAGAGCCGCCCCCGTAGCCTCCCCCACCATAGCCTCCTCTGTACGGTCCACTGTTACTGCGGCCCCCCCAGTTGCCGCCCCCTCCTCCACCTCCTCCGCCGCTCTTCATGGGGCCGTAGGAGGACTGGTGCTGGCTGTAGCTGCCGAACCCGCCGTACCCGTTGCCGTAGTCGCCGCCTCCCCCGCCGCCGCCGCCGCCTCCGTAGGAGCCGCTGCCATAGGAGCCGTAACCGCCGCCGCCGCCTCCTCCACCGTAGCCGCCGTAGCTATTGTAACCGCCGCCTCCCTTGGAAAGGCCGTTGTGATCCCGGTTGCCGGATCCGCCGCCGCCCCGACCCCTTCCTCCTCCTCCTCTGCCTCCCCGGGAGGGCCTGGAAGAGCCGCCGCCTCCCCCGCCCGACTGGATGTCCTCCTTGGGCACGGCCTTCTTGACCTCCACGCGGTGGCCCTGGATCGGGTGGAACTTGACCACGGCCGCCTTGTCGGCGGCGTCGTGGTTCTGGAAATAGACGAAGCCGAAGCCGCGCTTCTTCCCGCTCTGTTTGTCGGCGATGATCTCGGCCTTCTCCACGGGGCCGAACTGGCTGAAGTGCTGCACCAGGTCCCCTTCGCCTACGTCCCCTTTGAGGCCACCCACAAAGAGCTTCTTCACCTTAGCGTGGGCCCCCGGTTTAGCCGAGTCCTCCCGGGACACGGCCCGCTTCAGCTCCACCGCGTTCCCGTCCACGGCGTGGGGGGAGGCGGCCATGGCGGCGTCGGCCTCCTCCACCGCCGAGTAGGTGACGAAGCCGAAGCAGCGAGAGCGCTTGGTCTGCGGGTTGAGCACGACCACGCAGTCGGTGAGGGTACCGTAGGCCGCGAAGTGCTCCCGCAGCCCGGCCTCCGTGGTCTGCACATTCAGGCCGCCGATGAACAGCTTGCAGAGCTGCGAGTTCTCCATGCTGCCGCCGGTGCCGGGGCTGCGCCTAGGCCTGGCGCCGAGACTCCTCCTCCTGTTGGGGGGCAGCTCTGAAGGTTTTTTCCCCCCCTTCTCCGTCTTGCCGCTTCTTCCCCCTCGCTCGCTGCGAACAGCCCGACCTCACGGCTGCGGCAGCCGCCGGCGATGGCTCCCTCGGCCTGGCCCGACGCCTTCGCTTCGCCTCACCTGACCAGCAGAAGAGACGGGGCGTCCCGGCTGCCGCCGCTCCCGCAGAAAGGGGGGGGGAATGGGGGCGGGGGGGGAAAAAACACAGGCACGCACAAAATGGCGGCTGCTACTTCTCCACAGCTCGGCCGGCGACTGGTGCCCACACAAAGGGGACGCTGGGAGCTCCGCCCACCCGGCCGCCGCCGCCGCGCACGCCC
>JANZLQ010000044.1:16820517-16883121 GCA_026212715.1 Elanus axillaris | reverse complement strand
GGGGGGGTAGGTAGAGAATCCGGGAGTGAAGCTGTGCCCAGGAAGAAGGGAGGGGTGGGGGGAAGGTGTTTTAAGATTTGGTTTTACTTGTCATTATCCTACACTGGTTTGATTGGTAATAAATTAAATTAAATTTTCCCCAAGTTGAGTCTCTTGCCCATGACGGTAATTGGTGAATGGTCTCTCCCTGTTCTTACCTCAACCCACAAGCCTCTCACTATATTTTTCTCTGTCCTCTCCTGCTGATGAGGGGAGTGATCGAGGAGCTTTGGTAGGTACCTGGCATTCAGCCAGGGTCAACCCACCACAGGTATTCAAGAAATTTTAAAATGAGGTGGTATATAAAAGTGAGGCTTTCTAGACACAATATAGCAACCTAGAATTCATATTTTTAGTTCAGAAAATCAAAACTTATTACAGTTTGAAACACACAGGAAAACTGAAAAGACTGAGACTAACAGGAAGAACCTTTTGATTATTTAAGTATTTCTTAATTAACAGAACAGTGAAAGATGTCATGGCATGAGGACAGTAGGGTTTGGTGCTCACAGTGTTGTTATAAAAAGACTGTACAATGGGAAAAAAAACTTAGATACAAACAATCATATTCCCCCAAAATCTGTGAGCTATTGAAATAATTCATTCTTTAGCAGTCATCACTCTCAGAAAACATGAGCTGCAGAAGTTCTAGAAAGCTACAAAGGATTGAATCAGGGTTTGGAAAGTGGAAACTATTATAAGATATTAATTAATGCTGTCACACTCCCATTAGAGTTACTCATATCTTATCTCTTTTTCAATAAGAAAAGTAACTTGGCTGACCCACAAAATAAAGATGATACCCTTCCAGCCAGGCAGTATATCAGTCTCCATCTCAATTGTATGCCAACTGAATAAGGTCCAGAAATTAGCCAAAAGTTCATGGCACGATATAATTTTAAAAATGAATATTCTATTATAAGTAACTCATTTAAAGTTAAAGCAGATTTTAAAATAGTTGACTTTTCATTCTAGGCATGACCTAATTGAGAGGTACAAACCAGAATGAAGCACCAAGGATATGCAAGCTATTCTCTAGAGCTATGCAATATAATGGAGTGAAACCTAAACTCCTGGTAGTGAACCCGAGTTAGGAAAAAAAAAAATCTGGATCATGCAGCAGTGCTCCAACTTATACATATACATCAATCCTTCTTTATCTGCATGATCTTTGGAGAACAATTTACAGCACCTACTTAGCTGACATTCATATGTTGCTACTTTGGTGAAATTATAACCTATTTGCTGAAAATACCTTATTAGGGTGTTGATCTCTCCATAAACCAGGAAAATGTGAAGGGACTGTGTTTTTCTTCCATCATAGCATATTATCTTACTTTTGTGACATTAACCAGCACATCTGATACTAACATAAGAGATTTCCAACTATTCTTGCTTATTTCTCTGTGCCTCTTTGAAGTGCTGTAAAGAATAATACTTATTAGGATTCCAGATCCTTCAGAGATGTTACAGGTCACTGAACCAGCTCTTAGCCAAACTGCTATTAAAGAACTCTTCCACCTAGTAAGCTGAGAAATCATATGTATACATCTCTACTAAATCTTGCTTTCTGAAGAAAGGGGTTGCACCAAGTAGGAACAAGAACTGCTGCACAGCTACATGGGAGAAGCAACCAAGCAAACTAAGCAAAAGCTTAGAGTGGTCAGCCATCAGCAAAGATTCCTGCTGGGCAAGGAATGATGTAAATGCCAAAGCAAAAGGTGAGCTCGGAGGAATTATATGCTAGAGAATTTTTCACCAACAGGCTGTTGCCAATGCAACAGACATTATTACAAACATAAAGTCTGTAAAACTGTATATTATGGCATCTAAATCACTTTCCCTGGTTTTCCACACTGCCCATGGTCTGTATGCCATAGCCTGGGAGCCAGATTAATAGCATGTCTTCATTGTAATCAGGATGAGACTGCACTTCATAGACATGGACTCTGTTTAGCTATGAGCTGGCTGGTACAGGTGATAGTGCCCTGAGCTCTGTGCTTGTGATGATTAATTGCCACCTGGTTTAAAACTAGCTTGGGAATGTTTATGCAAGTTGAGGTCATGCCTCCAGCTGCTTGGAAAAGATGCTCCAATTTACTTCCATTTATAACAATTTATTATACCTGGAAAGCTTTTAGGATCAGGCTTTTATTGGAACGATTGTGATGAGATGATAATCAGTACAATGATTGGCATTCAGTATAGCAAGAATCAGTACACATTGTTTTGAGGATTCGTGTTCATTTGTTTCTTTTGCAAACTGAGACAGAAATCCCTAATAAAGCCCTTTAAGTTTGCATCAAAACTCCTGCCATTTCCTATGATCTAGAGTAATCTCTGAGGTGCTTGAAATCCCACAAAGGCAGAGTTACTAAATTTACACTTGACATTGGCAAACCAATTGCAGTCTTATCTACAATATATTTTAACTTTTTGTTATGAGGTTACATATAAAGTTTTCTTCTCACTACCGTTGCTGTCTTGCCTTCCAGTTAGTTATCAATGTCTACTGATAAAGGCTATTTTCCCATCACTTAATATTGAGAAATTTAGAAATATGGTGATCGTTTATATAAAGTAAATATAAATTCTAAAGAAAAAAAATTCTGCTATCCATTAACCTTTTTTGCAAACAGACACTAGAGCATTTGGCTGAAAACAATCTACCTTGATCCCTTCATGCACAGCCACAGATTCCACTAAGTATACATACCACTGACGTCAGGTATAAACAGACCAAGAGCAACTACACCCACAAGCCTTTGATGTCAGATGTGGTCTAATTCACAACAGGTTACAACAAAATTAAATCCACAGAAGGCAGCAGATTGATATGGCTGTAAAACCAAGGGGATTACATGTTAAACACTTCAGCCTTTCCACAGATGGAGGACTGCATACAGTGTTATATTAGAAACAGAGGCCTATGTAAATAAGCAACCTGACCTTTGTTTGAAATTTATAAATAGAATCAGAACATCTTTTAATTTTCTTGACTTATTACCTTTATAAACAGATAATGCATTTTTATGGCTTGTTCTGATGCATGTCTAGCATATTGCATGTTTAGGTCTTGATTAACTTCCCAGGTTACACTATAACCAGAAGCAGAAATTCTAAAGTACTTTGGAAAAGCTTTGTTTTTTATAGTATTTTTGACATAATCAAAACCAGCAAGCTCTAAAAATGTTTCAGAAAAGTATATTCACATTGCTTGATTGTAGCATTTTGGTTGAAATTTCAGAATTCATAGACCACACCTAGAATAAAAAGCAATGGGCTAAACTAAAGTGAAGGAAATTTTAGGGGCAAGTGTTAAGGAAGTTTTCCTAACAGTAAACTAGGCACCTGAATACCTAATCTAGGATTCCCACAAATGTTTATAAAACAGGTCAGACAAACACATCAGGAACAGATACAAATACACGAGAAGCAGAAGGTTCATCTGGCTGACCCGAAAGGCTCCCTCCACCCCTATTTTCTACAAATACACTAGCATGACAACTAACAATATTTTCAGATAATTAGTTTGCACCTGAACTTTAGGTACAGCATCAGTCTTGCTCATCCCAAAAATCCTACTGCTTTTCAAAATATTCTTTCCAAATCAACAGATACAGTAAGACAGACTCCAGTACTCTCTCAAGTGTTTTATCTGCAGGTTTCTACTTCTCTAATTTAACAGGGAATTCTCATCTAGTTTTCCTGAGCCTGTCCCCACACAAACACATTCTAACTCTGGACTATTTTCTATTGCCTCTGCTTTTTCTAGTACTGGAGAGCCACAGGATGGTTCAGCATAAGAGATTGAGATACGGGGCGTTAAGTGGACCCAGGTACAAACACAAGAGGTTAAACCAGTTCCTTTCCTGTCCCATAAACATCCACTCCAAATATTCAATAGGGAAACATTGAATGCTAATTTTTATAAACAAGTCACTATAAAAGGTATGGGCTTTTACTGGAAAAACAGTAATAATAATAAAGCTCCTTTTCAATATGTGCTAGTGTAATGTGCCATACTTTGCTTTTCAGGAATATTTTTGTATCTTTGGAGTACAAGCTAAATTAGCAATTTATAATGAAAATATGATTATCTTAATTGCAATAGAGCAAATTACACATTTAATAGGATGTGCATGCTATTTTGAAGCAGCTTACTGTATTTTCCTGTCTCCCTCAGTTAAAACAGCAATAAGCCATCTGCAGATGTTTATGTATGAAATCCAAAGTAGGGAAAACATTCGCACTACAGAACAGATAACATAATTGAAAATGAAATTGCAGGATAAGGTGTTTGACAGGGCAGAGGGAAGCCACACAGTGGAAGAAAATCCATCCCCATGACTACTGGTCCTTCCTCCTCCCTGCTCATTGCTGTTCGCCTCTTCTTGGATTCCAGAGCTTGTTCTATTCCTCAGCAGCCTTTCTACAGACTGGTGGATTGAGTCACAGTTGGAAATTGTGAAACTGTGGTTTGTTTCAGAAAGAGAAGAAAGGAGAGTTTAAGTGTCGCTTTAGCAGCAGATAGCTTTGCTTTGGTTTCTTTTATACACAAAGGAGATGTGTTTGCTGGCTTTGTAATTAACTCAAAAAGGGAAAAGAAAAATTGTTAAGGGCAGTGTGGATATGACTTGAATTTTTCATCAGGTAAGAAGTCAGAAAATCCCTAAAACTGTAGCAAATACTGAAATATATCTTTTAAAGGATTATTGTATTCTGTACATCCTATATTTAGAATTGAATGGAAAGTATCTTCCAGATTTCATCTATGCAATAATTTGGAACTTAATAAACAGACGATGTTGGCAACCAAAACAATTACTGGTCACTTTGAAGGGATGGAACTTTGCATCTTTAACATAGGTAAGAAAATACTTAGGAAAGAAATTCTTTTAAAAACTCATTTTATTTTCGACTATGTCTTTTATTTTGTTTATGCACGTTTCAGTAATGTTTCTGCACCTAGAGGAATGAAACAACTAGGCTAAGTGGATTATCATTTCTTATAGTGTTTCTCTCTGTAACTCTCACTGTGGTAGAGAATCTTGTTCAAAATGCATGGACTGGGGATTGAAGTAATTAGTTCTCTTATTAAACATTTCAATCCAATTCTGATATTAACTGTAGTTGCAGTTCAAGGATGCCGATTCCACTAATATTTATTAGCTTAAAAAAATGCCAGTATGTATTACAATAGAGTTCAGCATGCTGCAGTAAGTACTAGTGTAACTTATTTTTCTAATGCTATGAATATTGCACGTTTAAACGAGGCAGGTGTAATTGTTTTATTGCCAAGGAAATATTTAAATTGCCTTGCAGTATGACATGTGCTTAAGACTACACTTTTTAACTCACAGTACAAACCAAAGAGTGAAAAGAAATTAATCTTTTTCCTGAAAAAAAGGACAATGTAGATGATCAGCATGCCTAAAGCTAATGTAGTGAGTGAACTGATCAGAAGGTCAGTACAGGGACTTTCCCTTAAAGGTAGAAAGAGCCAAAGAAGCCCTACCACCCACATTGAATTCTTAGGAGAGGACACTCAGCACTCGCTATCAAACCATGTTGTGCAACCACGGATAAATAAGCGAGCATAGCAAATAGTGCATAAAATATTACAAACCTGGCTCAGCCTCATGTCCTTTGAGTCCCCACAGCTTATCCTGCTCACATAAAAAGCAGGGAAGAACAGAGCTTTCCTTTGAAGGTATCTTGCTTCTAAGCCAGATCCCCTGCTAACACTTGATCTTTTCTCATAAAGGGCAGGGCTCAGATCTGCGTGAGTCAGGTGAATACCACAAGCAGTGCAAAGAGAAAGATCACCCTTGGGATAAAGCAGCCAGACTTTAGAACTTTACACATCTGAAGTGGCAGTAGAGCTCATCAGTGTAACATTTACCACTGGTTGGCCTTTTGTCCTTCCAGCACATACATCCTTCAGTGTGATAAATCCAGCCAGGCAATTAGTGCTGCTCCAGGGAAAAGCAGTTTATAGCACGTTCCAGGAACTATGTTGCCTGACGGTGCTGTTGCTCAGCCACATCATCAGTTTCTGCAGGGTGTGATTGTGCTATCTTCAGAATCCTTTTTATTTCTCTTGGACTCATTAGGAGAAGAGTTTTTGCAAGCTGGTGCACACACAGTTGGGTACATAGCTCTTGTTCCTGCCCTTCTGGAGTGGGGATACCTGCAAGGGACTACAAAGTCTATCTGAGCCACTAGACTTCAATAGCTTTTGCAGCATGATTGTCCAGGTTTCTATGCCATTCCCTGAATATAGCTGTAATCAAGCCAGGTGGGTTATTTAGGGAGACTACAGGGCTTAATGTTAGCCCCTGACCACAAATTAAGTCATATTTGGAACATCAGGGTGACACGTAGTCACATAAGTCTACAGCCACTTCTTGCTCCAACATGACAACACTAGTTAAAAAGTGTATTTTAATCAGAATGAGAGTATTAATAGATGCTCCAAAGGTGGTTGTTTTGGGTTTTGCGGAGGGGGGTGGTTTAGAACCTTAATTTGAAGCACCCAAACTAAAGTCAAGCAAAAGTATCAGGATAAAGCAGTCCAGGATATAACTCTAGCTGGAATATTGAGTGCCTGGGGGCAAACAGTTACAGAATCATAGTCCTCAGTTTAACCCTGGATTTGGTGTTTAATCTCATGCAAGCAACCAGACATTTTTTATTCCTTAGTGATTAAATAATGGTAATGATTTCTATGAAAAGGTTGACAGATCTTCTGCACATAAACAGATTATTTCTATTAATAATGAAACATCCACTTACCCTTTCTTCTTTTTGTGCATCCCTTTTAACTTCCTTCTGCTTCTTCATCCTCCTTTCTCCACAGGCTCTCAACACTATGGTACTTATTACTAGGGGTGAAGAATGACCTCCTTCCAGCTAGTTTTCCAATAATTCCTACTTCAGAAAGGAATTAAGGTGAGTTAGAGTTGAGTTTTGAAAGGTATATGTGTAGGACATACTTATCCATCTTTCAGTTTTAAAAGTAACTCTTTACATCCCTCTTTTTTTCCTTTCCCAGGTTGGAAACAACCTCTTTCTGGCCAGAAAGTTGGTGAGCCTTTGATTTAAGATTAACTTTTTAACTCAGTGATAAATTCAAACCCATCAAGATATTCTGCTGAACCTAATTCTTCCCATTAGTATAAGTTTTATAACAGAATTGTACTAATATCAGATTTTTGCTTGACACCAGTTTAAGTTAGAACTGAAAGAAAAATCAACTCCATGTCTCTTGAGTATGTGTTGCTTTTAACCACAGAAAATTTTGGGGATATCATTTGTCAAACTTATACAACAGTGAATGGTGTGTAGGGAAACAAGACAACCTTTGGCAACTACTAATATGGAAATAATTGTGTGTATAACTAAGATATGATCTTTGTTTGGTTTACATTTTTCTCAGATTAGATTGAGGGAAAAGGACATGCTATCTTTAATATATAAGCAGAACAGGAAACTCCCTTAAAGATGTCATTCCTAGAGATGTTGAGTATCACTTAAGCTCAAGCACACATAATTTTGCTTAAGTCAGAAGGATTTGGTGTATTAGCTCACATTGCTTTGTAGTTCTAGAGAAAATCTAAGTGTGATGTCTAAGCTAGCAATGTGATAGCAGGACCCTATTCTTCTTTTCTGATAATAAAAAAGCAACAGATTATCCTCACTGGAATTCCTTAAACCTTGCTAAGTCTTTGGCTGAGACAGATCTTAAAATATTTTATTTTGAAAAGCAAATTTTATCTGCAGTTGGTAAAAGAGGATTTGTATGAAAATGTTCATACAAGTTTAATCAGAGCTATCACTGCTATTTCTTATACATCACAATCAGTTACAGGTCTGTAACACTGTCAGTGCCAAACCTCAGAAAGGCAGCATCAACATCCACCCACATATATACACAAAACCACTAATACTCAACCACTGGCTTTTCCAGTGCTGGAATTAATTATATTAGATTTGCTCGAAACTTCAAGGACACCAACTACAACAATAGGCTCAGAGTAATCATTGCCTTGGAAAGCTCTATACAAGGTATATTCTAAATAATACTAGGTTTTGTCCATAGGTTTGAAGATGCTTCACAATGGATAAAGCCATTCAGAAGGCCAGTGAGGTTCTATCTAATCAAACTATCTCTAACATTAGCTATTCTCAGTTTTTGAACTTTGATACATGCCAATCTTCCTTCCTTGCAGAATTCTTGCTTATTACAGCCTACACATTAGTTACAATAGTGGGGCTTTTTGGAAATCTTTGCCTGATTATTATAATAAAGAGACGGAAAGAAGCTCAAAATGTTACCAATGTTTTGATTGCCAACCTCTCTCTATCAGATGTCTTGATCTGTATCATGTGTATTCCTCTCACAGTTGCATATACCTTAATGGACTACTGGATATTTGGGGAAGCTATGTGTAAAATAAGTTCTTTCATACAAAGTGTATCTGTCACAGTCTCCATTTTCTCACTTGTCCTGATTGCTATTGAGAGATACCAGTTAATTGTGAACCCACGTGGCTGGAAGCCTAATATTTCACATGCTTACTGGGGAATTCTTTTCATCTGGGGCTTTTCCCTCATAATATCCATTCCTTTTTTAATCTTTCACCAATTAACTGAAGAACCCTTCAAACACCTGTCTTTCCATAGTGATTTCTACAACAACAAGGTTGCTTGCATTGAAGTATGGCCATCTGTTACAGAACGTCTGATTTTTACCACTAGTCTGCTGGTTTTCCAGTACTGCTTCCCACTGGGGTTTATTTTTATCTGCTATCTCAGGATATTTGTATGTCTTCGAAGAAGACATGGTAAACCAGACAGAACAAGAGAGAATGAGAGCAGACTGAGTGAAAACAAAAGGATTAATATCATGTTGATATCAATTGTCGTGACTTTTGCAGCTTGCTGGTTGCCTCTCAATATATTCAATGTTATATTTGACTGGAACTATGAGGCACTAATGAGCTGCAATCATAATCTGGCATTTACAATATGCCACCTTGTGGCCATGATCTCAACGTGTATCAATCCCATCTTTTATGGATTTCTCAACAAGAATTTTCAGAAGGATTTGATAGTATTAGTTCACCACTGCAGATGCTCAGCATCACAAGAGGAGTATGAAAATATTGCCCTTTCAAATCTGCAAACTGATGCATCTAAGGGATCTTTGAAATTAAATAATCCCTCTGTGGATATCTAAAATAATTCAACAGCAGTTTCCAAAATTTTCTATTTTGTTGCAGATGACCTCTTTCTGTAGGTGTTGATCATGTTACTGCTGAGTTTAGAGGAAGTCTTTGCCATTTAGCTCAGCAAAACCAGGATTACGCTGCCATAGGCATACTCTTAACAGGTACCTTATGAGAGTATTAATGCTAATGAACTGCTTCCGAAAGTCCTAAAGACCAATAATAATTAATTATAAACAGTATTAACATCCTACTTTTTTAATCCACAGTTTCCAAGACACTGCCATACTACCTTAGCACCAATAAAAATATTTCCATTCCAGTCACTGAGGCAGTTGTCCTTCCTAAACACCTGGCTTCACCTGATTAAACCATGAATACTATGGCGTTCCTAACTTTATCAGCCTTTTCACAGACTGTTTTCTGGCCTTTTAATTTTCCAATATTACATTGTTCCTACCTCTGGTTAATCTGCACAACAGTTTATAGGCAGTTCATAATGTAAGGAAAGCCCTTTAAGTTATCCTAAGCCTCCACCATCTTCCTGTTAGCCCCAGCATGCAGTTTGCTTTGGTTTAGTACCAGTTCAGCCTAGAAATTGTAGTTTAATAAGGGAAAAGACTAGAGTTGGAATTTCTTTGGGGGGAGTTGTTGTTGTTTAAATGAGCACTAATACAGGCGCCATTTGATGTACTGCAAATTCCACTCAAATTTATGCTGTTCAAGATGAAATATATATTTAGCATTTCTCCTAAAAGCATTGTATTGTACTCCAAACCACCAGTAGAGATCATTGCTTTTTCTGTTACCATCATTACTGGTCCTTAAAACAGGCCTTTTAGTTTCTCCATTATTGAACAAACACACTATGAATTCAGAGTAAATTTTGCTTTAGCTACTTATCCAGGTTATAAGTTCCCCTTTGAGTAGAAAATTAGGTTTGCATTTTAATTTCAGAAATAACTTTCCCTACATTTTTGCACTAGCAAGAGGACACACTTAAGATGGATGTGGTAATTTCTGTTAGACTGTGTTAGAAAATAGTTTCTTCTGTGACACAGTGCATAGAAGCCTAAAGGTGTAACACTGAACACAACTTTTCTCAAACTAAAACATTTTAAAAAACACTTTCCAGTTTGGCCATAAAAAAATAACCAAATATATTCTTCATCTATGCTCCAGTGCCAACATAAATAATCAGTTAATATTGGGCTGCTTAAATACAATATTTAGAGCACTTTAGTCCAACAACTCACCATGCTTTCTCTTGTTCAAGTTAAATACAATTAATCACCTGTATTGCTAAAGCCCCTTCTTTTTTTTTAGTTCCAAAAATCACCCTTCTTTTAACATTTGTACATAAAATTCCTTGTAATTTATTCTCTAACTTCAGCAATTTACCGATGACCCACTTAAGCAAAAAGAATTAACATTCAGATTACAATCAGCTCCTTGATGATTCAGCTGTGATGAAACTTACCTTAAGGCTATAAAATTCTCTTGGACAGGGACCATCATTTTCTGTAGCCATACAGTGCTTAAAGGATTCCATCAGGTCATAGTTCTCTTGTTCTGTTGCTACAGCATTAGTGCAAACTGTCTGTGTTGCTCCACTCATCAGAGGAGCTCTGGGAGAAGAACCTCACAAGCTCTTGCCAATATACGGGATTGTGAAGTGCTTCCTGATGCACACTGAGCAAGATGACCTCTGTTAGGGCCTGATCCCACTGAATTCATAAGGGTAGCACTACTCACAAGAGCAAGAGTGGCAGAATTAATGACATGGTAAACAAGTATTTGAGTGACAGGTATGGACTAGGTTTGGCATAATTTAGTATTTTTTTCTAACTAGGTCAAGTATCACACAAGTGAAGTAGAGTGCATGAACCATAACTTAAACTCCTGCCGCCTTCATCATAGAAAAAAAACAGGAGACAGATAAATACCTAATAAAAGCTAATGATCAGGCTGTTGAGAGTATCTTAGTTTTAATTATTTCCATTAACTCCAACCCTCAGTCACTGGGCTCCCTTTATTGCTGATGCACACCACCTGCTTGCCCACTGCAACAGGCATTTGACCAAGTAGAAAGCAGTAACTTATAGTCAGCAACACTCCTGACATACTGTGCATAATCAGGGTGGCTGGTACATGCTTTGGTGAAGGGGCAGTGATGGAGTTAGTTCTCTGTTCTACCAGTGAGACTCCAGGGTAATTAAGTGATTAATTATCTCCATTTCACTTGTTTAACTGAAAGCAAATCTGATCCAGGATTTTCACTTTTCTTGGAGATTCCAGTACCCGTACAAAGAGCCATCTAATATTGTCAGAAGATCATTCACTGAACAGAGCATTTTAACAAATTACTGATATACCTGCTAGAGGCTGGCTTATCAGCTGGATTTCTCCAAGTCTGGAATGCAAATCTACACCACCATATTCCTCATATTTAAGCACCTGTTTACAGCTTCAGGGCCCATGCTTAAAGCAATTTACAAGCATGCGACATTCACAATATACTCTAATTTATTAATATTAGACATGATAGTTCAGATTACTCTCAGTTCTCATCATGGCAAACATCTCAGACAGTACTTAGTGTTTGAATCAGGCCCAGCTGAGATTCCTATGTGTGAACTTGGCCTGAGTGGCTCCCACATCAATTTCCCACCCCACAGGCATGCCCAAGTGTGCTTAGTTTTGCAGCAATGGTGTTTTTTAGTATCAGGCCCCAAGTGGTTTAAATACAGCTACAAAATGAACCAGTGGGCCTGTAGAGACTCTTGTGACTTTATGAGAAGGCCAGGGATGCTGACGGATGGTTTCCCTCTACTGTCTCTCCCTACATGTGCTTTGGCAGTTTGTTTCTGTGGTGTTAAACAGAAAAAAAAAAAAGAAGAAAAAAAAAAAAGGTTGTTACTGCTTTTTGTAATACCAGTTGTCTACTCCTGACATCCCCATCAGAGTTAAGCAATCAATTTTTCCAGTCTGAATCTTGGCATAAGAGAGTTCTTCATTACCAGGTGGAAGGTCTCTGAGCAGTGACTGCTTCAGAACAGAATGTGAATAATAATACTTGTGCCTTGATTTCTTCCTAACACTTTCATTTGACTCAAGTGCTGATGCTCCATTTCTGTTCTGAGCATTCAGTTATCAAGTATCTCTTTTCTTAATGCTGCACTTTTAAAAATCATTCCTAACCAGAGTATCATCACTGTCTTGAAGACATTGCCCTTCACGCTGCACGTTCTCTCGTTACATCCACTGGCTTTATATGCAGTCTGATATCTAATTTCCAGACAAGTCAATAAGAGTAAATTGACTTTGATAGGAATAGGAACAGACAAAGATCAGTTACTCACTTTAAATACATAAGCATCATGGACTCCATTGTGGTATGTGGATGATGATGTATGTAACTGTGCGATATGCAGTATTTAAAGATTGCTCAAGTCATAATAATTAAACTGACAAATGTTGCCCTGTGTTAGGTAATGCTGATAACTTTATTCTCCCTTATTTTGTTGGTATAGCAAGTAGACAAAATTTTAACAGCCTTGCTCACCAGACTGTTGTTATTTGATGCAACCAGATGGAGGATTGTGAGCTTCCTCAGGGGAGCAGAAAAATGGAATTAATTACAGATAGAGGGGGAACCTGAACTCCAGAATGCTATCCAAATGTACAAAGTCTTAGCAGTGATGGTTTTTTAAAAAACTTGCATCAGAGCTTTGTTCAAGTGCTTCAGTCATGTAGACCAGACCAATATATTTATAAACATCCTTGTAAATGAATATATCCTTACGTGTATCTGTATTTTACAGTTGATTGGCTTAACTGTAAGCACATATAACTAGAGTTAGATACTTGGAAATGGCATTCATTGTGAAAATTATTCTATCGAACAGAAAGCTCAGTTCATTATTGACTAATTATGTACATGGACAAAAGCAGTGCCATTGCTGTTTGTTGTTTAAATACTTTGATTCCTTCCCTCTACTGACAAATAAATATTACCCTGTATAAAACTGCTATGTTGCCCAGCTGGTAAATGTTACTGCCTATAATCTTGATAGGACACTTCTCATACAAACAGTTCTGGAAACTGGTTTAGCATTTCACATGCTTACTTATTAGATAAACAGAGATCAGTGAAAAAATTAGATATTTGCTGTTTCCAGAAGAGAGGAGGACTTAAAAACAGCTAGAGGACCTTCTAAAGGCTCGTGGTGCTGACATACTTTTTGGTGGAGAAGGACAGAATCATAAACCAAGGAAGTTTCAAGTGAATTTACGCCTCAAGGGTAGAGCAACTTTTTACTATGGTACTTTATGATTTGTACTCAAATACAATGAATGTGTTTCGAATACCGTTTTCTTAGACATTTTGCAGATACGTTGGATAATCTGTGCAATTTGTCAGAGTGGAAGTTTCCCTTCAGCAGCTCAGGAAATTTTATCTGTAGCACAAATACTGAAAGAGCTCTTCTGAGTGCTGCATTGCAGCCTCATTGGTACATACTCATTTCCAAAGTAGCATCTACTACTGTGTTTTAATTCATCAATATTGAAGTAGGAGAAAGATACTTTTGATTTTTCTTGCTTAAGCCAAAATGTGCATACCACATTTGCCTGCATTATCAATATTTTATCACATATGATAAAAATCTCCTGGGATTTAACAATGACACATAGTACTGGGACAGATTCCAGCCTTGAAGATTAAATGCTTTTATTTTACCCAACCCTGATCCACTACAAGTGGCAAATGATAGTCAGGTTCTATTTCTTGCATTATACTTTTTAAAGTTACATCACAGCTGCATCAATCACAAGACAAGAATATTTCACCCTGACATAACTGTACATTAACACTGCACTAAATTGTACTGCAACAGGTACAATTCTGGAAAGCAATAGAGTTGATTTTCAGGGAGATAGATTCTGCCTCTAAGAAGTGTCTGAAGTTCTAGAAAGATTCTAGAAATAAATAGAAATTATGGCAAGGCAGGTAACTACATACTTACAGAAATGTGGCCATATAAGGCAATTACAATCCATTATTTTATACCATTGTTCTTATTTAACAAGCTCTGCTCCATGCCTTTCAAAGCACATCTTGATTTTAGCCTACTTTCCTACAGAAACAAAGCTTATGCCATTAGGCTTCTGTCCTTTTGACCCTGGTAACATTTGAGCCATTGGCCAATCTTAACCACCTGTGAAAGTATAAATGCGTCACAGATTACCACACTCTTATCTTTGGAAGAATGGTGGGTGGCTAAAAGACAGAAATGCAGATTGCCACCCCCACTGAAAGGTTACACGTGCAGCAGCATGTGCTCAGTTCTGCACTACCTGATCAGAAGATGCACAGCTTCAGACTAGCAAGAGCATATGCTCTCCATCGCCCAGGAAGGGTATCAGAGTTTCAGAGAGATGATACAGAAGTTTTGCCCCAGCATTTAGGATCCTTTGAAGTTAAAAAAACCAACCAACCAACCAAACAAGAACACACACACAAGGTGCCACACTATGTCCCCATTACACTGTCATAAATGCATCCAAACCTTTGCATTCAGGTAGGTGTGAATAGCATTTTAAAACATTTATGACACTTTTTCCAGGTTGAAAAGGCCTATGGGGCAGAGTAAAAACAAAGTAAAAAGAAGACAACAAAACATCACCACTGACAAAGAGATCTTTTAACCAAAATATTATCTTGGGACTCACAAACTGTCATGGTCTGACTATGGCAAGTCCTCTAAGCCCTGCACCTCCTTTCCCAACTTCCTCCTCCTGTTCCCCATGCACAGATTGTGTGGGACAGAGGCTGTTTTACAATATGCACAGAGTGGCCAACACAATATAGCCATCTTCTTACCCGGAGTTCTGGAGTTTATTAATAGAAATAAAATAGGATTTGGCTTTCAGGAGAAAAATCATTCTTTATACTCACAGAGTCACCTTTTTCTTTTTTTTATCTCATCTTCCTACTTTTCTCAGGCCTATCACAGTAGATGGGTGATAAACCAAGCTATTAGGTATATATGAAGCTTGCTTTGTCATATAAATATTTGGGTTTCTTCTCCTTTGTTTTGAATAGTACTCTGAGAGGAGAGCAAATCTATAGCAAAGCTTTGAGTAACCTCACAACAAAGGGTCAGATGGACTGCAGGTGTACTTAGTAGAACCTCAGGGACTCCATAAATATAAAGCAACACTGTCCTTTCAATTCTATGTTAGTAAGACACTTTAAAACATTCCACAATGGCAACCTTAGAATTAGCTTGTCTGCTATCATTCATTTTTAAACAAGGTTCCTTTGGCATATAGCTTGGTTTCCATGCAAATGCACTGACTGATGTCTTTTATTTCATTTCATAGGCTTCTCTATTAGTCACAGGCTATTTACATAATGTGATGGAATTGGCACCTGTGTGGAGCTATTCTCTGTGCAGAATTCATTTCACCCTCATACCTAGTGAGGAAAACTTGTTAATTCATGTAGATGATAGGGCTATAACAGCTACATGAATTAGTTCTTCCAACGAAGAATGGCTACTAGAATCAGAAGCAGCTCTCAAAGTTTTAGGTCTCTCTAAAAAGAGTTGCTTATACCCTCTTGCCAGCTCCATTTTTAGGTTGGTGACTTCTACAGTGCTTACTTCCATGAAGCCAGAACCTCAGTCTTGGAGGTGGCTGGGAGAGGCGTGGGTTTCCCCAGCATACAATTCTGT
This sequence comes from Elanus axillaris, assembly GCA_026212715.1. NCBI lineage: Eukaryota > Metazoa > Chordata > Aves > Accipitriformes > Accipitridae > Elanus > Elanus axillaris. Next base: position 16,867,109 of record JANZLQ010000044.1, on the reverse strand, counting down.
AGTGACTGCTGTACAGCCTCAACCTCCACAAACTCCCAGGCCATGGTTACTTTTCCCCAGCACATTCAAATCTCTCTCTCATCCCCAATACACACCAAGAGATTTATCTATTAACAAGGAACAAAATTACTGCTTTCGGGACTAAAACCATTTGGATGGTATAGTTGTGTTAGGTGATCCCATGCTTTAATTTCTATGTGGAAGTCATCTCAGGATTTGCCATCACTACCACTACTACAAACCACCCCATGACTGTAGTCTGATGATATTAGATTGTTGGGTTTTGGGGGAGGGGGGGTTCGAGTAAATGTAAGCCCTGTTTTTTTACACATGAGAAGTAAATCTAGGCAAGAATAAAATTCAAGTAGTTTTGTGTGTGTTGAAACAAGAAAGGAGATCCCAGAACAGTCCTCATACTCTCTTTTGTCTCCAGAGCCAACTGTCCCATTCTTCTGGAATTTTCCTCAACAAAATTATCTAGCTGTCATCTCCTCCCCTTTTAAGTAACTCTGCAGGAACTTAATAGCAACTACTGCCTCGCAGTCCTTACCCATTCCCATTGCCTCTTGGACAGATTCCACTGCTAATGGAGTTCTCTTTGGCTGCAGAAATGAATGTCAAACAGCCCGGATTTTGGGGAAGGGGCTTGACTGAAGTGGCAGAGAAGGAGCAGAGCTTCACAGAGTAGAACAGAGCCGAGACAAATGATCACAGGAGCTCAGACCCTGGAAAAGACTCAGGAAGATTCTGCAGGAAAATGGAGATACAGTTTACAAGCCTTAGATAGATTGTAACAGCATGAAAATATACATATGTGTTTATCTCAATAGACTGTGGCAACTATCTGGCCTTTTCAGAGAAAAAATTCTATTTGAGCATCATATCTTCATAGGACATTTTTACAAGGATAAAAAAGCACAGGAACCATTTCATATTTAACTTGGACAGAAGGGAGATCCACATACACACACACTACAGCCATGCCTGGAGAGGTAAGAAATATGGGATCTCCCTGCAGGAACACAAGGTCATCAGTTGCCTAAGATATTAGCAAGGGACCCCAAGCCTTCTCGTGAAAGATTTTGTTAGGTCTTACAGCAAAGAGCACGAAAGAGCCCAGGATCATGGGCTACTCTGAGAATACAGCCAACCTGTGAATTTGCCGCAGGCTGGGCACTTTACATCCTCACTGAGTGGTTCTAAGTTTATTCTCTTTTGAGGAACTCCAAAGTAAAGGTCAGAGGAACCTCACCACACCCACAGAATAAACTTTTGGGATGATAATTGTCAGCAAATAATCTCTTTTAAGGTATCGAGGCCTTATATTCCACTATTTGTAAAGAATAGCTTTATCAGTCAACCTAGCAAGGCTGTCAGCATGGCATGATATCCTATCCAGCATATATTTACATTTTTGCATTTCAGATGGCTTGAAGTGTCTTATCGCTTCCAGCTTTTTATTCACAGACCTTTCTGACCATGTGAGCAGGTCAAGTTCTCACTTACACCAAACGCACCATGCACTCCTGTGCTGGTTAGAAATCAGACCTGAAAATCTCCTCCTTGGGACTTGTATCATTCATTTCAATCAACACCAAATATCTATCTAAACCAGCCTATGCTTTCTCCTGAAATTGGCTCTCAACAGGGCTATTCCTGCAGGCACCGTCTGTCTCCAGCTCTCTGTCTCGGGCCAGAGCAGGGAGGAACTGTGGAAAATGTCACACTCCAGCAGTTCTGAATGCAGCAGCCCGGGTTAGTGACCGTAAACGTGATCCTAAGAGAGCACATTCTCCAGGGGCATCCACAACCTTTGAGCACTGCAGAACCTCCTGCCAACCAGGGTCAGACCCCACACTTGTCCGGCAGAAAACCCAAAACCTAAGACATATGGAGGTATAACCATATTTTGAAGTGTTCCTTATGAACTAAAACCAGTTAAACTTTGCCTGCCATTAGGCATGCATACAAAACCATTGACATACTACACTTAATTGTCAGTTGAAGTAACTGAAGTCCTGTGACTGACTAGGAACGCAAGCTTCCTGGTTTCTAATTAAAGATGAAGTTGAGACTCTTTTAAAAATTGGCCACAGAATTAGTATTGAATCCAAAAGCAAAATCTGAGTTGACTGAAAGGTCATCAAACACAAGGAGATAATTACTGCTTGATGTTCCAAGAAATCCAAGCTCTGACACTAAATTTAAAAAAAAAAAAAGTGTGCTGGAAGCCTTTGATGAACGATAACAAAAAGTTTCTTTCTTCCCTTCCCCATCATACTAACAGACCAGGCACAGAGATACTGAGGGCATTATGCAAGAAAACCCCAACAATCACATAAGCCCGAGTATCCTGTTAAACCTCACATCTTTATTCACTGAAATACAGGACAAATGAAATATTTCAAGGAAAGAGTAACTTCTTTTTTTGTTAGTATCATTTACTGTGCTGACTAATCAATTTACAGAGTTGATTAGCTTTTGCTTATGCAGCTTTGACTCCTTGCCTCTTTCCAAAAGGAAAATATACAGCGTACTGATTCTAGGAGTACTAAAGTTGTGTTAAAAGTCTGTGGGGGGTTAGTGTTAAAATACTTTCAGTATGTTTTTGCATGGAGGGGATCTGCAGCAGCTGTACAAAAAGCATTTGAGAACAGCAACAGCAAGTTATAAACAAAAGCAAATTATGAATGAAGAAAAAATATGAACAGTCAAATTAATATAATCAGGAATTACAGTACATCTATCGCTAAGAAATAATAGCTGTTTCTTGTATTTTTGGAAAAGCTCAAAAAATCAACTGCTAGTTTAATAATTAAGAAAGCTTTAAAAACATACAGCATGACTGAATCGTTGAGGATGGGAAGGGATCTCTTGAGATCATCTAGTCTAACCCCCCCCCATGCTCAGTAAGACACAATGGTTTTTCTTAAGTATAATCATAAATTTACCTAATTAAAACTTCAACAAAAGGCTGCCCCTGTGAGAGCTGGCCATGGAGGAGCCAGGAGGGTGTGCGCAGCCATGGCATGTTGCTTAACTACTGCTGATCTCCATGGGAAGCTTGGTTGCCAGCTCCGGTTCAGTATCTCCCCACCCTGGAGGATTATTTTTTTCTCTGTCCCAGTTCATGTTGCTGACAAACTGGGAGCTGAATTTTCTCAGAAAAATCAAAATCCCCCAGTGGAGGACACTCTGGCCACCAGCACAAAGGTGGCTGTCAAGGAGGCAGTGGTGAGCAGACATGATGTGGAGCCACTGATGAAGCAGACAGGAGCCTGGTATGTCTGGGTGGACGTGCAAGGCAAAAAGTAATATTTTGGTTTCCTTTTTTTGACCCAACAGACCGAATCAGGGCTGAAATCAATAGAAATTAGTTTCCTGCTCACTTCACCTGCGGGATCCTGATGAGTTTGGAAGTTAATGTTTCAGTACATGGTAGAGATATAGAAAAAGAGACCAGCTGAACTGCCTTAGATGACCAGAATCCAGAAATCCTGCAAATTACTGCCATCTACATTTTATATTAAACATGTTTGGAGGATGCTTGTCAAATCTGATCTTCAGGAATATGTGTCAACCTTTTATACTGACTTCATTTGTTTTACCTCTAGAGCAATTGAACTGGTCCCCGAGGCAGGTATTACCCACATGCCACCTTTAACACAATCAGATTAGTGCCATGATTACTCTAAAAGCTGAAGCCTTGGTGCGGCAACAAACCGAATGCTCAGCATTGAAATGAGATCACCTGAACAGAGCACGCAGCCTGGCCCCATTTCTAGCCCTGTCTTGGAGAGGACCATGCTCACCATATGGTGCTCCTGCTATGCCTGTGCTATTTCTAGTTTCAAACACTGGAACTGGAACTGACAGATTTAAAAATAAGGCTTTGTTCCTGCCAAGATGTCTGCTGACCACACCATAGACCCTTTTTGCTGGTAGTCGAACCACATTGAGATGCACCCTTCAGATGATTCCTGTTAGTTCCTTCATAATACAGGTTCACACACTTTGCTCTTCCTTACCCAATTCCTTTGACCTACTTTTACCTACACTGCTTTCTCTCCTGCTCTTCTTGGAAAGCTACGTAACTGGATTTGAATGTGCGTTGACTCTGACATTATTTATCTAGCTGGAAAGAAAGCAAACGTATACTCTCGGCACTTCTTGAAAACCTCAGTCCACCATTTACCCGACATCCACCATCAGCACAAGGTGCCACTTCTGCAGCACAAACAGACATCCCGAGGACTGGCCAGTCCTGTGCCCACCACCCTGCACTCACCCCTCTGGGCACAGCTTCCAGTCAAAGTCTGGTGGAAAACCAGGTACTGGTGACTCTTTCTCATCCAAAGTTGCCCACATCCTAGTGTCAGCTTTAAGTAACACTAAAAATAAAATGACAGCTTACCTAAAAGCATTAATTTCTACACAAATTGCTAGATTTCTAGTTAATAGACCTCTAAGTATTTTTTGGTAGACAAAATGCTCTTTTCAAAGCAAATTATTAGGGCTGTATAAAAACCATCCTTTTTACTCTACTGTTCATCATTTAGATTAATCCACTAACTAGCTTTAACATCTCAGCAGCCATCCTCCTGCAAAAATGAACACTTTGCAGTCCTAATCAAAAAGCCTTGAAAGGCTTCAGTATTCACAGGGGGGTGGCAGAGTACAAAGTATATCTCCTTTGCACAGCGACTAACCATCTTAAATCCCCACAGCTGTAGCAAAGACAGAAATCTGGCTTGCATAGCACTCACTTCAGTGCACTGAGAACATCATAATGAACCACTTGGCATGTAGGATCAAAGGTAGGAAACATGTCATGATCTGGGGTGGGTATGGAGAGAGGAAGGTTTCACACAGGCTGAGTTTCCAAAATACATATAGGAAATGGATTAGTCCTGTCTCAAAGCTCATCACCCATTTTTAGCTACACCAGGACAGAGAGTCCTCCAGTGCTCAGCTTGCTCTACCTGGATTTTCAGTTTCCCTCTCCCTCCTTCTCTCTACCACTCCCTTACTTACTGGGAAAGAGCAAAGATGATGTTTCTCACAGTATTTAGCAAGAACACCTGCATGATGCAACTGCCCAGCACCAGGATTTAACAACCTGTAATTCAGGTTTACGAATCAGGACAATGCAAATCAAAGTTTTGATTTTTGGAAAAACAAGCAAACAAAAACAACCCAACCAAAAAAAACCAACTCTGGGACCTTTAGCAGCTGTAGTGTCTACGTCAGACAGGTTGTTTCCATTTACTTAGGTCATTTTTTTAATTAAAAAATAACAACTACAAAGCGATGGAAGTCAAAGGTTAGACTTTTGGCACCATTAAGCAAACCATGGGATTTTTACTAGCATAATCCCTGAACACTGGGCTACCAAATACCAGACTCCTCCTTTTTCTTCCCGGAATTTTGGCAGTATTATGCTTTCCACAGCACACCTGAGACACTCAGGAGGCACTGGACTTGCAGCACAGCCATTGTACAGGAATTGCTCAAAAAGAAATTTTTCACCTTTACCTCTGCAGAGGTGAGGCACACATCAGCCAAGGAAGCTTCCCTCCCAATATCACTTCACCACTTCCACCAAGAGGTTTAGCAAAATTCACATTCACATTCTCTTAGCCTGGTTGTGCCTATACCACAGGGGTTTGGTTGGCACAGCTACATCAGCTGGAAGTGCAAAATGGCATTAACATGAAGGCTCCTCGAAGTTCCATCTCACTAACATTTGAAAGTATGCTATTGACTGGTGTCTGTCTTGTGTTAGGACTTGACGGCAAGCTGCAGTGGAGGACAGGCGAGTGAAGTGGGGCACTCTTTAGAGATGTTCTGCATCAGAAAGGAAAGATTCAGAGAGCTCAGCAGCTAACTGCAGTTCCCAAAGGGATACATACACTTTGGTAATTGAGATTATTCCGGTTTCCCAAGCCAGGTGGCTGATTGATCTGATATTATAGAGCACATAGTCAGACTAAAGTGGTTTGTCATGCTTCATTACACAGTCTAGTTGAATATCTTAAGATCCTCCAGAGAAAAGTAAAAAAACCAACAAAAATACATTACTCCCAAAACAATCAGAAGATACAGGTACAGCAACACCCTTGTTAAAAACTAAGTCTTGAAACTTCATGGGGAAATCAGTGTATTTCCCATGCAATAAGATAACTTTTCCTAGGCAAGTATTTTGCTCCTCAAACACTTCCAAAACATGAAGTTGTTAGATGTCACAAAGACAGACATTTGCAGGTCAGCTGCCTCATTTTAAGTGTAATGAAAGGTCAGGACAAACTCAGCTCTAGATCCCTGCCCAGGTCTACTTATTCTGCTTTGATTCCCAGCAGCACATGCTTGTTTGGGCAGCCTGGGAGGACCAGCAATCCCTTTCTGCACATTACTGGGAGCACCTGCAACGCTTCCTGCATTAGCACTCTGTCAACTCTTCTTCCCAAGCAACTCAGACCTCCCAGTTTGCCAATTTACCACACCTTACACCGACACCACTATAAAACATAGTGAAAGCATTCAGACATTGTATTATCAATGAATTTGTACAGCTGCATTTAGACAAAACCCTAAGAGAATCCAAACCTGGTGAGCTTCATGCATGAACTGCCTGAGCTGTCTGCCGAGTTCCACCATCATGCTTGCCATTCTGCTGGTAAACCTGCAATTTCCACATATTTTTCTCCTGGCAGCCTCCATGTAAACATGCAAAGCCTGAATTTATGAAACAACCAGATTTTCTTCTTTGCTCAGTTTTGAAACGAAGGAAGAAAAGTAACCAAAATACTCTCCTCGTCTCACTCTTTTTGTATTGATATTTTGTCTTTTAATCTCTAGAGGGCTGAGTTACAGTTCCAACTTGGTCACAAGTCACAAGGTTAGATGGAGTTGCTTCAGTCCCTAATAATTATTTGTCCACATCATAAAACTATTATCACACAATCTGCTATTATTAGCCATTAGTGTTCGGCCATGGCAGCAGGTTGTATTGGTCACACCTGAAGTACAGGCTGGGTTGGGCAACTTGGATAACACAGCAACTACCTGCACAAGGCATACCTTTAGCTAGAAGAATTGTTCACTTTTTTGAAAAAGAACCAAATCAACACAAAGTTTAAAAGGAGTGGTTATTTTATTAGCATATTCCTGCTAGTTTTTTATGGGTACAAACTATTTTTTGTGTCACAGAAAATCAAGGCATTATTACACTTAGATTGTATCTAATTAATTTTTCGTACTAAAAACCTTCTCAATGCCAGATGACTGATAGGTGGTCATTTAGAAACCAGAAGGTATCTGTCAGAAAAAAACCAAAGCCCTCAACTTTGTTCACTGAGCCCCCTTTTTACCTATGGCCTTGCTAGTCAAATTGTATTATATAATTTTGAACAGCAAAGTCATTTAAGAGAAGCATTAATTTTTATGTTTTTCATGCATCTCTCTAGCCTCCAGAACTACTCTTTCCCATTCAAGTCATCACTCTCCAGGGTAAAATACAGGAGCATAGAATATTAACCTTTGAGTTATCTTTTGCTAGATCAAAAGATCTTTGGGTCATCTTCGTCATCATCTAACTTGGGCCATTGAGAAAGATACACAGGGAAACTTCAGAGTCTGGGTCTGCTGTGGCTCCCATTGCCACTCTCAAGGTATGGTCTGCTAACTGGCAAAGGAAAAGCATCCCCACCAGGACAGCCTGGCAAGGGACAGAGAGCACTGCCGAATCCAGCACAACCGCACTCAGACTCTGTGTTCGTTAATCCTAGTGCAGAGAGGAGCAAAGCCCCCGTCTCCCTTCTGCACAGGTGAAGCCTGGCCTTACACAAACAGCACAAAGGCACTTCTGTCCTGTTTATGCCAGGCTACCTGCTGGCTAACATTTGCCAGAATTTTTACAGGGAAAGAAAAAAAAGTGCTCCTTAATTATAGTCCTTCTGTTATTCGACTCAGGGGTTTTATTAAAAAGGAAAAAGCATAGAGAGCTGCTAATCAGCAGCTCCTGACAAATGAAGTTCTGGAGATTGATTTTTCAGGTGATTAGTGGTGCAAACACACATTTTCACAACTCAAAATCTTTGCATTTTTATCCAACAGCTATTTTCATTAACCAAGAAAGGATCAGAAAGGGACAGTTAACAGCCAAGACTAGCCTCAAATACTAATGGCTTTATTACCACAGGACACGGATTTAAAAACCTATGTTGCAGCTTTGTTTCCATAGTCCCAAGAGCTTCATAGGTTCCATATGCAGCTTTACTTAGAAGTAAAAGCTGTTGCTGTACCTTTGCACATATGATTCTTTCACAACAAAATACCATTTGCTGCACAAAATGCCATTCAGCTTCACACAAACCATTCACCACCTCCAGCAGCATTTAGCATCGTTGTTGCTCCCGTGCTCAAGTTAGAAGCTCTAATGACAGAGCAGAGCAGCTGCCAGCAACTTAGGGGCTGAAAGAGGAATTTGAATAGCTTAGAGATAGATGATATACCCTGAAGGAAGCTAACAATAAGTATGGTGTCATCAGACAGCCTTTATGTTTGCTGTGCTTCTTTCCATACCTGCTAGTCCCTTCAGGTATTGAGAACTTACAGCTGACTGTACTGCTGGGATCAGGAGCGCTGGGTGCTCAGCACTCACACAACACACTTCCAGGTAAAGTCAAGCCACAAAAATTACAGGCAGAGAACCTGTTGTATAGATCCCTAACTAGATTTAGTTTAAACTTCCAAAAAGGACAGCTTTAATAGAATCATCACTTGTCTACCACTCATTGTCTGATTTTCTGAAGATGAAAGTCATATAAGTTTCACCAGTGACTTAATACCTTTCTGACCAATAGACTAGATGGGGGAAATTTCTTTGCTCCCACAAACGATTAGCGCATATTCACCTCCCTGGCCCCACATCAGTTGGTGACAGAAGATGTATTTTTTTCCCCTATGTGCTCCTTTTTAGCAGCCATATCCAAGAGAACAGGCTGGATTAGCTTTGCTGCCTATAACTTGAAGAGAAAACAACAGAGGATTTTCCTTCTCCAAAACATGAATTTCCCTGACATCCCCAAACATCAGTCCAAAATCCCTTGGATGGCAGCAAGTTAACATTTGTCAGAGTAGGTGAGAAATGCAGATGTGCAGCTAAACACAGTGGTGTGCAAAGCAGCTACGTTGGGGAGTGAGAGACTCTCAAGCTGTGCATTGTATTGCCAAGTGGAAATTGCAGACAAGGAGAGATTGGTTGGGCTCTCATCCCCAGGAGGTGGCATTCTGCATGCTCCACAGCTTCTCCTTCACACAGCACAGCCCGGCTCACCCTCCCTGCCCTGCAACAACTTACCGGCACCTCTCCACTGAAACATCGGTCCTGACACACTGCTAGATGTGACTTTGGACTCTGAAGAATGATGGGAAAGTCCCAGCTGGACAGTGGGCCAGCAAGAGCCCTGCCCACAGTGCAGCAAAGGCTTTCACAGGCTCCCAGGGGAATTAAAATGGCCCTAACTCATATGGGAGGGAGACGTTTTCCACAATCAAGCAAATATATTTAGAGTGTGAATACCTGGGTTCCCAGCAGCTGGAGGGAGAGAAGAAGGGGAGCTGATGCTTTTATTTCATTCTCATTCATTCTCACCAAAGCAACCTTAGTCTTGCTTAACTCAGAGACAGAGTTTATGGCAGGTTTTAGACTCTATTCCTTCAACATCTTACAGCTTCCAGGATGCAGCATTAATGCCCCAACAAGGCAGAGGACTCTGAATTAAGGGCAGAGTTGTCACACAAGTTGTTACAGCCCTCCCACTTTTACACACTACGCTCTCATTACAGAACGCCACAGGATAGTCACTTACACCAACAACTGGAGCTTCACAGTGTTCCTGCAAACAGAGTGATTTTTCCTCTAGTGAAATGCCATCATTTACAGTTAGTGCAGTTGTGCAGGACACTGTTACTGAACAGTTGACAATTATAATTAACTGTTGGCGATAGGAGAAGCATGGATTAAAGCACCGTCTATACATCACACAGATCCATATAAAGTATTCTTCGGTAAGACATTTCATGCTATATCTGCAAGCCCAGCCTTCCCATTGCACTGCTTTTCATCCAGTCCTGCACAGTGTTTAGAGCAGGTCAGTGGGACCAGGACAAAATATGACTATATGGGTTTGTCCCTGGTCAAGATTTGGGGCTCCTGCATCATCTTCCCAGGCCCCCAGCATGAGCCAGTCTCATAGTGATCAGCAAATTATTTCCAGTCTCAATGCCAGCTTTGTTTTTCCTCTCCACACTGCCTTCACAGGCAGCTCTTAGCCCAAAATTTCACTCCCAAGAGAAGTTTTGCCCCAGTGCTGAGCAGCAGAAAAGCCACCTAAAGCTGCTTCCTAGGTGGATTTCTCTTTAGGGCTGTCACAAAATCTCATGTGCCCCAACCTCCAGTTTCTGCCCCGTGGCACTGACGGTGGAAGCAAGCACTGGCAATAGCCATGTAGTAGTTTTCTGGACCATGAATTACACTAGACATTGGAGCAATGCACCCAGCCAGGGCTGCTTCTCCTCTCCCTTATGCAGCTTTAAAATCCTAAAAGTCTAAATGAATACATATGGGACCTGAGAGTAAAGGCAGATTCCTCATGCTTACACAGGCTCAAAGATAATCTCACTGCTGTTCTCAGTGGTATTAATTCATGCACTGTGGGCCCATAGTGTTATCAAGACATGAGAAGGAATGCATTACATAAATATACCTTTATCATAGGGAGTGGAACAGCTGAGACCAATTTTCATTTTTGCTTCTGCACTTAGATATGCTTTGTAGATATTTTCCTTCAGCAAATGATTCAATCCATCACAATTAAAGTAACACAATGTAATCTCTCCTTTGATTTAATTGCTCTGATTCTGCCAGATATACAAGTTCAAAATACATTCGAAGTAATATTTAAAATAGAAAGATTATTTTCAAAATTAGCACAAATCTCCTAATGGGTTCAGAATTACATGCTGGGAGACTTGCAATGCATTGATTTTTGGTACTTAATTTTAAAAGATTTCCAAAGTATGCCAGCATGAATCTGAGCTGATATTTCCCAGGAACTCTAATGGACTTGGGTATTCAAATCCCTCAGAAGATCAATCTTCTTTCCCGTGTGCTGCTGCAAACACTCTCCTTCCCCCACTCAGAGCAGAGCTGCCCGTCTCAGATCCAGGACAGTGCCCACAGCCCACGGGAGGAGCGAGCCCTCCCTCCTCACAAGGCAGCAGAGCCTACAGCATCTGCATCTTGGGTACTTACATAGCTCAGGAGCAAAGCCATGGGGAAGGTCACAAACACAAGGTCAGAATGAGAGATGCACGGAAAGACACCAAGCAGAAACTCTGATGGTCTCCATTTCTTTGACAAAGATGCTCAGGGAGAGGCAATGACCAGCTATGAAGCCAGGCCACATGCCCCAGCAACTTTGCTCACTGCTAGCTTGGGCAGATTTGACCTGACAACTTAAAAGCTTTTACTAATAGTTCCATAAGCTTGCCCAAGGTAATACATATGTGCATACAGATATGCTTGTTAAACAGCAACCAAGAGCTCACCTCAGAGCTTTTGCACTCTCCTGTAACCAAGAGACAAGTGAAGAAGAACAATCCAACATCACCCCAATTAATGAATGCGATTTCTTCTGTCTTTTCTTTCTATTTCCCGTCTCCTGAACTTTGTTTTCAACTCTCTTCCCTTGCTGTACCTCCTGAATGTCTCATTTCATGTCCAGGCTCCGCAATGGAGAAATGCCAGTGCTGATGCTTCTTAGGCGAAGAACTGAGGACTTCTTAGTGTGGGGCAGCCCAACACTCTCAGCAGGGACACCAAGTGTTGGAATGCAGCACTTGGTGGCCCTGCTGAGATCCCCAGATTGCAGAGCTACTGGCAATAATTTCAATAGAAATGGCATGCACTATCACTATAAGGATTTAAGTTTTCATTAGCTCCTGAAGCAGGGGTTTATACAAGCACCAGCACTGTTTTTTCAGGAACCCTTCCTCAGTAAGCAATTCACAGGAAATGATTACCCAAACCAAGCTGTAAGTGTCCACATTACGGTGAAGCACTTGCCCTTCCTCAGCACAGCCATCTTAGAGCTCTCTAACTACTTAGCAAGACTACTAAGTGACTACTAAGTCACTGGTGAAACTTATATGACTTTCGTCTTAGAGCTCTCTAACTACTAAGCAAGATGCTAAAATAATCAGCACATTCAAACCCTTACTGTGTCAGGTATGCAGCAGGACCTGAAAAATAGCCTCAGAAAAGAAACTAGTGTAAAAGGAGTAAAAACTCAGAAGGTTTTTTTCCTTTTTCAAATATCTCGCTCTGGCAGGCAGAAAGCAGTGTGCAAGCACACACAAGGAGCTTTAGAAGGTCAGGGTGGGAACCAAAATCAGTAACATCCTATCAGCCCACTGTCCCCCCAGCTGGGTTTGCACAGAAGGCAATGCTGGTCTGTCCCAGGTGGGCTTGGGTATTTCTATATCACGCCCCATCAGCCAGTGCAAACCTATCCCAGAGCACACTAGCATTGCTATACATCACCTATGAGCACAAGCCAGGGAGAAAAGGGTCCCTATTCTCCTTCCTGCCCCGGTGGGCTGGAGCAGGGAACAGCCTTCATCCCAAACCTCTCCCTTTCCTTCTCCTCCACACGCTGAACAATGCAAGTGAGGCGGGATGGCGAGACAGTAACGGATACCCAGCAGACGGAAAACTGGCTATTTTCAGCCCACAGCAACAGGCAGCAACTTGCTGAGTGCAAACTGCAGCTTTTGGAGTGGTTCTCCACCCCAAACTGGTGTCAGTGGAGGAGCAAGCTGACCAGCTGTGCACTAATGGATCAAAAGGCCTGTGTCTCTCCTGCTTCATGTATGAACTAAGGACCATTCTGCCCAGAAGCACTAATTACAGTTATTTACACCAGTGTTGCAGGATCCAGACCCTTTGTCTCCAGATACAGACTTACTTCATGTAGCTGCTCTATGCAAAATAAAAACTGCCTAATTCCTTACTTATATACTCATAAATTAATACACCAGAACTCATATTCTTATTTTTTCTTGTACACATACTACTATTAGTCTATCCCACCTGCTGACTTGGAGCTAAATGTGATGCATGTTTATATCAGTGAAGGATTTTTTCCCTCATCTTCAACAGAATTAAGACTCTCAATACCAAGATCCTATTGAGTTGTGATAGTGTTAGTAGGATGCATATTAGTATGTGCAGCAAAAAATAGCATTATATCAAATCCTGTTAGAATAGAGCCTTATCAAAGATTGACAGGAAATACATTCTCTGAAAATAACCACAGTATTTGCTTGTGGCACTCACACAAAGGATATCTTTGAGCTACAGCTCATACCTTTGCTAAATGAGAAACCTCTAAATGAGCCTAATATTTTTGCTCATTTTCATTTTGCCCATTTTAATTTTACACATGAAATTAAAAAATAATAATATTAAAATATTTGAAAGAGAAGTGTTACATTTTTGTGTTCGGTTATTATTTTCTACAACACATGGACAACATAAAGTAAATTAGTGATATTAGAGCAAACTAACAGACTCGGTGCAGCAGAGTTTGATGCTCATTTACAGAGAGGAAATAAGCAGGGACAGGAATCCTCCTAAAATGCAGGATGGACACAAGCAAACACCTATATGGTTTGAGTTGCCAGAAAACTAAAGGCACGCCATGGCGATTATAACTTTGTGAGGTGTTCACAATTTCTTCTGCTTGTCCATGTAATCACAGCTTACATCTTTCTAACATCTAAAGCCTGACAAGCTTTCTCTATGCTCCTACCACCTCCAAGCCATACAAATAATTAAGAAGCAACTTCATCTACAGCAGGGGAGAACAAGGTGTCTGTTGAACACAGGGTTGTAACGATGTAAACGTTAGAGCCTCAGCCAAAACCAAGTCACACAGAAGGACAGGCTACTTAGGCCAGGTTTAAAATAGGGGCTCAAATTGCTGGCCATTGCTGTCACACACACATACATGGTCCTGGCCCAGGGAGCTGACAAAGCAGCTCATCCCTTCCTGCGACTTCACCAAGCTGCTGCCTGTGCCAGCCCCCGAGGGTGGCTGGTCTGTGCCCACCTGGGTGATAAGGAGCTCTGTCCCACCCATGAGCCATGAAGCCGAAATCAGATCTTTGTTTGTTTGACTACAAACCACTGCAGCAAAGTATCCAAGATGGGAAGGAGAATTACAGGAGGAATTACAGCCACCAGCTGCCTATAAAGTTGCTTATATAAAAAAATAATAACAAAAAGCCACCTCTGCTATGGCCTTAATTTTACAGCTTAAATGCTCAGTGATATTTCACCTGCTCAATTACACATTGTAAGATGTTCTGCTGAAGTTATTTGTAGTTTGCCTGAAGAGGCACAGAGTGCTGGTGCCACCTGCCGTTTGCTGGGTATTGGCAGGCAAGCACAGGCAAATCAAGTAATAGCCTCGATAAATTAATATCTGGCATAAATGAAAATCCTTTAGATGCCTGAGGGTCTCCTGTGGCAGCTTTGGGATAAGCAGGGTTTTAGACAAGATTTATTTACATGGGAAATATCACAAGCAAATCCTTGCTGACACAATCCTTAATGCTGCATGAAATTAGACACAATGCCCTTCTAGAAGCAAAGAGCAGGATAAAACCAGAGATAGCCACTTACTTTTAGCGTTGAAAATACTTTTAGCTTTTAGCTTAGTTAGTTACTTTTAGCTCCTCAGCCAGGAGCATGACTCCTGGAGCCCATTAACCCAGCAGTCCCAAGGAGAACGGGACTAAGTGCTTTTCCTAAAAACTTCTTTACTATTTAGGACATACAAAACCAGCTTCATATATCAAACCCAGACAGAAACCCAGCCTGCTCTCACCCAGCTCCTCTACCAAAGGCACAACAAGAGGCTCACGACCCCCCACCTTCATGCTGTTGAGACCCACCTTCCCACACCACCACCCCTGGAGCCTTCCTCAGCCACCCTCCTCCTTGCATCCTCCAGCCAAGCCACCCCCAATTTCAGGACCCCCTCAGCAGGGCAGGAGGTGACAAATTCCCTGGGAAACAGGTCCCGACTGTCCTGGCAGGGAAGGTGCTGCCCTATGACAATGTGGCTGGCCAGTAGCAAGGCTGAGCACTGGGACATATCTGCTGGCACACTTCTGCCCGGTGTGGGGACAGGGGACCTGAGACCACTGCAGGCAGTGACCTGAGGGACTGCAAACACAACCACTTGCCCAACTGCCTTTTCAAGATGCTCAGTTTGCGTCCAGACCTGACACAGAGGCGGCAGCTCCCAAGACACTGGTCTGACTTTGACAAGGGAGGATATTATTTTGCTGCGGCCTAATTCAGCTGTTTTGTGTAAGAATCATTTTCACTGTCCTTCCGGAGAGTTATTTATACTGACAATTGTGCTCTGCCTTAAGCACTTAAGCCTGCTGTCCAGCCAGAAAACAGGTTTCACACCAGATACCGTGCCTCGTCCTACCCATACCAGTCACTAAATGCTGATAAAAGGTGCCATGCCATACAGAGAAGGCAGATAGAATATTTCTGGCAGAGCACAGGCAATGTAATTTTTAAATGTCCTTGCTTATGGGCATTGAAACCTGCAAACTCGAGGGCCAGAGGTGCTTGTGTGGCCATCAAGAGAGTTGCAGCTGTTGGGATGGCATTCTGAATATGCAGAGGGAGCTTCTGCCAGAGCTAAAAACAGAAAGCCTGGGCAGCAGGAGCAAAGTGCAGGCAATCCACATGCTGCATTTGTTCTGACCATCTCTGGCTGAGGCACGCCAAAAGAAAAAGTCTCTGCTTTTAGCCATTTTCTCTACCTCAAAAAATTGACTCTCTCTCCTAAGCACCAAAGGGAAAAGCCAATTGTAAGAACCACTGTCATGATGGGAAATGGAATGAGAGCTCACAATAAACACAATCTTTTCTGCTCTAGCAAGTCGGTTGCTTAGGGAAAGACCAGGATAAAACATCCCTCCCTGGAAATATCTCAGCTCTGGCCTGAAAAAAACTAGACCTACATCCATGGGGGAAACTCACATAAAATTTTGACATATTTTCTGGAGCAGTATCATAATACAGCCTGGAAAGGTTTGTTAGGAACCAACTTGGGGGCACATCAGTACACTGTCTCTATAGATATCAGGGTAAGCGTCCTACCCAGGACTGGTAAACATCCAGCAATGTTCACCACTCCTCAAATTGCCTATAGATAAGTCTGTACAGCCCAGACTGGCACAGGTTTAAGTTACAGTGGAAAATATATTGGATATGTCAAAATGTCTGAAGTTAAACCCAAGGGAATGCTGCCAGAAAGCATAGCTGTAAGATCATCCAATAAGTGGATGCCTCGAGGTATCACATAGTAACGTCTCTATTGCAACACTGTGAGTGAATTTGAGGCTAGTCAGTCTCCTCATTAAAATGCTACTTCTGGGATTCAGCACATGTAGAGCAAGCAGGCACCTCTGCTAAGTTTCTTTCAGAAGTTAATACCAACAGATGATTGAGGACATCTGCCAGCAATGCCACTTCTGTTACGTAATAACAGAGTTCCAAATTACTGATGCTCATCTGCAATCCTTTTCCACCACACTTGCTCAATCCCCTCGAAGTCTACAAATATGTGCCAGCATAATTTAGAAGAGTATTTGCCTAACATCATCAAAGATAATCTGAATTTACACCAAGATACCCATGACAAACATCTAGGCTAAAACCACTGATCTGTCTGGCTCAGTGAGAACATCAGATCTTCAGTGGAACAACTAGTAATGGCAGGAGAAAGGTCAAATATGTCCTGTTGTCCCAACACAGCCCTCACATAAACCTGCGTTGCTCCTCTGAAGCCAGAGGAACCATACCAATCCAAACTTGCATTTGGTGCAGTGTACTATCAAAGATGGAGGCAGCCCAACAATTACTGGTCTCAGACAGGCTTGGTTAAGTTTAATCAGACAGACTTGGCTGAGTCTACTAGTGAGTCCAGTTTCAGACAGGTTTGACTATGTGTAATCAGCCAAGCTTGGCTGAGTCTATCAGCATTTACCACCCACTTGGAGACTGCAGTGGTAAGAAGAGAGGAGGGAGGGCTTGGGGAGCCTCCCAGCACACACACTCACAGCCCCTCCACTGCCTTTGGACCACAGGCAGGCTGTGACTTCTTCTGGCAATGACACCTCTCTGTGACTTAAACCTCCCCAAGTCTCTCCTTCTTTGTTCACAGATGACTATTTCTAACTTGCAATCGTGTTCCTTGCACTTTGCTGAGGATCTCTTAGAGGAAGAGCCCTGACTATTACCAGCAATGGGCACCATCACCTTCAAACGTCCACTGCGGGCAGATGCAGAAGACTGTCCTTGCACACCTGTCTGCTCAGCATCCTCCCTTCCAGCAGCTAGCCTCAACCAGCCTCTGACTGCCAGAGGTAAATCACTCTTTGGGAAAGATCAGCTGGGGCCTGCCAGGCTACCTGGAGCTCCTCTCTCTCCCGAAATTCATAGCACTGCCAAGATCCCTCCCTATCTCAAGCTCCCTTGTGACACAAATGCTCAGCTTCTTCACGCAAGGGTGGGAAGATGTGCGGAATTTCCTTGCAGAAGTGAGCAGCTTCTGCCTGAACTCTGAATCCAACCATAAGAATTAATTCAATTCTTACTGTCAAAAACTACCCTGAACACCAAAATGCCACTGAAGATACCTAGTTTCTCCACAGGGCAGGTCCATTCATTCTCATGCCAAGACCATTTGTTACCTACATCCCTCCATTCAGAAATCCCTTTTGGAAAAATAAAAATTAAAAAAAGGAAAAATCACTGCTCATCTGTCTCAGAGTTTGACGTGGTATAAATTGAAATGTCACTTCAAAGGCCCCTGACAAAGCACTTCAGGAAGAAGAGCCCCAGCATTTGTGGCCTTTGCGCCAGCTGCTTTTCCATTTTGGGAAGGGTTTAAGATGGCTGGAATAGCCAGTCTCTTCCCACCACCCCTGCATTCAAGCCAGCGTCAAAAGTTCATCTGATAATTACGCCATCAAGGGATGAGTAATAGTTTAAATTCCTTGGGCTAGGCTGTCTAGCTAGAGGATCCAAGTAAATCCCATTGACTTGCAGCAGAGTTGCGCGTCCACAGGAGGGGGAGAGCAGTGCTCCTGGAGTTCAAGACCCCTTCCTCAGAGGTCTTCAAGCACAGATGAGAACCAGAGAGGCAAAGACAGACAAAAGAAGAGGTGCAAGCAGGTGCAGCTCCCAGAACATCCCTACACCATAGTCCATGCTGGAGGCGGGATCCACCCATCCTTGGGCCCAGATGGCCTTCATATAATTTCCAGTGACACAAAAAAATGATACAGCCATTAATAACAGTGCCAGGAGAGATGCTTTAGCCAAAAGTAATTTATACCCTTTCGCACAGCTCCTGGGACTCAGCATGAATGAAGTGGGCAGGTAACTTGAAAAATTTAGGAGATTGTGCTTGCAGGAAACCCAACTGCAAGTCATATTTTCAAACTGGGAATCTGGGCAAGACCTCCAGAATCCCACAAAAGGTAACTAATTCAGTGTACCTTAGACTGCTGGGCTGGGCTTTGCAAAGCAGCTGGGTTATTTTCATGGTCACAAAATTGAAGGCTGACAATGCCAAGACTGAATGGTCTAACATCCCTTTGGCCTTCAGCTGTGGAAGTGCACTGCTATGGTAGAAGGCAAGATTCAATCTCTGCGTAGACACTTTCAGAGCAATGAGCAGCTTTGCTTGCGGATGTCTCCTTCTACCCTTTATGCATCTACACAAAGCATTTCCTCCAAATGAGCTGGTAACTAGCGTTTTGGAGCACAGGAACTTCCACATAAACTTGCTGCACTAACACTGGGCACAGACACAACCCTGCACTTCAAAAATGTCCTCACTCCAGCTCCTCCCCTAGATGGTACCTCACTGAATAATTCACCTTGCTTGAAATTTAAGCACATAACGGCACTGTGCTTCTGCCATCATCAGGACATTACTTCAGCTCCCACAAGCTTTACACAGCTCTTCTACCAAGTCTGGAGGATGCTAATGTGAAACTGTTCAAGTCAGCAAGACGTACACTGGCTCCACTGAACCCAAGCTACCCCCTGCATTCCTCAGCATTTGGGGAGAGGGGAGAAGCTCAGGTTTTCTTTATATCCCAAGTGAATAGGAAATTCTTTACATTCCAGATCTGTATAAGAGAGTCCTGCTTCTAATGAAGTTTTGCTACGCTTCTCTTTCTTGGCTGTCTTTCAATGCCGGGAGTCACAATTGACCTGAGCTGGTGTCTTTCCAGCAGTCTGGACTACTAGCATGATAAATAATAAGCAGCTACAGATCTGGCCAATATTGTATCTCACAACAGTGGACCTGTTTTGTTGCAGCTAACGGTGCTGCTCTGTTGACTTTCAAACAGGCTGGAGAGAATAAATTGCTGCTGTTTATTCCCATACAGCTGACATTCCCGCCATGCCATCACTCACAAGCAGGGATCTGAACATTAGAAATGTAACCCACCACCCCAGACAGCCTTCAGTTCTCAGAGGAGAGTTGGTGGAGAGGAGACTTTCCACTTCAAGTCTCAGCGCTTACTCAATCTGCTGGCAGCAAGAGCCCCCAAACCAAACTGATGGCTTAGAGAGGTGAGTAACACTTTAATTTCTAGCATACTAATCAAGTTCTTAGGTTACATGAGGGCTTTTCAGGGGGTGGGGAGGAGAGACAGGGAAATTATTTTCAATTTCAGATGGCGGCATTCCCCTTTCTGGCACACTGAGCTCTGCTCTTACCTGTAGGCTCATTAAGGGTGGTCATTTGAATTCGCGCATCCTGGCAAACCAGGAGCTCCAACCCTACAGCATGCTTGGCTCAGTCCTCCTGCCTGCATGAGCATCTCTTACCCTCACACCCAGGAAACCCAGGAAGACTTCGGTTTCCAAAGCAAGAGAGGACTCCGCTGCCAACCAGAGGGCATGCTGGCTCCGCAGCACATCTACAAGGGTTGAAGCCATACTGAGCTCTGTCCCCTTGAACATCTCACTTCATTAATGAGGTACTTTGCAAGCAGCCAATCCATCAATACTTCATTTAGTGTCTTGGGCTGAGAGAAGAGGCAAACGGTCCACAAGACACTCAGCTGAGATGCGGGCTCTGTTGTGCAGCAGAGCATCAGCTGGGCTCCACAGCCTCCTCCTAAACATGGCTCAGAGGCAGGTTAAAAAGAAAAGAGAAGGGATAGAGATGCTACAGGGAAGAAAGTGGCCAGAAGATATAATGCATCTTCTCAGTGAGTCTTTTCATAGCACTGGGAACTGTATGTAATGGAGGTAACCAGAACCACAGGTGTGGGATTTGGATTTAGTCTTTCATGCTGCTCCACCTTTCAGCAGCACAGACTGCTCTGATTCTCTAACAGCACATCATTTGCAGCCACAGAAGTACACTGTCTAGCAAACTAACTCAAAGCTACTATCATGTGCCACAAAAACACATTATCTGGGTACTTCTCTGCAGCAGCCAAGCAGGCAGGACACCCTGTTTGTGTCCCCTGCAACAGGGCAGCAGCAGAGGGTAGCCTCAAAGAATGGGCAGAGCTGGGGCAGTAACCTGTTCTCCTATCCCAGCATTGCAGGACCCACAGCCCTGGCCCTATGGCACAATAAACACCTTGCACATTATCTGTAGGCCTAATCCAGAGTGTAGTGAAAACAAGGGCCAGGTGTGGATGGGAGTTTGCAGCCTCCCAGCTCCAAATGGCAAAACAGTCGAGGATCAAGCATTTCCTCAGCAGACCAGGGAGTGAGGCGAACCTGAGGGCAGAATCTGCCTCTTCAAAGGAACTTTATGCCCTCTGTTTCCTGGATATCAACTCTTCCTTTTCGTATTTTGCTTTTCAGTTGTATTAATTACTAAATTTGGGGTATTCAAGAGCTTTGTCCATAACACTGTTTTATCTCCTAGAGAAATTCCTACCTGTTGTTGCAAAAGGTAGCAAGAAAATTCAGTGGTGCATCTTCACTGCCTGAGGGATGAACTTTGTCCATTTACCACAAATACTGTTAACAAGAACTGTGACTCACCTCTACTTCTGTTGCTTATTTAACCTATAACAGTTTACATGCATTTACTGACCAGCTCTCTAAACAGAAGCAAACTTTTTTTTGGCAGGAAGGGCAGGCAGAGATAAAGGCCTGGCTCTCCTGTGCCTTGCACTGCACACCTGCCTTCATATTATCATTTCCTAATTTCCAAAGGCTACGGCTGAGAGGGCAACCCTTTGCTGCCTGCCAGGGCTGCTGCAGGCTCTGGTTGCAGCACTAGCTGCAGTTCACAGTCACCCAGACGCTGCCACATTCGATGCTGAACGCTGGCAGGTGAAGCATTTCTAGAACAGCTGGGTACGCACTAGATTAGGTATTTTTGTTTTCCTGAGACTTTCTGGTAATTAAGCAATATAGCTTGCTTATGGGATACTTGAGCTGGAGCTTAGCAGACATGCTCTCTGTTACTCTTTAGTAGACAGAAAATTCAAGGTTTGCTGTATTTTTAGGGTTTTTCCAAATAGGAAGTTTGTGTCTCAGCTGCCAAAAAGATGGCAATCCGAGCACTCACTGAGATCACTGCCTAGATATACTCTTGAGCAATTAGCATGACATCTAGATCATCAAGAGACCACCAGCAGCTTAGGCTCAGACCACTGCTGGCTTTCATTAGATAGACTTTTCATTGTAGCAAATCTTTTCACAAGACAGGAACAAAGAGAGTATGACCTCTCTACCAGTTGTAAACAGAAACAGGTATGCACTAGCATGAAATGCAATATGGGACAAGAAAAATAAGTCATGCCTCACTTTTCTAATGAAATAGCATTAAAATCTAAGAGTTTTGGCACTGCACATCTATAGTTACAAAGCTACAGCTCTGATTTATATTGAGTCAAGTGCAAGCTAGAATCAGGCCTGGCTTTCTAGATTGCCTTTGGGTGGAAATGAACATATTTCCTTTAGTGATGCACTCGTGTTGCTTGACAGGCCTGCAGATTTGTATGACACCACCTGTTTCCATATCAAATGCTGTCCACGTAGTTAAAATTAAACCGATCATATTTCTTGGAGGGGTTTCGGCTGTACAGCCCACTGTCAGTCTGTGCGTGGGCTCCCCAACAATGAGGAGTTCACTTCTCAGCATAAACCAGGCACACGGTACTTTGTGGAAGCCCAAATGCCATGGCTATTCATTTAAACTAACCTTTTCTCCTCCTTGGACGCAGGGTATGTCATAAGAGGTGTTTGTGAGAGCTTAAACAGTCCATTCTTGCTGCTTCCTAGAGACAGAAAATAACGGTTAGACCAGGTGTACGTTTATTTTTCATTCAAGAAACATATGTGCAAGTTATTTAATTTTACACAACACTTTTTGCCAGCTCAATATTCTATGAAATGGCTTGGGTTTTGTAAAATTATTTCCCTATAAAAAGCTCCCTTTGACTGTGCAGTGACAACTTAATTTATGCAACTTGAATAATGACAGTTTGGGGAACTGGCACTTTTAACTGCTTCATAGTCTACGCCTTAGTTCTACAAACACACCTCTGAACTACAGTGTTCACGGATATTCTGATTATTTGCACTTTGCATGCACGATTTCTACTCTGTGTAAAAGCTCTGAGGCTGGAATAGTTTTTTACCATGTTTTACAGTGCAACAGGTAGGTTCCTGTTTTGAGCTTCATGGTGATACTGCAGCATGTGCAACGGGATGACAGTACTCTGACTGCTGCAGGTCTTCCAGTCTTGGTTATACGATGCACTCTGGGTCCCAGCAGTTTTGGATAATTACTGTGAGCCCCACTGGTGGAACCAGAGCCGTTGGCGTAGACTCAGACTCTTTCAGATGCCAACAGCTGCCCCAGCTTCTCTGGTGAAGAGATCAGAGATAGGGCCTAGCCTAGACACAGGACTGAGAGCAAGTATTTAAGAGAGCTCTGCCCCACTGCACGGTAGCCCTCCAGCCTCCACAAGAGCCATGCAAGGCCAAAATGACTGAAAATCCCCTCCTTGTGTTGGCATCAGTGCCAGCTGCATCCCCCTGCTCCCCGACTGCTACCCTCACACCACACAGCACTAACATCCTACTCTAGTGTCGTTTTAAAATAAATCACTTGAGATAACTGCAGTTCAGGCAGCAGAAGAGGGAAGACCCCTACCCCAGCGTGAGCAGGAGGTGGCCAAGGGGATGCTCACCTCCCAGCTCCCAGGCCTGCGCACCCCACAGCATTACACGCAGCGGTGGAGAGGGAGCCGGTTTCACCCATCTCTGATGACCAGCGGCTGCCCCTGCGGTTCACGTGCCCACCTCAAAGCCCACAGCTCCTAGGGGAACGGCATGGCACTGGCCTGCCACCTTGGGGAAGGCAGCTCTGGTCAGATCCTCACACCACCAAGGCAGGGACATGGGACAGCTCTCCCCAGCAGCTCAGACAGACGCTCCTCCGTCAGGAGGCAAGTGAGCTAAAAACATCTCCTGGCATGTCAGTGAAACTGGAGACAAGAGTTTGAAATAACCCTCCCCTCAAGCAAAGAGCCTCCAGGGGATCCTGGATTTCTTCTTTAATTGTACAAGTTCAAATCTCGCCCATTAGTCTTGCTCCACTCATGGAAGCACTGGCACTGCCCATCCCAGGTATCAGTGGCTTGGCACACTGCAGTGGGGGTAGACTGGGCAGTGGCACAGTCTGCAGCAGCAGCTCTGTATGAACATGTGCCTGGTCTGAGTGGTGCTGGCAGAGTTGAACCAGGATGAGATTTTTAGGCCAGAATTCACTGTGGGCACAGATGTGAGGTGATAAAGTGCAGCAATGGGTAGCCTGGAGGACTATGTGCTGCTATTCCTGTGCATGGGCTCCCCTGCCTGGGGCACTGTCTGGAAGCAGTTCTCATGGCACTAGAGATCAGACAAGGTGCACAAAACTCAGTCACTCACCTCCGTCTTCACTGCAGCCTTCTCCATTGCACAGCAAGAACAGAGGCAGCTCAGGGGCCTCACGTGCAGTGGGACAAGAGGGCAGGCAGGCTCTGGAGCTTTGGTTCATTTCTGGATTTACCAGCTTGGGTGACATCAGGTTTATATAGCAGAAGCATCGGACTACCAGGCAGGATATACTGTGGGATAAGTACCCAGGGCATACCTGTGTGACAGGAGAAGAGAGAAGATACAGCCGGCACATCCTGCTTTGTGTAGCACTTCAGAGAATAGTATTATGCAGGCTCTGCAAAAGCTACCCCAGATTCATATTTGCTTCTCAGTGCAACCTAAGCTACTGCTATCAGTCTATAGACATCCCATTTGAATGTGTTCCCACCTGAGGATATACTTTCTCTTTATTCCTATTCAAAACAATTTAAACCAACTGAGTAAAAGCAAGAGGCTCTGGAACAAAAAAAAGGCTCTTTTTCCACCTTGGTAATTACTAGCATAGTAAAGACATCCCATGCTACACTGAATGATGTATCAGTCACAATTCGTACAGTGCTGTTCACAAAAATTCCTTCTTCACAAAGAAAGGGACACATGTAACAGGTCTGGTTTGGGGACAGTGAAGATCAGAACACGCTACATTCTGCAGAAGGTGCAAATGTAACAGTACAGCCACCACCAGCAGAAACGAGTCATCATTGGAGCACTGGATAGCAAACTCGTGAGTCACACAAGGTTACATGCACTGACCACACATTTCTGATCTCCTAAGCCTGATGGAATGACATAGCCACCTCCTTGGAAGGTGTGCCCCACATGAAATATCAAGCTGGCTAGACTGCTCTCTTTCTTCTTTGGCCCCGTTAACTTAATCCTCCTTATGACTCACAGGAGAGTCGTCATTGTATTCTAGGGTGGAGAGGTTAACTTACTTGCTGGCTGAATAGCATACTGTGATATTTTCTACTTCAAAAAAAAAAAAAAAAAGACTGTGGGTTGTTTTATGTAGTAGGTCTGAGGCTCTGCTTCGTTATTCACTGCAGGTATCCATAGGGAAATGGGGAAAGCATCCTCCAGCAGGCAGCAGTGAAAGGGAGTCCTAGAATTTGATTCATCCCCTCCTCATGCACAGCTGGGCTTGTGCAGGCAGGAGGAGCTGCTGGCTCCTGGCACTGTGAGGCTACAAGGAGGGAAAGTGATGGCACAGGTAGCTCACAGATTTGTACCAGACAAGAGCAGCTGTGCGCTGCCCCAGTGCATCAGTTCTCGATCCAAGCACTGACAACTCAGAGCTCTTAGGAAGTAGTAATCCATGAGACAGCAGGCCTGTGGGTGTTTCCCCAGAGCTTTCAGGAAATAACTTGGCCTACCTTTGTTACTACATAGCATCCTAACGGCAGAAATAGCAGTTTCCAAGTTCTTGAAATACCTTTCTTTCCATGGCACTAAACTCTTGTCCTTAGGGTCCACATAAAGGACCCCAACCTCTACCAAACACAGCCACTGGGATGTGCCTGTGCAATGTGAATGCCAAAGGTACACACAGCACAGGCAGAAGAGAGCAGGCGGGTGCATCAAGATGCCCAGGGACTCCACAAATTTTATCATCTTTACTCACATCTGCATGTACCCTGCAGGCAGTCATGGGCACCAGAGTCTTCATGCACTTACACTCCCCAGGATCTGCAGTCTTCATGGGCACTCTGGGCTCAAAATCCTTCCACATTCCTGTAATGCTCTGGCATGCAAAGAAGCAGGGCAGGGTTGGGGGTTTTTTATAGGGAAGAAAGGAAGCAAATCACCAGGATCTTTGTTTGACATGAATCTACTTACTTTAACAAGTATGGAGCCTCATGTTTTCAAGTGGAAGCTTAGCATCTCTTAAAATAAGCTCTGGGCGTCTTTTAATGTCGGTGCTTAAAAAGGGATTCAGTCACTTGCTTCTAGGAACTCCAGTTTGACTCAAGTGTCCAATATCTCTCGGCAGTTCAGCTGTTACCCAAATAAGGGGAGAGAAAGCCAGGATTTTCCAGCCCTGAGAAACAGCTGTACTCAGAAGAGGCATGTAATACGAGGGATAAAATTAATTTACTCTCAGCCCTACTTTGCGAGCTGTTCCCAGCCACTGGATGAACAGCCCGACTCACAGTGGGTCCCACAGGGCTGCTGGGGCCACATGGAGCGCACCCCGCTAGGCGGCCCCAGAGCCACGCCACGAGGGACCTCTGCTCTCATTCAAGGGACCTTTAAGGCAATCAAAAGGTGATTTGAAGGGAGAGATATTGAGAGCCCATCTCTTCACACTGCACTTGGAGTGGGATGTGTACCATGAGCAATAACACCCTGAGTACGTGCACCCCTGCATGCTGCCCATGGACACCAAACATCCCACAAACTTCATGGCAACGTGAGCCACACACAGGGTGTGTTTGCAAATGCTCACCATCTCATCAGAGACATGCCTTAACTAATTCCAAAAACAAAGCTCTCTACTGTACTTTTTCCTATATTAAGGCTACTGTTGCCCGAACGCCATTACATTCAGATTGCTGATCTTTTCTTTGCAACAGTTTGCTCTGTATGATGAATGAACTCATCCTAGCAAAGACTTTCAAGCACGGAGCACGGTACATGCATTTCAGCAGCCATGCTGTTCTCCATGCTTGAAAGTCTTTGCTAATCCCAGAGGGAGCCTGTCCTTGAAAGCCAGTGCACCTTTCTGCCCTTCCTGAACAGCATGTATGGAGGTGCCCACAGGACTGCCATACACATTTTTTGAAATGCAAATCTAATATCCTACTTGCTTGGGGGGAGGCATTAAAAACATAATGCACAGAAAATGAGCCTTTGAAATAGTGCACTTCAGTGCTATATGTTCTGAAAATATGCTACCAAAAATTGGTCTTTGAAACATACTCAGTGTTCAGCTGCATTTCTACAATTTAGAAAGACTCTCAGCAAGCTTCAAATCTAATCAGGATTCTGCAGTTTCTGTAAATACCTTATCAATGGCTACAATAACTTCTTCCAGCTATTTGCTTATTTTCAGAATATCTTAGTCAATGCAAACCTGCCCTTCTCCCCCAACAAAGAGCAGTCATCTTAAGACATCATTCCACAATTTGATACTATCACAAATTTCCCTGCAACCTAACCGGTCATCTCAGGATTCTTGGTGTGTGGGAAGAGAAACAAATAAAATCACTCTTTTGTCACTTCCTACAGAAGTCTTGTTATTCACACCCCAGGAGCAACAGAGAAGCCACTTTCAAATCACATATTCACATCACTAAGTAACTCACAACTAGAAAGCTTGCTACTGAAGTGGTGATGATTTCCCCATTTAGCCATATGGCACAGAGGAAATACAGCTCCAGAAAGAGCTTTCTCCAGCCCACTGCCTTTGGGAAAGCCTCATTCTTTGCAGTCCTACATTCATATCACTGTTAAGCCATATCGGGTAGTGCCACAAGATAGCCAAGTGTCTAGCAGACGCTCTCAAAGCTTGAACACCTCGCTGAAAATGAGTAACACCATCAGGTACATGCAGATGGCTTGCAAAATGCATCACTTCCAAATTGACTGAAGGTTGTTAGCCTGTACGTCTATTTGAGCCCATTTTCTAAATAAAAGACATGCTGGTACATTAATATGATGATGCAGTCTAGGTCTGCCTTACTTCTAAGTGTAAATTTTAAAATGTTCTCCTCCCCTCTACATACACTCTTTACAATGCAGTGTATTTCAAATCCAGCAGATGCTCATTTTTTTCCTAAAACAGATTTAATGGGTTTTCCATGATCTAAACACCTGGCAAAAGGGCTCCGTGCAGCTTTAATACTTTCCTAACCTTGTGTTAAATTTGTCCTAGTGTTGCATATAGCATAATTCTGCAGCCATGTCAACTATTCAGGTAATGCTAGAATGTCGTCATTATGGTTTATGTCAACAGCATGATCTGCATGTACCTTGTAATCATTCTGGTGTTAGGTTGCAAAGGTCCTTGGACTCTTCATTTGGCTGAGTCTAATTCTGTCCTCTTCACAAAGATCTAGAATTACACTAAGTAAAGGTTGACATTTACATGAGACACTAGGACTGCTAGAATGACTCACCAAGGTAAAACCTTGGCTATATACTTTTTCAAGGGCATAAGCTGTACAGTGCCAACATTTCCGCTGACCTGCTGTAGAAAGCCTCTGTGCTTAGCAAGGCAAACACAGACAGAGGGGCACGTCACACATGGAGCTCAGCAGGACTCAGGAACAGGATCTCAGGAGTCTGAAAACAGATACTTAAAGAAGCCTGGAGTAATCACTCATATCTCAAAGAAAAGGAGACACGTCAGAGAGAAACCAGCTATCTCAGAGTGACCTTCCAGGGTTTTCTTGGAAGCTGAATGACATCCTCTTATTTTTTACTGCTAAGTTGGACAGCCACATACACTCTCATACACAAGACAGCTTTGCACTCACATAGAAGCCCACTGTTTCAATCATGCAAAACCAATTAGCAGTAGCAGGGCTGGTCAGTGTTTCAGCTAGAGTCCAAACACTCTCAGTACATTTACTCTCCTATGTTCACTCTGCCCTTTAAAGCAGCACCTGTCACCACATTTGGCACACCTGAAAGTCTCCTGGTTTACTAAATATCCGATGTCCCAATGTCATTAGGTCTCAAACAAACCCAGGAAATTCAGACTAAAACAGTGACCATTCTGTTGATGAACATTATAAGCCTTTTATCTATTCCCATGAACTCTTCCTTATCTAAATCCAGTATTAACAGTGAAAGCATCCAACACACTCATGAGAAGCAAACTGTGAAATGGAAGGACCACAGAACATGAGATGAGAACAGAGCATCTATCATAAACCATGCATGTGAAGGATGAGTTTGTCTACAAACCAGGGTGCTGCAAGCAACGTGGATTTCAAGGACGGCTTCTGCTTTAAATGGTTGAAACCTACAGCAGCCAAGCACAAACAGACTTCCCAATGATGGGGCCTCCCCTCAACTGAACTAGTAAGATCTGCTTTGGCAAGAGATTAGCCTAGTCTTCCTCTAGCACTGGCAGCAGCAGCATCACATATATAGCTTCCTGTATTTACAGTGCAAACACTGACTCCTTGGTGTGTTACATGGCATCAGTCCAGTTTCACTTACAACTTCGACAGCCATCATCTTTGGCCATGGTTTCTGCCATGTCAGAAGGTCTCAGCAGTAGTCATCGCATTGAGGAACAAATGCCATACAACTGAGTAACTGTCCTGAGCACAAATTTGTAAGCTAGTATTATTCTTGTTTGGTGCTAAAGTTCAGTGCCTGTTTTATTATGGCTGGAAACTTGTCAGAAGCTGTTCTTATTCAGTTCAGTAGACGAACCCATCTCCAAGATCTTGCTTCTTGCTCCAGAAAAGGTGTGTGTAACCTTTCTGAGCAAGCTTCCTGAAGTGCCTCACTGTGCTTCAGTGTTAAACCACAGCCTGGCACAGTCCCACCTCCAACCTCTTCACTTAGTCTTGCTAAGGGGCACATCTGTGCCTTCTGTTTCTATGCACATCTTGCCTGATTCCAGACTGATCATGGACTTGGAGATAGACTGGAACAACCAAGAGTGATGTCATCTCTACAGGAGAATTAAGTCTCTTATTGTACAGAAGAAAGGGGGGGCATAGGTTCTCCAATGCAGTTTTGTTAATGCTCTTTCAGTCGCGTGAGGTGAGCTTTAAAGCAGATATGTCAGCACAGGAACTCTTTTCACAATCTGCACATGGCTGATTTTTCACCACCTTTTTTCTTTGGGAGAAAAAATCAGAAAAAACAAATCAGCCTATTTCACAGGTCCTGAAAACCAACTATACTGACCATTACCTGACAGACTGCAAGGAGGCAATGGAAACAGCATCACAGGAATGTGTGGTGGAGTACAGCCAGGATTGGTTTGCAGCAGGAGCCCGGGGCAACTCAGTAACATTGGCTTCCCAGGCTCTCCTCCCACATCCAAGGGCTTGGGATTATCCAGCAGTCCTTGCACCACAGCAGAGCCCTGTTGATGGCCATGTGACACAACCTTGGACAGGAGCCATCCTGGAACTGCTTGAGAGATACTTATAACTCAAGAGCAACAGATAGAAATATGAAGGCCATGGGTTGTCCAACTACATGTGTAACCACTTTGCTGGGTCAGGGCCAAGGATAACATACTGCAGGTTTGGATGAGACACACAGTGACACATTCTCATCAGAGATGTCTGCCTTACAGCAGCCCATTGTCTCACGTGGCTGCCTGTGGTGGAAACATGGCTACACCAGTCAAATCCAACTAGACTGCAAAATATCCTTCACTGTAGTCAGTTATGACTGTTTTGGAGAGTGACAGAAAGCAGGAGAGAGAGATCTCAAATAAACTATTTGAACCAAATCGCTAAGCAAAGCCTCTGAAGAGCTCAGATGCATATACTGATTTTATTTGATGAGATGGGTGCTTTTGTAGCCTGCTGACCTGTTCAAGGTAACTAAATCCTAGTCTCTTGAGGTGCCTCCATATCTCTACACCATGCACCTATCTATATCTGTACAAATGTGACTCCAAGACAGGGTGACAGTCAGCTAGAAGACCCCAGATTTGAAGTTACTCTACCTATCATGTTACGAATTCTCTAAGTACCAAACAATACCAGACGGGACCAGGAGCATCAAGAGTAGGATCCAGACCCTGAAGAAACACACACTTGTCTGACCTCAAGCACTGCTGGGATGCAGAGAAACAACTGCAAGCTTAAGGACAGACTTCTTACCTACCAGACCACTCACATCTGGTTCCTAGCAGGCTGCAAACACAAAGCAATACTGCCACAAAGGCAGTGTGGTTCAACAGGTGAGGACCTCACAAGGGGACAGTTACAGTGGCCTTAGCAACTGATTACTAAACAAGAAACAACAGCTTTGTAACCATCTGCCAGTACCTTAAGGAACTGTTTGCATGACCACAGACACATACAGGCACAAACATAGGACTTGGCAATACACAACATCAGCTACCAGACAATGTAGAATAAGGCTCTGAATTTGATGCCGCAGGTGCTAAGAATGGGAGAGGGTGAACAGCTGGCTTAATCGATGGGGAACGCAAATCCCAGGGCACCCGTTAGCAAGTCAGCAACTCAGCAGTATTGCATCACACCAAACAGATCAGCAGAGGACATAGACTGCTCCTACAGCCAGCAGGAAGTCGATTCAGTTATTTTCATGCCTTCTCCTTGCTGACAAACCAGGTTAAATTCCTTCCCCGCAGCTGCAGCTCAAAGCAGACAGATGTAGGAGCACTGTCTCCACGTCTCACACATGCTGCTGTCTCTCAGTCCAGAGTCACATTTTTAATGTTCACTCCAGAAGAAGAGGGTATGACAACAGCACTGCTGCTGCTGCAAGTTATTTGTCAAGACCAGCATTTTTACTGATGCAGCTGGGCCCAGGAGAAGCAAGATCGTTAGCCTGCAGTACTCCACCAAGAAAAATCTCTCTTGCCATAGTACAAGGGAAGCAAGGATGAAATCTGTAAACCTTTTATTACCATGGTGAGCTAATAAGCTACCGGTAACTACTTTTTTGCGTCAATTTAGTATGCTACAGTCCTTATGTGAGAAGGATCTGGCAGGTCATTTATGAAGTACCGCGTTCACTTTAGCTAAAGTAACAAGGGTTTTCTTTAGACTCTTCCATCCAAATGCAGAAAAACCCTAACTCCACCATGGAGCCAGGTTTCATGGGTGACTTTGGTCTTCTACAAAGGTTCGTATTCATAACCTTGGTTAAATGTCTCCATGCTCTGGAGATGACCGGAGCCTACTCTAAAATACTAAGGATGCTTCTATTTTCTCTGGGACATACCACTTGCTCTCCAACCAGCATATGCTCAGCTTACAAAACACAGCCATCACTGTGTTGTAAGGAAAAGGAGATAGTTCTAAACATACACTGATTTATGTTTGTCTCTCCAGGTTCATAGGGTAAATCCAAAGACTAAGCCTCCTTGCAAGTCTCAGCATCCTGGCAGGGCCAGAGGAATGTCACAGTAAGTGCAAACATTGTTTGGTCAAGTGTACTCAGCCTCCTAAAGTCTCTGTCTCCGTCCTGCCCTGTTTATTTTTCCACACACACTAAGAAAAAGTGGAAAGCCACCAGTGTTTTGCTGACCAGTGGTTCCTCAGCCAATGAAGTCTCTAGCAGCCATTCAGTTCACCAGTTACACCACTTTAATTCAGCTGTTATCTATTGACCCTCACAGAGTAGACTACACATTTCTTAAATTATTATTTATAGTATTCTAGAAATATTTTGCAAGGATCAGTTCAAGCACATCTTCAGCAAGTGACTAAGAGGCAAGGATCATCGTGAATATCAAGATCTGGACCCTAAGCTCTGGAAAAGGGTTTTCTGGCTTGGAACATTTCCTAGCCAGAATTGCTAAGAGAACTGATGGAGCAGGTGACAGAGCTGGAAATGCTCAAGGGACTGCCACACAGCTTAGTCATTTTTCAGCCTACCTCAAAGATTCACTTCAGAACACATAGTTGGTTTAGACCACACACTTGGTCAAGAGCTTGGGGCGTCAGACTACGTAGAGACAGACTCACATTTTAACTCAGGCTGGGAGGTAAACAGCTGATAACTTGGGTTATTTCAGAGAAAAGACAGATTATAAAAAAGACCGGTGTCACAGCAAAACAAACCCAAGCACTTCAGTTGCACATTTATGTGCAAGACACATGGTTCAAAAGCTAAATGAGATGGAAATGAATGCATATCAACATTCCACCATGGAACAAGGACACATCTTGCACTGCAAATATTTGATCATCTTAAAACTGCCTTTCTTGCTGCATCAGAGACCTCATTGTAATTTCTGTGTCAGCTGAGCTTTAAAGGAGGATATCAGGACATAGTACCAAAGTTCCTGCTCATTTCTCTCCATTCAGCCTCACTGTAGTTACCACATACACCACACAGCCAAGAAAGAGCTAGACCTGGGATCAACTAAACCAGGTAGGGATCTCTGTAGAAGGGGACAACTACTGGCAAGCAACACTGATCTTTACTTGGAGACTACAAGATGTGGGCAACTAATTAACTTACAGCTCTAAGACCAGCAACATTTACTGGTTATCAGCTCCTCTTTCCACTAACTTGGGGTTCACAGTCCAGGGAGGCATTTCCTCTTGGAGCACTTGAATGGAGACTCTTCATGTGATATTTATTAGGCTGGCACATGAACAACAGATAAAACACTCTGACATCTTCTTCTGTTTCAAAGTAAGATGCCAGCAACACAGCTGGGTTTCTGCACATGAGTAATTTAAGTTATAAAAATCACTTTTCTTTGCTATATAGATGCAGAGTCCCTCAGCAAGCCTGACTGGATCTACCTACGGAAGCACACCTGTGTTTACGAAGGTAAAAAGCACAGGTTGTCTGAACGACCTAGCTTGTTCTGCAACTACTAGCATTAGATCTTCAATTTTCTTGCTTCATCTGAAGGTATTCTGAGGCTGGAATGTTAGTTCATTGGCAACTCAAAAAAGCCAGCATGCTTCATTAGTGATGCTATCAAACTAGCATCTTAATTGGTAAACAATCCAGACAGACAGAACCACTTACATGAATTCATCTCATTTATTTCCTACAAAAGAGGCTAAAGTGGAAACCTCTCACAGTAGCCTCCCTTATTATGGTGTATCCACTGGAATAGATGTTTTTCCTGCATTTGTCTCTTTCTTTAAATGCATAAGCAAGCGAAAGCCTTTTAATGAGCACTGGTCTACAGGTGAAAAAAGCTCCACTCACAATCCACTGCAAATGCATGTAGTGCATCAAAAAAAATCAACTATTTTAAGTAGAACAAAAATATGAGTGTGAGATCATCTTCTTCACTGAAGGGTGTATCATTCCATAATAATTACTTCAGTGGGGGAATACTCATGACAGCCATTTAACACCAATTTTTCCTCCTCCAGGGTCTACAAAACATAAGAGCTACGAAGGGTCAATTAGTGGTATTTGAATGTCGGATTCACGCTACACCCACCTTACAGGTTCACTGGTACAGAGAATATGATCGGATAATAGATTCTGCTGATTTCCGAATACTACGAAAAAGTAGGTATTACTATGTCTGTTTGATGTACAGTAATTTTATTGGGACAGTGATAAGACAGGAACAAGAAGTGCTATAAAAATTAGGAGATTGTACATGTTCATAGAGGCAGAGTTAAGTTTACAAGTATCAAATGACCTGAAGTCACAGGCTGCCATACAGAGCCTGCGCTTCCTCTGGCAATGCATGAGCAGATCAGGCACAATGGGAGGAAATTGCCATGCTGTTAGTTATTAATGAAATACTACTGAGCCGTGGAGGCATTGTCACCATATATTATAACTACTGATCAACTCAGGAAAAAAAAATTAAAATATAAGCACATTTTAAACAATTTATAATACTCCCAGGCATGAGGTCATAGCTCCAGTGGGCCAAATTCACAGCAACTAACTCCAAAGTCAGTGGAACTCTTTCTATATCAACTCAGTGGAGAGGTGTTTGCACCATCAGGTTCCCCAGCCAAAACTGAGCTTCCCCTATCCAAATGGTATTCTTCTTGATGGACAGAAAGAGAGATAGTCCCTTTGTAATGGGGTGAAAACTTAAGTGGAAAAGGGAGTAAGGGCTGAAGGTCTTTCTTCCATTCTGGCATTATAACCATTTAATTTTTTTCTCTCTTATTTTGAGCAGAGGCTTGTTCATCAGCAGTTCCTGGTAAGTACACAGCATGGTTTTTGTTAGATATCTCATCAGTTAATTACCCCACACTTAGGTTTTCCCACCTCATCCAAGATAAAACGATAATGTTCAAAAGGTAACCAGAAGATAGCTTTCAGTGTCAGGTTAAGAGCTTTCAAATTCTTAGTTTTGACACAAGCACCTGAAAGGCCCTGATTTTTTTCACAACACAATGAAAAAGGTATCGTCCCTTCTACATTCAGTTAATGAAGAGTACCCTGTATATTAAGGGAAAACATACCAACTATTCTAACCTACAATCTTTTCTGGGGTAACTTGTGCAAAAGAAGACAGAATTTAGTGAAAAAATTGTGCCTTGTTTTATTAAAGTCACAGGAAGAAAGATTCTTCTTTCAACTTTGCTCCTTCTGAGTCCCTTGATTTTATACATCCTTTACATCACTTTTTTACACTTCACTGCTGCCAAGGCCCATCACTAAGTAGCAGTCCTTCTGCACGGACCAATTCCTAATTCCTACAAGTTAACATCTGGTTTTTATGGTGCAACAGCATGCCTGAATTTGTTCTTTCAGAGGAAGTCTGCACCCTGGTTATTACAGAAGCTTTTCCAGAAGACTCTGGAATATTTAAATGTGTTGCTGAAAATGAATTTGGATCTGCAGCATCCAGTGCACATCTCTCTGTTTCCCCAGGTAAGTAAGCACCTGGATTTCTGAGCTGTGCAACTAAGCACAAGACAATTTGCTGCTGCTCAGCATCAGGCAGAGTCACAGATATTTGCCAAGCAGAAGCCAGACAGAAACACTTTTGTAGGCTCCAGAGAAGAGAAATGCCTCCAAGTGCAGTCTGTTTGGGTGGATACAAGTTGTTCTGCATTTCTGCTTTTGGCCCGTCTTCCTCCCAGGTCAAGGATAACAAGGTGGAGGTGATGCTCCCTCTCACAGAGGAATCTCATCCCTGAGCTTCATCCCTTCAGGGATTCCAGCTTAACCCAACACATTAGCTGTATCTGTACCTTGTTTATTGTAACAGGACTTGTCTGGCTTGTGCTGAAAGTCTTCTCCAGACAGAACAGCACCTTGCCTGTAAACCAAAGCTCACCAGCCCTGGTGAGAAGTCAGGTTTGGCTAATGCAGCTGTGCAGGTTTTGGTCGATGCAGAGCCCAGACAGGTTGAACTCTCATCCACCTGCACAGACATACCAGTTTCCCCTCCCCTGAGACTGCAGCATGCTGTACTGGTGAACCACCACTGCTTTCTACCTGACTTGTGGACAATTCTACTTCCAGGAGCAAAAGAGCTGGAAAGCTTTGCAGGTGCTGCCCACAGGCCCGCTGTGCAAATCACTATGAAGAAACCCACCTTCCCTAGGAGCAGCCAAACAGGAGCCAAGGACCGAGATGTGGCTGGCCTGCCATCCTACGGCACAGAGACCCCAGGGCTGGGCAGTCAAGTGGAAGCCACGAACTTTGGCCAGATGAATTCCAAGAACGAAGCTGAAGATTTTCATGGAGCTTATGAGAATTCACCTCAGGCTTCACCTCTGCGGTAAGACAAAGAGAAAATCATATCCCTGGGTTAGTTTTATACAATACTTATGGGATGACCTTTCTGGTGACCCCAGCAATACAGCTGCAAAGCTCCTGTGCCCCATACCCTAGGAGGGAAACATGCACATGCAGTAACCTGAGCTGTTTGCCTACATGACAATGGGAATGTGTAACACCAGCCCAGCTACAGAACAGCACAGACTTGATTTGACAAAAAATGTAGCTACCTAAAGGCTCAGGTTTGCCTAATGGCATTTTCAGAAGTGGCTATCTGTAAGTTACTTTAAAGCATCACTCCAAATAATTAGCCTTTAGAAGATCTTTGGCTCCACAGCAGAGCATGAGGCAAAGATCACAGTACCTGGGAAATTTCAAGGTACAATCTGTTGCCACCACCTTCCTCTGTGGCCTTGGCCAAGTGGCATCACCCCATGTTTCTGTTTCCCATTCTGCAAGACAGCAATAAAACTCAAGATCCTCTAAGCATGGTGCGGATAATACCTGCAAAGCACTCTGTGGAGGAAAAGTACTGAACCAGTGACCCACTGGATAGAATGAAAACCATTCCACAACACAGTAGGAACACTCCCCACTCAGGAGATGGAGATTTTCCCCCCAAGAATAAAGCGTTCCATCTTATAACAAAACTCGATCCAATTTCTGTCACAAATGCAGCTCTCAAGTACTTATGTACTTATTATTAGTTATCCTGGTTTAAATTGTTCCAGATAAACAAAACTAGTTAGAACGCAAATCTTGGCAATTCCATCCCAGATTTGTGTAGTATTTCTCAGGTGTTTATAGGCACCACAAAGACCTCAAATGGTCACAGTTGAGAGGTCCAAGACCAGCATTACAGAGGAGTTTCCTCAGTCCTGCTTGTGAAGGCGAGAGCTACGAGGCAGAGGTGTGCCTCCTCTCTCAGCTGGATGCCAGCATTGCATTGCAGCGATACTATTACATCGTGTGTAAATGGCTGTCCGTGACAGAAAGCACTCTCTGTGTTATTATTTTTGGATATACTCAGCCACTCTAACTAAACTGGTTATTCTAACAGTTTTGAACCCCCTTCTCCAAATTCACTACAGGAGAGATCATATTTCAATACAGATTTCTCCGTGCACAGGAATTTTTTTTCTAAATCACTGAGTAAAAATGGGTTTGCTTCAATAACCTGCAGATCACTAAGAAGAGGCTCTCAGTTTAGCTTCAAGCCCTCGCACAAAGTCCAGGCTTGCTCCAGGGAAATCAGCTGGGATCCTAAGCAAATCTCACTGCAGAATCAAAACCCTGGCTGAAGCTAACTTGTACAGACTTTAGGAGACTGCAGCACTGCAAAGCTACAGAGGGCTCACTTGTAGCCTGCAATGAAGCTGTGTGTGTGCTGTTGTTGCCTTCAAACATCACAAGCCAAGCATGTGAACGCAGCACCATATTCAAGTCAATAAATGCTCTACTACCCCAGGTCCAAACACCTAGAAATAACGCTGTTTGCTTGGGAGTATCTAACACAGATTGGCATTGCATTGCTTGTAATCTTTACCTGATGATTGTTTTAAACAAGGGCAAACTTAATTGCCTGCCAAGCAAAAATTAAAGCCTTTTATAAAACCTCTGGCATAATTACCTCTCAGAAGGAATAGACACAGTAGGACACGTTTGCTAGCTGTCCTTTTAGAATAGGACTAGTTTTCCACCCTCTCTCCAGATTTCTCAAAGGCAGCAGGAAGCCTGTATTTTGGCATTTCTAACAAGCAATCCATGGGGAAGCTCTTTTAGATGACACTTGCTGCTTAGGATGACTACTTGTAAAGTTTACTGCTTGCAGCAGTACCAGAGAGCTGTGGTTGTGTTTTTATTTTTAAAGTTCTGGTTAGTTTGAAATGCAGTACCTGATGTCCTGCATGAAGGGATATAACATACCACCAAAATCAGCTGTGTAATAGCTGTTAAAAATTTGGGTTATATAAAACATTAACTAGTGTATAGAGCTGCAAAGTGCTTTTGATTGACAGCAATGCTGAACCAGATTTTGGAAGGTATTTACACATCTCAAGATAGAGAAACTATTAAAATTGAGCATTTAAATATCTTTAAAGCCCACAGTCTTATTGCCATGTGCTTTGAAACATCATTATGAATGGGATTCAACATTGTAAATGTTGCCGTTACCTCAAACTAAGCACTCCTCTCTAATGACTAGCTGTACAATAACTGTCTTGTTAGACAGATTTAGCCATATAACTCTCTCATGCAGCATATGTGTTTGCAACTGTATTACCAAAGACAAAAAGAAATACCAGCAAAGACAGTGATGACAGAACAAAGCTATTACTGGGAATAACTATAAAATCAATGAGTCCTTGTACTCATACTTCTCAAAATTATTGCTCCGCAACAGCCACTCCACAAAAGCTACAAAATGCAGTTCTGGAAGACTGTCACTACCAGCTACTCCTTTCTGAGCCCTTTATATCTGCATCTTACAGTGTCCTTCTCAACAGCCTTAAAGAAGCAGAACAAAATCTATACTGATTATATGCTTTATGAAAGGAGCTTAATCCAAGCAAAAGAAGAGGCTTCAGGCACTAAGGATACTGCCAGGTCTTGTAGGTAGCTTTTAAGTCTCCTCAATAAATAAGCAAAAGATTCTTAACTTTTTTTCTAGATATTTTTTGCTGTATGACTCAAGCAACCAGGAGAACCCGATCAGACACAATGGGTCACCATTCATAGAAAGTAAATTGAAGCAGTACGGAAAAGCTGGTTTCTAACACATCGCAGCACTGGTCAGAGTACTATTAAGTTACCCCAGCACAGGCTATGAGATTTATTCCTCTGCCTTTATCAGTTCAGATTCTAGATCTTTCAGGTTTTTTTCCTACCTTCTGGATCTCACGTTTTGCCATTCCATCTCCTTCCCACAAGTCGTCCTAATGGTGTCCAGCCTCTTAAGTGCATAAAGCTGTCCTTAAATTGATGCCTTGCAGCCAACTTTAGTTCTGAAACAAGCATACTGCACCCTCATTGAAGTGGATGGGAAGCCAGGGAGCCTGTCTGAGCACAGTCTGACCTTTAACATGCTCACAGCTTCCTACAGGGCAAACGATCATACTACAGTTACCTTTTTTTAAGTGCCCAACATTCTGTGCAAATTACAGACTCCTCTTTTTTTTTTTTTTTTAAACTTAAAAAAGCAAATACCCTCTCCAACAATTAGGGACACACTTCTTCCCTTAATCACTTTCATCACAAGGAATTGAAATAAATTAGCACTCAATTAACACCTGCTATGTAGACTTAGTTCACAAACGCTGGGCTGATGTTTAAATGCAAACGCTAAATGTGGATTAACTCTCGAAGATGACTGTGCTAGAAGGCTCACGGGTGCAGTGCAGGGAGAGAAGACCACACGCAGCCGAACTGGGGTACTTACGGGGTTGGGGTTTTTTTAAACATTAGCGTGCACGTTAGGCAAGAGTTGCCAAAGGATACATAATTAAGATACTTTAAACACTATGATGTTAATTTAACATGTAATTAAACATTGAAGCCCTTGATTAAAGGGATACAAATCACCCAGTCTGCCAGCAGGATCTGTTGCTGTTCCTGTGAAAACCCCATAGTTGCATCTTTTAGTCCAGGTAAACACCTGTAATAATACACACAAACAGCAAAATATCAAATAATATTTTACCACCGAGCAGTTTTTATTTGTGTTACTGGGTGGATGACCCTTCAGTCACATCCACGGGCACTGCCACTGCCCTCGACGAAGCTCGGTACCAGAGCGGATGGGGGGGAAGCCGCAGGGCCGGGTTGCCCACGGAGGGCTGGCTCGGCGTGCTGCTGGGAAGCCGCTTATTTAAACACCATTTACGTCTGGCTTTCAAGGATGTGTTGCCGTCAAGTACACAGCCTTAAAAGCAGTAACAGAGCGTTATCGCTACAGAAGCAATTAGCCACAGCCAACGAATTAAAAAAAGGAATGTCATCGGGATAACGAAGTAGGATTTAGTGACGTTTAAGCGTATCACAGCAGTCCTGCCTCGCTGCTCCCTGACAGCTGTTACGGGCAAAAAAAAAAAAAAAAAAAAAACCACAACCAAGAAACCCAGCTCTTCTGTTCAATAGCTGCCGACTTCTGCAATTCTTCCCCTTCTCCTGCTGAACACACCCGGGAGCGGGGGAGGCGGGCGACAGCGCTGACCCTCAGCCGCTTCACCGCGCGGTGGGGAGAGCCGGGGCCGGAGCGGCGGCTCGGGGAAAGCAGGGGGGCACCGGGAGCCGGGGTCAGCTCCTCCCCGGGGCCGGGCGGCCGCGCGGGCCGGTTTTACCGCTGCCCACCCGGGTGATTTGCTGACGACGGGCACCTGCCCAAAACACCAGGCTCCGGCCCTTAAATGAAGCGTCCCCGGGAGCCGGTGGAGACTCTTATTGTGACAGCGGTGCGGGCGGGAGGACAGGCAGGGCCCGCCGTGTCACCTGCTGGCAGCACATTAAAGCCTCTGGTCTTGTAACGCTACGCAGAGGGCTACTATGACAGTCCGGGTCAGTGAATGACGGTCCCTTCCCAAAATACTGGTTAAAGCCCAGGGGACAACTCCTAGGCTGTAGGTAAGGTGCTGCCTTCGGTTTTTTTGTTGCACGTCACTTTTTACTTTGAAGCTGGTTAGGGAGCTGGCATGGGAAATTGCAATGCACTTGGTAGGTGCCGAGATGAGAATGTACCTTGAAGGTGACAAAGGTAATGCGGGAGGCAATAAAGGGGGAAAAAAATTGTTTCTTTAAAAAGCAAAGTGTCTCTATTATTATACTTACTGTTTCTGTCTTGTAAAGTCAAAAGTCTGTTTAGATATTTTTTTCCCCACCCAAATCGAGGTGGAACAATTTGAGGAAAATGTAACTTATCCATTGCTGTGACAAGTGAATCTGTGCATCGTATCTTGTTTAAGTGCGGTGTTCTAGAACACAAAGTAAATGCTGGTTTCTGTACACAGCCTGTAGGTAAAATGAATGAATCTGTACACAGGCAGTGATATCAAAATGGCATAAAAACAAAATTCAATGAGTTTTCTGCAGCAGTGAATGAGAACATAGCATGGACATGCTCCAAAAATGTGAGCCAGCTTCAAATTCCAGGAGCATGACAAGGAGAAAGTTGGGGAATTTTTACTAGAAAACCTCTGTTTGCATACAGTTAACTTACAATCAATATTGATAATTACCTTTAGGAAATGAAAGCTTTGAATCTTTAAAATGAGAGCGATGTCTTCAGTTGATCTCCCCCCATGGGAATTTATGACCTCGTGGAGCCCTTCTTCGGCTCTCCGATGAGAGGAATACAATATACTGTGTATATATAGCAGCAAAACAGCTGATCTCAGTGGGGCAAGATTACAATTTTTTCCAGCACATGTAACTGTGTGGATTTATATTATCATTTTTTTACTAATAGGTTTGTGTTTATTTTGGGGGGTTATTTATTTATCCTGGAGCTGAAGTTGTTTGTCAGTTTTACCAAACTTGCTCAGTTCATGCTAATGAAACTTTCCTGGGTTTTGAGTTGATGGAAAGCCTGAGTTTAGATATCAAAGACGTGCAAAATAAATGCAGGACCTCTGAGCGGCTTGGCTTGCCCTACTTTATCCAGCAGCTACGTCATTCTGGCACTTATTAGCCCTAACAGCAAATCTTGGGAAATCACTTCAAATGGAGAAGCAGGGTCCTTGGCATTCCAATCTCAATTGGATATCAAAAGCTCTGAATTCAAAAACCTTTAGAGAAGAAATCAGGATACTTGGTTTCAAAGGTTTAGTTTCAGGCTTAAAAGAAAGTGGAACCTGTTTCATGCTTCCCTATGGTACAAGGAATTTCTCTGCACAAATAGCCAGTTCGCTGAGTAACATTACATTTAGTGTTTTGACAGGGCACAAAAGTGCAGGATCCAGAGGCCTTTAGTTAAGATGATATATAGCAAATTACCTTGCTTATCATTACTGTCTACGGTTATCTGTAGCCTTATGTAGGAGGTGGGTCATCTCAATAAACCAATTGCTATTTTTTCTAGAATTCACTGGGCTCTTGCAGGTAAGATAGCTGTGGTGAGC
The DNA here is from genome assembly GCA_026212715.1 of Elanus axillaris. Lineage (NCBI taxonomy): Eukaryota > Metazoa > Chordata > Aves > Accipitriformes > Accipitridae > Elanus > Elanus axillaris. Next base: position 16,824,569 of record JANZLQ010000044.1, on the reverse strand, counting down.
ATGGCACCTGAGTTGGATAGAGTGCGTGACTTGTTACTGTAATCTGAAATGTTCATACAGTTCTGGAGTAGTTCTAATGAATCCTAAATCTCTTTATTTTAAGCTCAAGCTTTAACTGTCAGTTGCCTGAACTTCATACTCTTTGGATTGCTAATGACTGCTCACAAGACAGTATTTTTGTGATTCAAATGGTGATGTACAATTTATTTTATCTGTATTGTCTTCCTTAAGGGAAAATCCACACCAAGAAAGCCTCTATTCTGCAAGGCAAGGGTTCCATTCTATCCCGGAGCCCAGCCAAGAAAGCTTTTGTGGCCTTCCACCTAGTTTTTACCAGCCACCTATCCAAAGCCAGTTATCACCAACAAAAACCCAGGACAGCCGTGAAAGCTCTCCTATGAGTGTCCCTAATTTCCCATCCGTTTCCTCTATGTGCCAACCAACCATGTTTAACTACGAACGTCCAAAACACTTTATCCAGTCTAAGAATGTGTGTCAAGGGCAACAGCAGCCTCCTGGACCTGCAGCCTCTACAGAGTCAAGCAGACAAATCAAACAGTCCTCCATCCTAATACAGCCTCGTAACCCAAGTGGGCAGAAATTCTCCTCCTCGTCATCACTGAGCTCTTCAATCACGCTCTCCTCGCCTTCCTGTAGTGCCCCTAAGGAATCCACATATCCCGTCACACCTGCATCTGCGCAGTCTCCTGCTAGCTCATCATCTGGGCAACGGCTTATATCTATGCCTAACCAACCCCCCGCAGCATTCTTGTGCTCAGTGCTACCCTCGCAGCCCGACTATAATAGCCAAACTCCTTCTCCTATGGAACCTCAGTAAGTATATATAGGCTTCTAACCTCCCCTTGCTTTCCCTCTGGCCTGGCCTCTCCCATGCACTGACCATCCCAAACCCAACCATCCAGTGAAACACCAGCTCAGCCGAAGCCAATGGTACAACTCCCATTGACTTCTGATGTTCGAGGCAGGACTCTGCATGTATCGGGTTAGGAGGCTGAGCACCTGCCCTTGGTGTCTGTGGGGGAGATATGGGTATCCACCAGGAATTAAACTGCACAGTAGTCATGTCAGGGGCTGCTCTGCAGGTTTTCTGGAGTCAGTTTGAACAGTTTAGTTTGATTTGATTGAAATCTCTTATTTAAGGGTATTTGGTACAAAAGATGGGCACCCACCTCAAATGAGTTTCTCTCAAAAAACATGGCTTGTGAACGGGAAGGCAGGAGGGAAGACAGCAGTATTTCCGACATATAAACAACTTCAAGATTCCTAGTAAGCCTCAGCAGTATTTTCAGGTTCCACATCATGATGAGACTCTACATTCACCTACAATACAGTTTTCATTAATCGTACATGCTAACAGAAAGGCAGCCACTTGAAAATTTTAGCCCTTCAGACCAAAGACTAAATTCTTTCCTGAATATGTATTATACCATTTTGCCTTTGGGCTGCAATCCAAATATCTCCCAAGGTCAGTGAGATCTCAAAGGGAGCTGGGGCTTGCCTTCTCACCAACTTGTATTCCTGCCAATGTTAGCTGGAGGTCCTGGGGGAAGTCAGTGTAGAATACGCAACAAACACTCAACCAAGGATATTAGAAAGGTGATAGGGGCAGGGGGTCCTGCTGGCTTGGATATAAATTCAGGTTTAAAAGTCAGTTTGTATTCAGGAAAGCTGAATGCTTCTGTTTTTTGTTTAAATCACAGCACTGTGGGAAAGAAAAAGGTAAGATGGTGTGGGCTAGCTGGGATACTCGGGAGTGTTTCTTAAAAGTACTGCAGGAGTGTGTGTGGGTTAGGTATGCATCTGAAGTAACGGCTGGGTTAGTGGGGTAGTGTGGGGTCATTTGTTTTCATAGCAAAGGGCTTTGGTGCCTCATTATGCTTTTCATTATAAGCTGTTCTTATATACAACATCCTGTGAGTTGAGGAATTATTTTCCTAATCGTGCCACAAATGGGCAAATGGGGACATGAGACATATTAATCTGTTGAGCAAATTATTAAAGTTTTTAAGTTATAATGTGGGCAAGTATTAAATCCAAGCAGTGTTGGGAATACGTACCAGAATTATAACCCTTCTACCCTATTCTAATCAGCAGAACAAATTCCCAAGTGACAGGAGGAAGAGGATTTTGAATAGAAATAATTGCTGAACACAACTGCAGCACACAAGGCCCCGCTGCATGTAACGAACCAGGTTAGATCCTGTCAGCACACGGCGCTGTGACCTCTAGTAGACCTTTGCAATCCATTTTGAGAGATGCTTCTCTTTTCCTAGCACCTTTCAGAATCAAGTCTACTATCTGACTCCAAGACTTGATTGTGTCTCTTGACTATGGATTACAGGATCAGGCTACGTGGGGGCTTGCAGCAAGGGCTCCTAAAGACCCAGCCTAGCTTGGGGTGAGATTGGCTATTGAACATTTGGACAGAAACACTATATTGAAGTAACTTTCTGGGGCCAAAAAGAGGACAACTAATAAAGTATTTGTTCGGACCTAATCAACCAGTCTGTGACCTTGCTGTGGAGTTACAGCACCCAGGGCCTTTTTAACAATTGAAAATTTAAAGGAATGCAGTTTTTGAGGGAGAACTTGCTCCTGGACAGACTGACATTGCTCAGTGGAGTTAGTGGCTCCCTCAAAACACTGCTAGCCTTACAGCACACATCTGAGTCAGGACAGGGGCAACTGCAGGATGTAGGAATGCTGAACAGTGACCAGTTGCAAACTACTGTGAGTGTTGTGGGAGGACACTCAATGACTTGGCTAGACCATGATGCTTCCCCTTAAGTCTTTTGATAATTACACCACCTAGCCTATCTACCTCCCAAATGCTTTACAGGTCCATTTGAACCACAGTTTCTAGGTAGCAGGTTCACATTTTTGTGTGTATTCTATGAAGCTGTAGCAAACAGTCAAGCAGGCCTACAGGAATAACTTTGTTTTCTCTTCCTGCATGAGTAGTTACTCACAACCAATGTATAACAAACAAGCTAGCATCAACTCTATGCAGAAGACATCAGACCAAGAAATTCGAGGAACAAAAGAGGCCCTCATTCAGGACTTGGAAAAGAAACTCCGATGCAAAGACAACCTTCTCCAGAATGGCAACCAGGTAAGGGAAGCCTGCTGATAAAGAACTAGTTTGCTCTGACTCTCAGTAGTCAGAGACTAGTTCTAGTGCCCCTGAGGCTGAAGCCTCCAAACTGAGCTGAAAGCTGGAGCCATTTATGAACAGAATATTCTTTCAGTGTGAGATGGTTGCATTTTTCCATTAGAAATGTAAAAACCCATCTCTTCCAACAGTGACTCCATTTTTAATCATGGCTCAGGGCTGGTATAAAAGTTACGGTTCTGAAAGATTTACATCCAGCCTCTTTGTTTCCCAACATCCTCTTCACAGTTATTTTTGCTATTAGAATGCAAATAGCTGTACTGGTGGGTCAGGTTCAGCTCAGCCCTGAGAAGGCCCTCCCCAGTAGAGGAGCAGCACATGGCTAGTGCATGATGAAAGCTGGCCTGAATGCATGGCAAGAGAGATGGTTGCTGTAAGTCTGTCTGTAGGCATCTACTGTGGCAACTGAATGTCTGCATCTCCTGTGACTTCAGTAAGGGATGCATGCATTGACTTCTGAAAGCCATATGAAGCAGCAAGATGGCTTTTAGCTGCTATTGCCTTCCCTCTTACCCTATCTTCTTGGCCAGCACACACCATTCAAGCTGTCTTTGAATTTGTGCCATCAAATTTATAGCTAGGGTCAGGAGAAAGGTAGATGTTTAGAGCAATGGTGTTGAACTCTCTGCTGGGGATCCTGCTGAACATCACATCCACAGACAACTAGAAACCCAAAGAGAATACCTCAGTTGTCCAGACACAATTTCACCCTGGCTTTCAATGTTGGGGTTAATAAACCACCCCATATCATTAGAAACTTGGAGAAGTAGCAATATGTGAAAGCTTATTCTAGAGACCATCACCACGTGATAGATCTCTGATTTCTTTTATATGAACAACAAATCAAAGAAGTTACATA
>JANZLQ010000044.1:16790924-16820417 GCA_026212715.1 Elanus axillaris | reverse complement strand
GAGACTCGAGGCCTGAGGCCGAGGCCTGAGGCCTGAGGCCGAGGCCTGAGGCCTGAGGCCGAGGCCTGAGGGAGACTCGAGGCCTGAGGGAGACTCGAGGCCTGAGGCCGAGGCCTGAGGGAGACTCGAGGCCTGAGGGAGACTTGGGCCCTTCCACCGGCTCGCCCGTCGCCGCGGCTCGTTGGGCCCCAAGGAGCAGCCAAACCCTTGCCGGGGTGTTTTGGTGAGAAGCCTCTGCCAGGCTGGGAGCTTTAGGGCGAGGCGCAAGCCTGAAGGCAGACCGGCCAGAAGCCTGGCTTGGCCGGGGGCTTGGCGTTCTTCGCTCTGGCTCCGGACCCGGGCGACCAAAGCCGCTTTGCGCGCAGGCAGGAGCAGAGCGATCCAGCGGGGAAGGGTGCGCAGAAGCACGCCCTGAGGAAGGAGACTTGTCAGCGTTGCCCACCCTGTCCAGGCTCCCGCTGGTTACCGGCGCCGGATGCTTCAGAAGAAAGCTGCGGTCCCTCCTCCGCTCCAAAAACTCCTGGCTGGGTGGGCACTACGGCAGAGAGCTTTTTGAGCAAGCGGAGGAAGCCCCTGGGTCAATAGGTGTTATTAGAAATAATCCAGGTGAGTACGCGGACACGCTGTAGGCACGCGGACGTACTTTTTATCGTATCCGTATGAGCAGGCGTTGGGAAGCTGGGGGATTCACGGGCTCCAAAGAGGGAAAGTACTGGTAGGTCCATGTTGATGTCCGTCTTTCACAAGAACAACTTTACTTTGCTCATGAGTTGTGTTAAAGAATGCTTCTTAAAACTTCAGTCTTATTTTAAATTCTCATGTGACGATGAGTCTGTTTCATCCCCTGATAAGTCACCCCGATATTGAGGAACCTCACATACTTTGTTGTTGTTGTTGTTGCTGCTTTTTAGCTGCCTAGTGAGGGGATTTTGGTGTATCTACGTTAGCAAGGTTGACAAGTGCGTAACAAACAATTCTTTGTGTGTCTTAGACAAAGAAATCGCTGCTTCATGGTTGCGTACTATCTCCAGCATTTTTTGTAGCCCTTCTGAAGGTAAACATAAAAGTGTACTCGACCATGCACAATTATTTCTCTGTTTCTACTAGTAGTCCTGTTTATGTGTTATGCACACACCTGCTCTGCATTGTACTGAGAGCTTGAGACAGTTATTTAACATGTTTTCTTACGCTGCTGCATTCTGACGTGTGTGCCTCTTGTCTGGGAACATGGCCTACATTTGCAGGCTTCTGCATTCAAGTCGTCTTGTAGGACCAAGATCGTTTTATCGGTGATTAATACCACTTCGTGATAGTAAAGTGCCTTGTTATTGAATACTCCTGCAACACACTTGGGTCCAGGTTTAGTCAGCAAATACTTTCTATCATTTTTAGTGTCCATTAAAAACTAATTGAATAGTCCTGAACCAGGAATTGTTCTAGAGGAGAGCGTTCAAAATAGTCTTTGTGTGGATTTCTTTCCAGTAGCAACATTTTGAGATCAGGCAGGGGGAACAACTTTTTAATCTATGTAATGTATGCCTTTCTTTGGCAAACTTTTTGGTCAAAGCATCCTTTCATAAGTTACCTGTATTGAAGAGAAACTCAAGTGTGGTAGCATGAGTCATCTTTATCAACCAGACCTACAAGCTGTCAAAAAGCAGAGAGATTTATTTGCCTGTTTATACTTTTTTGAAAACGATGCTGAATGTGGTACTTTGACATTAATTCGTTGTCACGGCATCCCAAATTAACTGTCATTAATTGCAATGTTACCCTGAAAATGCAAGCATTCTTAATTTAAAAAAAAATGCCTTTAAGTATAAACAATCATTTTAACAGAGTATTCATTTGGCTTTTTGTTGTTTTAATATTTTAATACGTAGCTCTTCTAGCATCAACGTTTTAAAGAGTTTTTTTATTCTTGCATTACTGTGGTTACTGTCTCTTCTTTTTAACTGAACATCTCTGTAGTTCCCTTTTAATCTTTTTTTAAAATAGTCAGGCTGTACTGACATTTGCCCCATCCTTTGGAGTTTTCCCAATTTCGATGGTACGTCTAAAATTTAAACTTACAAAGTTGTGCTGGCATATTGGGGTAAAGTGTCTTTAACTTAGTACTTGCTGCTTCATTTCCTCCTACTACATGCTAGAGATGGGGAAATTCTTGGTTCCTGTAACAGTGTCATAGGGAATAATTGTATCTTCTTGCTTTATTCTGCAAAGGGACAAAATGCAATGTCCTTTACCAAGAAATCCAAATCTGGGAGAAAAAATTGCTTACCAGTAGGGAAGCACATTACAGCAAGCTAGAGGAAGCAGGTCTCTAATGTGGGAACCTTCCTGCTGGCTGGAGGCGGACTAGTAAAAGCCCAGTGTTTACAGTTTCCATCTTCTTTCCCCTGATGTAGAAATGATTTTTTCCATTACCATCAGTGGGAACAGGTTTGTCTCATATATATATATATATAATTTTAAATATTGAAGGGAAAAAAATTAGGTCAAATCTGACTTAACCTGTCCCTAACAGGAATGTCCTATCTGCTGTAAGAAAGCTTGCCATTGCAAGCCAGCTTTTCTTCCCATAGGAAGCCAGGCTAAAAATAAGGCTTATGCAATCACCACTCTGTGTCCTCCTCCCCTTGTCCTCCAGCAATGTCTGAATCAACTGGCCAATCTCAGCCACACTTGATAGAGCTGTAACAACCTCAGGGATATTAAGCTCTCACAGGTTTTGCAAAAGGTGTCTCTCCTAAAGAAAAGTCCCACAAGCCTCCCCAAACACTTATCTACCCAGGAGTAGCCACATACATATCCCATACAGAGTAGAAATTCAGTCCTAGATTGTCCTCATATCACAGAATCCAAACCCAAGGTAAACTTTGTGGGAAGCAAAGCGTCAGGTGTTCTGGTGCTCAGGGAACTAACGTACTCTTCTAAAGTAACCCAACTGACAGAACTTGAATTTAACTGCTCATATTTATCCCTGTGTGCTGCAACCATATTCTAGGAACTTACTGTTACATGACTGAAATGCATTCTCGCCTCTTCTCAAGACAGCACACAGCATTTCGTAAGATGGCTGTTGTGCTGCCATAAACTTCACTTGTGCTTTCGGGGGTAGTGGTGCTTCTCTCTGGCTGTGTCTGCTTCTCGTGTGGCTCTTGCTTTTTTGGGAGTAGGGGATGCTAGCATCCATCATGCCTCTAGCTCCTGAAGTAAATCCACAGCTGAATGACTTGGGAAGTTTTCCCAGTGCTAACAGAAAGGTACCCTGGGACTTACTCTGGCTTCTGAGATAATGCCATCAGTTACCCATAAATAATCCCAGTGGAGAAAGAGGAGGAGTAGAAGGCCACAGATGGCATTAGAGAGGCTTTGATGAACAGGCAGTTTAATCTTTTATGCATTTCAGTGCTGTATATATTGAGGCTGACTTCAGTAGGCATCACAGACTGCAAACCCTCTGGAACAGACCTGGTGTTTCTATTCAGCCGCTGCTTTCATTGACAACACCCTGAATTTGTGGCATATTAATGTACTCTTACAAGCTGATCTGAAATAGTAAATGGACTTCTGACTAGAATTCCTCTCTGCTCTGCTTTAAGCGATTAACTTATGAAGAAAGAATGGCTCGCAGGCTGCTCGGACCAGTAAATGCTGCATCTGTGTTGGAAGCACAAAGTGAAGACAACATGCAGAATGCACAGGTAAATGGGGACCTGTCTCTGGAAGAATGATTTCCTGGTGATTGTGCTGTGACCTGCTTGTTACCTGGAATAGGGCAGAGAGAGGGGCTCTATTTGGTACCAGTGCAGGGGAGAGGAAGGAGAGGGACAGCTCTCACTGGCAGAGCTCTGTATAGTAGGCATTTGGGTTTTTTTTTCAGGGGGTGGTGGCAGAGGGGGGGAATTTAAGCACTATCCCCTTGCTGGGCCTGATCTGTAGGAATGACCTCTCCAGGGAGGAATTACAACAGCTGCTGCACAGCACATTACACCCTGCCTGTGACAGGCAGGGAGCAGCACAGCGAGGGATACAGGTACCCAGTCTAACGGCCCAAGTTCAGACTTGGCCAGGACAGCACAATTTACACCTGTCACTGTTTGGAATAAGTGACATTGACTGCAAGAGGTCAGGGCCTTGGGGTGGGATTGGTTGGGTTTTAGCCCTTCCAGGGACCTGCAATCATTAAGAGAAGGCAAAGCAGTTATTTTAGCAGCCCACATGCTGTTAGACAAGAATCTATTACTACTGGCATTTTCAAAAGCATTTTACTTGGATACTTGCATCATTCGTTGGTTATTCAGCCCAGTTAAAAGCTCTCTCTGGTGCTTCTGTGATCAAATTTAGCGGAAATGTCTGTGATGTGGCACTGGGTACCAGTCAAAGAAAACATCCCTCCTGCTGCATGCATGCAGAGAGCCAGCAAGCTGGCAAACACCTTCCAAAGTGCCGTTAGCAAAACTCTTTGATGCAAGACACACTTAAGATCACAGCAAGGGAGGAATACGCAATTTGAGCTATTTCTCCCCAACAATCACCTGACAACAGCAGGCAAGAAGGGAACATTATGGATGTCAGAGAGCAAGGGAAGCTTCATCTTCTGCACAGAACAAGGAAACATTCAGTCAAAACAGGATGATTGACAGCTTTTCAGGGTGCATGAAATGCTGCATAAAAAGGAGTATTGGAAGGAAACAGTGGTTTATATTTGGGAGATCTTATTCCCATTGTTCAGTCTTATTGTTAAATATTGTAGTCACCGATTCACTCAGCCTCCTGATTCCTTAGGAACTTAACTACACAGTCCATATAACAGAGCATCAGAATTATCAGCAACTTCATCACTACAGCATCATTTCACAAGACAACTAATAATTGTACTAAACTTGTGTAAATAAATGAGCAGATACAAGCAATTGCCTTTGGACTCAGAATTGAGCTCAGTCCAGCAAAACCCTCGTTCATGTAATGCTTCCCCTGAACTGAAGACTAGTTCTGTGCTTGAAGTTTAAACCCAGACTTAAACATTCCACAGGACTGGGCTACAGAGCACAGAACTAAGCATTGTAATGGCTCAATGCAAACACCCCAGAAATTTCCATGCAGTTTTTCCTCTATCTGTCTCCTTTGCTAAAAGGATCCACTGGTAATAATCTCTGCTTGCATTTTCCCAACATCCAAGTTCCTAGCAGGAATCAATCCTGGGTACTTTAGCAGATTTACTCATGTGATTGTAGAGTTGTCAGCGAGCTTAGTTGGTGCTGTGATCTAAAAAGAAAAGTATTTTCCAGCTCAGCATGTGTCCATTGCTATTGGTACCATATTTAAGTGGGCACAATACAGTGTTCTTGCCAGCGATTCCACTTCTATTCCTGCTATAGGGAAGGACACTCTGTACTTAGCTCTCATTTTAGATACTGCCAGTAGCACTACTCCTGTCTAACAAAGGTTATTGGCTGGCCAAAAGCCTTGGGTGCCAAACAAAACTGCTGCACCTATCACCTGTGCAGAGTGATGAGAAGTTGTGCCATTCTATTAATAGTACTTGTTGCTGTCATGGCAAAGCCTAGGGTGAAAACGGAGTGTATGAGCTCCTGATGCAAGTTCCTTTACCTCTTGTCCCAAGGACATCTGAAGTATTCAGTTTGCTTTTAAGCAGCAGTCAGTATACAAACTTAAAATGGCTTCTTGTTCAGTTTATAGATAAAACTTTCTAAGTTAACTCACCTCTCCTCTTTTTCTTTTCAAGCAGCAGAATGCAGAAAACATCAGGCTGCAGGTTCCTACAACACATGTAAGGTAATGCATAAACTTGTGCTGCGCTGCTCTTCAAGACCTTATTTCAAGTGTTTCTAGACAATGTTAGTTTTACTTCGTTACTTATCACTTTTTCGGAAGTAGTAAAGTACTAAATTCATTCACTTCCTTCCAATAAAAATGCTACCACTTGTGGATGGTTAATGATGCCTATGATCTTAATCCAGTCAATTCTAAGCATAATGCTAGAGATTTAAAGACTCCATGTACCTAGGGCAAAAATGCTTCGTATTCTAGAAGATTAATCTCTAGTCAAAGCAAGGTCTGACAATGTAAATGATGAAACATAGCATTAGGAAACACAGCCTACATTGCTCTTGTAGATTCTTTTGGATATTAGGCCAAAAATGAAGGTTTCATACGTTATGCTTCTGTGTTGAATTGAACAACTTCAGCAAGTTAAGTGGATCAAAAGTCATGCCTTACAGCCGAAAAACAAGCCAGAACGGTAATGTTGGATTCCTAACATGTTGAGGGACTCTAGCTGCAATTGGTGCTTCAGTGTCATTTTTGCTATGGTAACTTTTACACAATTAACTGTTTCTATCCACTTTTTAGGAGCAGACCTTCATCAAGAGGAGATGAACGTGGACATGACTCAATCCAGGAAAAGTTTTTTCAGCCACGTTTTACACAAGTGCCTGAAGACGTAATTATTGAGGAGGGGCGATTCTGCAGGCTTGACTTCAAAGTAATACCAGCCTTTCACTTTCGGTTCCTTAGCTCTGTAGAATGTGTAGCATGAAGAGCGGTCTCTGAGCTGCCGTGCCCTTGCACTTTAATAAGCCAGAGCACTAATGGCAGATGGCGCAGGGTCTGTCCAGGCAATGTAAACCAAGAAATAGGAGGTGGCTAAATGTTTTCACATTTTCCCTTGGAAAATGTAAATGGAATTAACCATATTCTTATGCAGCTAAAGCTAAATAGTGGTAAATATGGACCACCACTGAACACCTTCTAGACCTCATTGGGAAGAATTAATATTAAGGCTCTGCTGAAAGAAGGCATTTTGGGAGGGAACCTTGTGCTTTGCACGGGGACTCCACTGACTTCAGTGGACACATGCTGGACACACATCCAGCAAGGCCTGTTTAGGACTAGCCTGCCTTTAATGAGTCTTCGCTGCAGTAACTGTGCCCTTGCTGGAGCAGACAGTCTGGCAAGGAAATACCCTAATTACAAACAAACAAAACATCAGAATGGCCTGAAACTGCATGGCAATTGTACCAACCTGAGGGTAAGAAAGAATCTAGGCCTTCCACACATGCAACTTCACTGCAAAAGGTGTGTGCTGACAGTGGTTTGGCTTGGTTTTTCCTAATCACTTCCAATCTCTTCCATTAAGTAAACTGTTGCCAGACTTAAGCATGACCTTTAGCCATTTTGCTGCAAATCACTTAACTTCTGAATGTCATGGACAACCTGGAGCATGTCTGCAGGACAGTTTATTTACATACATTATCAAAACAGTGTGAATGCTGACAGTGCCAACTGTGGGATTAAAAGGGTGAGTCCCCCCTCTCCGTGAACCCACAATGAGTATCTCTGGCCTAATCAAAAATACCTTACAAGATGGGAACAACAGGGGGTTGCAGGAACAGCATCTACTGTCTTGTAGCTAAAGATCATCTTTCCATGGCACTTCAGGAGACTTCCTTTCTGTGCAGCACCACATTAATATTCAAAACTATGCAAGACTGTAAAATTTTGCAGTAGGATCATGACTGATCATCTATCAGCATCAAACTCCCTATAGCACTGAAGGGCTTTTATTATCTTCAAGCTATTTAACTCTGCACTGCTTTCTTCTCCTTCACAGGTTAGTGGGCTGCCAACTCCAGATGTGATGTGGTATCAGAATGGAAGGATGGTTCATCAAGATCAGTTCCATAAAATGATAGTGTCAGAAAAGGGATTCCACTCCTTTATTTTTGAAGCAGTCAAATCATCTGATGCAGGGACATATGAATGTGTGGCTGTCAACCGTGCAGGAGAAGCGTCTTTTGCAGTAAAAGTGGAAGTAATTGGTAAGACTGAGGGCACTGATAGTTACCTACCCACACATGGGATATCTCAGTAATCTAATGCCTCCCTCTGTGTGTTTGGGACATAAAACAACTAAGAAGCAGATCTCCAGATATTCAGGCTCAAACGATAAAAAACACCTTACCTTTTCCAAGACAATTTTAAGACATACATCTGGCATGCTGTACTTCTGCAAAGCATTTCTAGTAGGATATGAAGATGTAGTGGGATGTCCAGAATTTGGGAGTTATTAATCTCCCAGAATTTATAACATACGTTGATTGACTTTCCTCCTAAAGTGGATTGTGTCTACTACACCCTTAAGCTCATGGGAATTGTCTGTCAGCTAAGGACTTGCAGTTAGAAAAATGTGCCCTGCTGAATTTAGCATTCTAAAAATCTTTAAAAATTAGCCTGATATTAGCATTCAATACTTACAGTAATTCCTTATCTTTCCTCTTTAATTTAGCAAAAGAACATCACACGCCTCCGACTTTCATCTTCAAGCCACAAAGCAAAAAGGTTTTTGAAGGAGATACAGCCAGACTCGAATGCCAAATCTCTGCTATCCCAACACCCCGGATTTACTGGAAAAGAAACAATGAAATGGTACAATATAATACAGACCGAATAAGGTATCCTACTAATGAGCTGGTCATTGGTGTGTTAGAAAAAAATAACCAGTATTTGTTAAGTCAACTTTGAATCGGCTGGTTTCTAAAAGCAGCAAGCTGGAAAGCTAGATCTGCCCCTTGTTTATGACACACGGTGAACAGGCTGATGTGCTGGACAGGCATGATGCTCAGAGTCTTGTTTTGAGGGCACGCAGAGAAAACTGTGACCAGGTGCCACTCTGAATTCTAGCAGCAGTTACAAGGCCCAAGCCATTCAAGCACGGCTTTAGGACTGAAACATGCAATGCATTCATCATGCTCTGAAGCTATGGGGCTTGATGCTACCTGAATGGTATCATGATGTGAACCACTGGTGGCTCGTAGCACAAATGCAGTGTTTATGTCTAAACAATTTGCAGTGCCCTGCAAGAATTGTTCTAGGGCTTTCTCAGCTCCTCAGCATGTAAACTGACTCTCTGATTTCACTGTCTTCTCTCCTTCCCCCTTCAAGCACTTACACATAAACACCTTCATTTTTCAGCTTGTTACATGACAATACTGGAAGGATTTGCCTCCTGATTCATAATGCAAACAAGAAAGATGCTGGCTGGTATACCGTATCTGCTGTCAATGGAGCAGGTGTGGCCACATGCCATGCCAGGCTGGAGGTTGCAAGTAAGTACCACATCACAGTGCCACAACCACAACTGAAACTGCTGCTGGCACGTGTATTCAGAACAGATGCTCAAGATTAACGTAATGAAGCTTAGACTGCTGGGAGGATTTCTTTCCAAAAATACTGGACTAGACAAAAAGTAACTATCCCAGGAAAAACTCTTTTGTTTAGTACTGAGACATTGTAATGTGTCCTTTGCGCATTGTCTACATCTGCCCTCTGCACTGTTTAAAGACTACAATTTGATTGATACCAAGAAGGAGGGTGAATATAAATCTCTGGTGTCTGAGATATGGGCTTGTCTGTTAAATTCTTCCTAAGGGTTTGCTGGTTTATGCTGCAGTTAAAAAGCAATTGGGTTGCTCTACCATGGGTCTTTCCACAGTCTGGGAAGACACTGAAAGAGGCTTTTTTCTCTCTTCCAGCACATGCAAACAAGCCAATACCAGCCCCAAAGCAGTTACGGGTTCGACCAACTTTTAGTAAGTATTTGGCACTTAATGGAAGAGGACTGGATGTGAAACAAGCTTTCTCACCAGAAGGAGAGTTTCAGCGTTTGGCTGAGCAGTCTGGACTGTATGAAAGTGATGAACTTTAACTGGAAATGAAGAGGAAAACTCATACCTATAAGAGACAATTACAACATAGATTCAGTAACTGGTGATTGCTCTAATTAGCAAAATACTTATCTACATATTTTTACTTTGACTCTTGCACATTCAGTTGTTCCCGTTTTACCTTGTTAGATTTTATTTATATGGCTTGGTGACTATAACAATTTACTGAGTATTGTATTTTAACTCTAAAGCCCAAGAAAGCGGGCTAATTAGTTTTCACAAGCGTGGGTGGTTTTAGTTCCACCCGTGCTTGGTTACATGCTAAAGTAGATTGGTTTGTACTGCTTCTCTAATATCACTCTTGATAATATCAGAAGTCTGTACTGTCTGAATACTAAAACCAAATAGACTAGGGTGTTTTTATGACAATAAATTAGAGGCAAATAAAACTTTAAATAACCAACATCAGCTGCAACTCTTCCTTGATCTGTTAAAAGCAGCTTATGGATGTCTGGCATTGGCTGCAGACTGCCAAAGACGGATTCTTACCCTACTAAGTCTGCCCCTGGTCCCCTCCCCTGTCTGCTCCCCCTGTCATTTGTCATCTGATAGCTATAAACCACTTAGCATAAACTAGATGCTGACACTCCCTTAACACTAAAACATGTCAGTGAGGCAACATCTATATTTTTAATCATCCAAAGGGTTTGCGTGCTGCTATTCACAGCCACCATGCTCACCATAATAAATACCATGAAACCTGATTTTGCCAAACTCCAACAAACCTAATCTGTGAAGATTTTTCAACTGTACTTGCTAATGGAAAATTTGTGAGGGTGGAACTAGCCTCAACTCCTCCCAGGGAGTGTGCAGTAACACTGCTACCAGTCAGCAAATGCCACAAGCATTGTCCAGAAGGAAAAAAAATGAGGCCTCACCTTCACCCCACACTGCTGTACCATTAAACAAAATCCCCAAATCTGAACTATAATATAACACTGACTATTAAGCTCCCAACAAAATCCTGCAGCTCTACCACCATATTTCTCCCTCTGGGCTGATGGAGCAATAAAATACACTAAATTAACTCCCGCTCCACTGTTTCTTTGCAGCTGATTGAGTGCTGGCTGATACCCAGTTTGCCCATAGGCTTCTTTTGAACATAAAGACGCTGCGATGCTTGGGCATGGTGGGGTATCGGTGCTGAGCAGCGGTACCAGCTCTGACACAGGAGCATCCCCAGTTCTCCTGATATCATAGAATCATTTAGGTTGGAAAAGACCTTCAAGATCATCGTCCATGCCCACTAGACCATGTCTTGGAGCGCCTTGTCTACGCACTTTTTGAATACCTTCAGGGATGGTGACTCAACCACCGCCCTGGGCAGCCTGTTCCAACGTCCGACAACCCTCTCAGTAAAGAAATTTTTCCTAATATCCAACCTAAACCTCCCCTGCCGCAACTTGAGGCCATTACGTCTTGTCCTAGCTCCAGCCACCAGACAGAAGAGATCAGCCCCCCCCCCACTACAACCCTCTTTCAGGCAGTTGTAGGGAGCGATGGTCTCCCCTCAACCTCCTTTTCTCCAGACTAAACAGCCCCAGTTCCCTCAGCTGCTCCTCACAAGACTCGTGCTCCAGGCCCCTCGCCAACTTGGTTGCCCTTCTCTGGACACACTCCCGCGCCTCCATGTCTGGGAGCCCCAGCAGCACCGGAGCTCGCAGCACTTGCATTAAGCTACGTTTAAATGAACACATCTTACGTTCCCTGCTGTTCTCCACAGCAGAAAGGGAATTTCCTAATTGCCCGAACTTAGCCTGGAAGCAACCAGACGTTGCAATTCACCGTTTCATTCCCCCCTCGAAGGAACGAACGGCTGCCTGGACGGGAGCTGGGAGCACGGGCTCTACTACACGCCCCGCTGCTGCGGCCCTGAGGGGCTTTTGCGGGTGGCGGGGCGGGGGCAGACCCGCCGAACACCACTAACAAAACCAACATAACACTTAGTTTCGAGGGTGGGAGGGACAGCCCCCCCTCCCCCGCCGGCAGCCAAGGGCAGGCCGCGGCACCCCCGCGGCTCCGCTCCCGCTCCCCAGCGCCAGCCCTCCCGCAGGCGGTGAGGGGAACCGGCCCCGCCACCCGTTGGGATTCAAACGGGGCAACTCCGGGAGCCGCCCCGGCCCGGCCGCCATGGAGCCGGCGGCAGCGCGGCAGGAGCCCGCCCTGCACCAGAGGCTGAGCGGCAGCGGTGCGTGAGGCGACCCCGCTCCCCCTCAGGGCCGGCCCGGCTCCCCTCAAGGCCAAGCCCGCTCCCCCTCAGGGCCGGCCCAGCTCCCCTCAGGGCCACGCAGAGGGTCGGCCCACCGTCCCCGCGGGAGGGTGGTAGCGGGCTGCGGGCAGGTCTCTGACCTCTGACTCGCCTCTGCCCCCGCCGCCATGTTCCCGACCAGGTGCCGCGAAAGGCCGGGTCAGTTGCAGCAGAGAACTGGAACTGAAAACCACCCTGCGGGAGCTGGTCGTCTACATCGTTTTCCTGACAGACCTCAGTATACGTAAGTCATCGAATGACTGAGGCAACTTAAACGGCTTACAAATAATTAATGTAAGCTGTACCGCTTTCAGTATTTACTCCTTACTGCACCTGTCATCCCCCTCAAGGTGTCACTTCAGTCGAAATTGCTCAGACTGCCTTTTTCTAGCAGCATGACTTAATGACAACTGAAGTGGAAAAGCAAGGTTAGAAGCTGTTGCCATCCTCTTATGTCAGTCTGCGAGCCTCCTCTCTTTGCCCCTTCTTTCCAGTGACATTTGGCATGGTGAGCACAGACATGTACCACCTCAACAAAGTCATGTCCCATCTCTTCCTGGAGTCCTCCTCCTCTGAGGACAACCGGAGTGGTTTCAGGAGTATTGCCAGCAGAGCTGATTTCTGGAGGGTAAGGTTTTCCTTGCAAAGAAGTTTTCTCAGAGAGCAAACAAGGGAAGAAGCTACTAGTGTTAATGCAGAGCAATACAGTCTTGAGGTTCTCCTAAAAGTCACGTGCTAGGTTTGCTTTCAGCCAAATAAAAGGCAAATAACTTTTTTTAAATGCATTTGGAGAAATTCTGGGTATAATCGATAATACTGATACTTCCGAATGGTCAGTTAAGGAAAACAATAGGCCAGTTAATTGCTGCATTGTATTTTCAGTATTGGGTTTGGTCTGAAAAGAGCTTCAATAAAAACAGAAGGATCTTTTGGGTTGGCAGTTCTTTTGACTTTCAGGTGTTAAAAAAAAATGTATATTATTTCCACTGGGGCAGCCAGGAAGATGTACCATCTTGCTTCACCTGGTTTGCTGTTACCTTACCTCATATTTCAGTAACAGTTGCAAAACGCTCATCTCTGTTTTCACTACTAGGTGGAAAATTACCACCAAAATTACCGAGCATTGCCCAGCTGACAGCAGAAGGCAAAGTTTCTCACCCTACTCTGCCTTAAAAATGGAAATGCCTTTGTTATAACAATTCATTTGGAAGAATTGTGCTCTCTTTTATTATGGTGTCTGTATAATTGCTAGTCCATAAAATAGTGAACCCTTGCTATACAGTGTGTGTGCTGATGTGCTAGAAATGGTTGTAATATGTTCTCAGATGGTGCCAGACCATGGGGGCATGGTTTTTTACTTGGACCAATGTTCTCCCCAAGTTTAATGTTCTTTATTGGCATCTAAGAAACACCCAGAAAAAGAGGGATTTTTTTCCCTACCTTCAAAAATAAACACTTCCTTGTTTAGATTCCCATGACTAAAAACCTAGTCAGAAATATATCTCGAAACAGATCTTCAGAGATTAGGGATAACCAACAGATTCTGTGGAAACAACATATAATCTTTGTGTTTAAACATATTTGTTTAGAATTTAGCAGAATTTTTCAGTGAAACTGCAAACAGACATATGTTGTAGTCTTACCCTGAATAATGCTATTACATATCTCTGATAGAATTGCATAAGGAATAGACTTGACTCATAGCAAAAATACACAAGTATATTGTACTTATAGGACAGCACATAGGTGGGAATTGTTTCTATTCTGGCTTAGACCCTGTCGCTGTAAGTAACCTGAGAACCCTGTAGAGATTTGTATGCTAAAAAGTGGGGTAACAGTGGTATTTTAAATCTTCTTTTGAAACTTTAACCTCACTTGTACATATAGTTTGCAGAGGGACCCCTGTTGGATGGACTCTACTGGGACAAATGGTATAATAACACAACGTTAACCCTGCAGAACAACAGCAGCCATATTTACTATGAGAATTTGCTGTTGGGAGTAGCCCAGATTCGCCAGCTGAAAGTCCGCAACAACACTTGCTCCATTTACCTATATTTCCATCATTTTTTAGAAGACTGTTACAGTGAATATCGCTATCGAGCTGAAGACAGGTCTGACTTTGGTCTAAGCAACGAATCTGAGTAAGTCATGCCACTTCAGCACAGATATGTTTTTGAAAACCTAACCAAATCCTTAATGCCAGTATTCTTCAGTTCGTAACAACTATGTATGCAGTTAGCTGAGTTTTTGTCTTGTTTACATTGAGATAAACCATGGATTTGTTTTTTGTGTCAACATTATAGACGGGAATTTGGCATGGGAAATCTATAGCAGAGAGATGGGAGGGACTGGGAACAGCGAGCCCAGTTCAGCAAAAGCACATGTTAGTGGGCCTATCTCCACTAACATCTCTGGAGAAATGCTCAATTATATGAGGCCTGAATTTAAATCACATGTTTATAAATTGGAATCATGCTAAAATGCTCTGGAAACAGAGCCAAAAGGCCTGCTTTACATACTTCATTTAGCATGGATTTAATGCAATGAAGGAATATGCCACAGTAACAATGAACTATGTGAACCGGAGATATTCCATTTACCTATAAAGATTTTAAGGTAATAAACTGTCTGCCCCACTTTGGGTGAAATCCAGATTCATAAGCAATTGCTGTTTTGTGAATGCACTGAGTAGTGAGCAAATAAAAGAAACGGGAATACCTTAAGGCCATATGTCTCATGCACACTTCATCTAGAGAAGTGTTTTGTAAAGGTCTGGTTTAAATGGTCAGTTGTGGATGCAGAAGAACACAAGAACTAACAAGGACTGTATAAAATAAAGTTTACTTCAGTCCAGCTTCCATAAGTTGAGCTGCTTTGTTTTCCCCATTTCTGATAGATGGAAATACACTTCAGCCTCCTCATTATCCCCATGGTACTGGGGATCTATGGGCTTGTACAGCAGTGGAGGATATATGTTCACCTTACCTAAATCGAAGCAGGAGAGCATGAAGAAGTTGGTGTTCCTCAGGCAGAACAGCTGGCTCACTAGAGGAACCAGGGTTGTATTTATCGACTTCTCGACATACAACGCTAACATAAACCTCTTCTGTACAATCAAGTGAGTTCTTACCTTTACTACATGTGAAATCCAATCTACTGAGGCATGATGCTTCCATAAGGACACAAAGGCTGGGCACCTCAGGCATATGCAGCCATGTTTTGTCAGGTAGCAGCTGGCAAGACAGTAATTCATTAAAAATGCAGAAATTCAGTTTGTGCAGGGAGCAGACCCAGATCCTTCCTTTCCATTTTTTTTTTAATAGTTGGTGTCTAGTCTGTACAGCTGGTTGCTGCTATCAGTAGGAATAGATTTCATAGCCTTTTACAGGGTCAAAGACTGGACTGTTAGTCCTGTTGTCAGCTAATGGAGGGAAAAGACTCAGGGTAGGGTGAACATTTGCTCTTCTGAAATACAGTATCTTTAAAGACTTTTAACCAAACACCATAGCTTGCATATCCCAGGAGCTTCTTGTTTTCCCCTCAACCTTCCCTACCATGCAAGTCCCTCTTTTCAGGTGGGACTAAATATAATGCTTACGATGAGATCTTACAGATGTAGGAGTTCCAGTAAGGTGGTATTAATGTAGTAACAATTAATATTAGAAAATTAAGGGCTGAGATGATTTAAAGGGATGGTAACTAACACCAGTCCTCAATTTTTTTCAGGTTGGTGGTAGAGTTCCCTGCTACTGGGGGTGCTGTCACCTCCTCACATATCTACTCTGTGAAGCTCCTCAGATACGTCACATATTATGATTACTTCCTGGCTTCTTGCGAAATCACCTTTTGCCTCTTTATCATTACATTCATAATCCAGGAAGCTATAAAAATAGTAAAGCTGAAAAAGGAATATTTCAGAAGTGCCTGGAACTGGCTGGATTTGCTGCTGGTGGTGGTGAGCTACCCCTTGACTTTCACATCTGTGCTTGCCAGCTTAGGCTAGCACTAGATAGACAGCCAACAAGCCAAACCAACCCAAATCTGCGTCTGGTTAGTCAGTCACCCCCTGCTCTACACTGAAGAGGCCACATGGCCCTCCATGGTTCAGCACACTTGAACTCTTTTCTAGCCTTGCTGTCAACTTGCTGTGGCTCTATGTCCTTTCTACTCGTTATCCACCTTGTTTGTTTTGGCCTTAATCTTTGCAGAGCAGGGAAGCACTAGTGCATAACAGAGCTAACACAGTAAAATTAGAATATATGCAGCATGTTACATAGCACAAGCCCAGAATTATCACAGTACAATTACAAATGATTTGGCTGATAAAGTCTCATATACACAATTTACAACAAAAAAAAGCTCAGGTTCTTCAAATCTAACCAAGGGCCTTTTGAAATCAGTACAGTCTTTCCTGTGCAAAGTGACAAGTCTGAAGAGAGGGGGTGTAGCAGGACTTCAGTTTCACTGGCTTCTGCTTTCTTTCAGGTATCCATCCTTGCCATTGCCTTCAACATCTACTGCATTGTAGAAGTGTCCCTGCTAATGGAAGAACTGCTGTCTGATGCCCATATATATCCAGACTTCTATTTCCTTGCATTTTGGCAAGTCCTTTACAACAACATGATTGCTGTCAACATCTTCTTTGCTTGGATAAAGGTATTGGTTCCTACTCTCTTTTTTTGTACTTGAGAATCATAGTGTTTCTAAGCATAGCATAAATGCTCACTTCTACCTCTTCATGGGTGGATTGCAAAGGTAGGGCTAAAAGGGAGAATTTTGTTCAGAAGATTCCAGAGGAGTTTAAAATTACCTCCTCCTCATAAACATGGGTCACACAAATTCCAAGCCCATCTAAAAAAAAAATTTTACCTGTGGGCAGCTGTCTGCGTTGGAGCAGCTGGGAAATTACCGTGGCCAAACAGCCAACTCAATCTCAAGTTTTTCCTACACCCCGTATTATCGTGGTCACAGCCTGACCTATAAAGGTGGCTGCAGTAGGTGAAGCCATTCATAGCTTTTGTAGCCAAAACCTATGAAAACAGTAGCTACTTTTTAACTGCAGAGAAAGGCAAAATGTGCCTGAACTTGATTCAGAAGGGGCTTTGCGCCAGTACATACACCTTTAATTTCATTCTTACTTGCAAATAGATTTGCTGATCTCTGGACAGAGTAGCAAACTTCTCTAAGATTAGGGGCTACTTTTGTTCCTAAGCAGGTGCTCTGGGGCCAAACCAGTCCAGCATGTTTGCATGCTACATCCCCTAGTCTGCTAGACCCTGCTGGCCCTGACTGGGGTCTGCACCCAGCAGACATCAATGAATTTGGTTTGGGTGGGCTCAGTGTTCCCAGTGGCTGCATGAAACTTCCCAAAGCTTTGCCTGATCCCAAGCTGCTTACAGGCCCTCTCTCCCCTAAGGTATTTGTGAAACGCCTAGCTAAAAGCAGCTGTGAAACGGACAGGGGAGGTGCTCACGTCTGCCAGAAGAGATCACACTTTACAGTCATGTCCCACATACCTGAACATAAGATATCGTGAAAGGTCACATCCTTTTAAAATAAAACAGGCTTTTGGCCTTCTTCCACCTCCCAGGCCGAGGCTGCAGGAAGAAGCTGTTTGGGAGCACTGGCTGTTGTTAACCAGTTCTGTGGACAGTCCTCCTCATTACATCCATTCTGTACCCCAGCTACGCGTTCCCCCTGCATCAGCCTCCTCCTCTCAGACTGATGACTATTAATTTAGTAGTACACCTGTGTTTATAATCAATGACTGTCATTGAACAAGGCTTCTGTCCAGGCCTTGTTTCAGACCCAAAGTTAGAGAGCTCCTTACCAGCTCAGCCTGTCGGGGAATCCTCAAGTACAGGAGAGTGTTACAGCTTGCAATCTCCTTGACCCGGGGTCCATGTCTGCTAGAGCTGATTACACATACCAGTACCCAGCAAAGACCTGTCTACACACTATTAGTTTTAGAACATAAGCATATTTGCCCTGCAGAATACTCAGCTTCTCCGCAAACACACCCAATCCTAGTTCTCCTTACGGGTACATGACATGCAACTAGGTGTGACTGAATCTGTAAAATATGATTACAGATAACATTCTAGAAATTCTTTAAAGAAGCTGCAATGTATTTTGATCCCCCAATAACAATATATTCTGTTCTCTTGCAGATACTTAAATACGTAAGCTTTAACAAAACAATGACGCAGCTGTCCTCCACTTTGTCTCGCTGTGCCAAAGACATCATTGGATTTGCCATCATGTTCTTCATCATTTTCTTTGCCTATGCCCAGTTAGGCTATTTAGTCTTTGGGTCACAAGTTGAAGAGTTTTCCACTTTCCAAAACTGCATGTATGCTACTTTCTAAACTTTTTGATACAAAAAGCCCAGTTGGTACAGGTGCAAACCAGTTTCTGCTAAGCAGAACTTGAAGAGTACAGGTCTCTAACACTTAAGCTTATTTCATAGAGTAAAACCAATTTTGTTGGCCCTACAATCTGTTTCCCAAAGCTGTTGCATGTTCAAGAGAGACCACATGTAAATTAAACAGGTCAGGGAAGCATAAGAAGGGGAAGATCAGGAGTAGTTCACCAAATGCAGCTATTAGTCCCCACAGCTCTCAACACCGCTTTGCCACGTGTAACCAGGGCCCTGGGCAATCAGGCAGGCCTAGCAGCAGGCTGTTTCTCTTTTGCCTCTTTCAAAAACAAGAATGTGAAACTGAGGTATGTGATACAGTCCCCAGCATGAAAACCACAGAATTGCTTGAGACACCTAAGTGGCTCAGAGCACAAGCTGAGCACATCTGCAAACAGGAATTACTGCTCTTTTAAGAAAACATCCAGCTGTATAGCCAAGAGTCCGTCCCCCCCCATCCCATCTGCTGACTCTGTTACTTTCTTCTGCAGATTTTTTTTCAGCCACTTACTGTAGCAACATCATTACATCGATTCCAGGTGCCAGCTGGAACTGGTTCTAATGGTCCTCACACCTTGTAGTATTTATTTGTCTCAGCTAGGAATAAAATCCCCTATAAGGGGACATAGGGACCTATACTGTTATCTTCTGTTGGTACAGAAGGTAAGAGAATATGAAGCTAGAACAGAAGGGAAATAATTTAAAAAAAAAACCAATCAAACACCAAGAACACCAGGTGATTTATCCAAATGAAAGTATTTTCTCATACAAACTATTTAAAAATTCCTTTGGATTTTCAAATTCTCAAATATATGCTAAATGCCTAATTACTATTGCTGTATTATCCTGGCTTGCCTTTTCATTTCAGTGACTAAGGTAATGGTGAATCAGTCTTAACTGTATCTATTGCTTTCTATTGGTTTGGTTTTTTTTTTAATAATGCTTACAATATTTTTCTTTAGGAAAAGCCAGTCAATCTCTCTCATTGTGGTATTGTTTTACTCCTAGCTTTACACAGTTTCGTATTGTGCTGGGAGATTTTAATTTTGAAACCATAGAAGCAGCAAACAGAATCCTTGGACCTATCTACTTCATCACATTTGTATTCTTCGTATTCTTCGTGTTGCTGGTAGGTATCATCTTAAAAATACTTTGTGTTTTTTGTAAGCAGTAGAGAAGAACTGTTGTATAGTGCTCTGAGACAGTGTTTTTCACCCCAGTGTGACACTGGGTTTGCCGTGGCTTCCCCCGAGTACACCCGGCAGAGAGAGTCTGAACTCCTTTGCAGGAGTCCCCAGCTGGCAAGACATTTTGCAGTTCTCCCTTCCTCCAAACAGCAAAAAAAGGGCTTGTGCACCACAAAATTAGCACATTGCACCTTTTAGTCTACTGCACCACCCTTTTCTTGAGATTTTAGTTTCTGAATACTTAACCGGGTACTCTTGAAAACTGCATAATGTCAGCCTTGTCAGGTAGAAATGTTAAAGAGAGACTTTGATGGGATTGTGTAGGTGCAAGTTTGCTTTATCAGTTAGATCGATGTTTTCATTAATTACTTCAGACTGAAACACCATCTGAAAAAGCTACATGTATATGACAGTAAATTCGTTACCTCCAAGGAACTGGGCCTTTTAGCTGATACTGCAGATGGGAAATAAGTGATTTGTCTCCCAAAAATATTCCCTAAGACTATCAGATAATTCAACTGCATCAGGAGTGCATCTGCACCCAGCAAAGCTCTTCAATTTCATTAGTTACGTGCCCTAGCATGGAACAGCCCCCAGAACAACAGCCCTAATGTAATACAATGCAATTTCCAGAAACAAGTATCTAACTCCATCCTTCCTGGGCAGAATATGTTTTTGGCTATTATAAATGACACCTATTCAGAAGTCAAAGCAGACTTTGAAGTGATACCCAGTCAAGAACTTCAGATCAGAGACCTCCTTAGACACGTAAGTAAACACTTCTGTAACTGCCTCATTTAATTCAAGATAAGAGGAGGAATTCTAAGCAACATCACTAGCAAAGAGCCTTAAACAGCTGGGCCATAACCATTTAAGAACACCAAATATTTTATTTTTCACTTTAACTAAACATTTGACAGATACAGAGACATCCTTCCATCACATCCACAGGAGCTCCTAATAAGTAACAGGAGCATATGACTTAGGGAGCAAGGAGCCTACCTTTCCATCACCCTTGTAAAAACAACTTAATACTAGCCTGGTTTGTGATATATGCTGTCATCAGCTTTCTTCAGAGCTTACTGTTGCTGCTCTTCCAAACTGAGAAACTAAAGATCTTCTCTGCATGGGAAGACAAGTAGAAATAGGTACCTTTAAAACTCCACAAAGTTCAGACTATTTTTATGTGCCAGAAAAGAGTACAAAAGGGGATCAAATATTTCCCTAACTTTTCAACTTGAAATTATGACCTCCTACTTTCCTGCCAAATGCATACACTGAAGCCAAAGAGATTGCCTGCACTTCTGTCGCTAGGACAAGTCAGTACCTCCACCTAGAAACATGACCTTAACTGGAGAATACAGCATCACCAATGAGATAAGTAAGATTGAGATAGGTGTGGAATGAGAGACCTGCGCATTCAGACTGTGTTTCTCCAAGTTGGCCTACGCTGACCATGCTGCAGAGGAGGTCTGGCAGCTCTATCTACCTGAAATTTTCCTGCAGGATTTTGAGTGGCATAGGCCCAAGTTACATTGCTTCTACAAAGCCTAGCTTTCGTGAAGGAAAAGGAAGGGGAGTCCCTCACCAGGATGCAGCTAGTCTGGTCAGCAACAGCACAGCTTATATTCCCCCACCCAAGCTTATTCTCCTATTTATCTGGGACTACAGTAAGGTTAAACAAACATGCCTGAAAACAGAAACTTTTACTGGATTTGGTTGGCTATTACCTTCAGGGATTTCATGACAAATTTGAGATATAGCAGTGTAAGTTCTCTGAGCTAAGGGAAGAAAGAGAGAGACTGGTGGGATTTCTGTTTAATTGCCAAGGCATTACGCTGACAGTTTGTTCCTTGCATTCAGGTCCTTGTGCAAAAGTGTCTGTAGTTAAACTGGAGCCACTTAAGATGCCTGACTTTCCCTGTCTATGTTCAGAGTTGCAGTAAGGCCCTTGTCAAGCTCAGGCTGAAGAAACCAGAGATGGATACAAATCCAGCAGGCGAGAGCTTGGAAAGGTAGGATCTCAGCATTTGCTGCTACCCCCTGCGCCGAGCACAGACCTGTTCTCACAGGACTTCTGTCTCTTCTCATTTGTGTGAATAACAAGCAAGGAATCTTCAGCCACTAAAGAAAAGGAGATTTCTAAGCTTTCGAATGGAGACAGTGCTAATGAAAAGGTAGGCTTTATTCTTTCCTATATTCTTGGAAAACACTGATTATATTTCAGTTGAATAATACAGAAGGAGGCACAGTTGTCCCCACTATTACTTACAAAAGCTATTTCTCCACAGGATACTATTTTTAAAACATCATAGGAATAGAAAACCTATAAATAGAGAAAAATCACTAATTATGCCCAGAACTTCAAATGAAAGCTTGTGCAGGCAAGGTCATATGCTACAATAGCAGAGCTGGCAGTAGAGCAAGATCAGTGTGTCTTAGCAATGGTATAAAGTTGTGAGCTGGGCATGTGCCCAAATGTTAAACAGAAACAGATGTACAGAAAACAAGCAAGTTTTACAGCAATCTGTTGGGTCATAGGCTGCATCTACAGCAAGCAGAAAGATTACTGCAGCTTCCTTTTGCTTTACAAAAAGAAGGTTTCCAGCAGTCCTTGGTAGTTCTGTATCTGGGGTAAGCCTGTGCAAGTGCTTCTAAAACATATTTAAAAAAAAATAATCACTTCTACAACAAGAGAGGGAAAAGCCCCTTGGCTAGCTGTAAACACTACACACAAGCTTGCAATCTCTCTCAACTCTGAAAAGATGTGTATTCCTCTATCCTGTCTTTCTGGAAGGGCCAGAAGGAAAATCTGCTTTCAGATGGAGAACATTTTCTCCCCAAAGCTGCATATATCTTTTCCTGCATACATGCCCCCTCCCTGCACGAGCAGTTGTGTTAGAGGTATCCCAGTGAGCCAAGCCAACTTTGTGATTTAAAAAAATTTTTTTTAATCGCTCTGGTTTTGAACAGAGCCATCTGAAGTTATCAAAGGTACAGAATGGGAAAGAAAAACTTCATCAGAAGTATCCACCTACTGAGGAGACGGACGCAGCCACAGCTCAGAGCTACGTCTCCACTGCAGAATTTCAGCAGTAAGTGTGTGTGAGTCTGTTCTTAGTCTTATTCCCATCCCCAGGCAGCTGCAGCCCTCAACAGAGCACAACCTGAGAGACAGAAGACCAACACAAAGTCAGTGATTTTCAGATATTTTAAGTGCTTTATACTGGCTGACAACAGCTGCCCTTGGGGGGAAGAAGGAAACAAAAGAATTTAGTAGAGCAGCTTGTAAGGACATTAGTCAAGAATGAGGTGGGACTCGAATTTAAAATATTGTCACTCTTCCAGAATGTTT
The DNA here is from genome assembly GCA_026212715.1 of Elanus axillaris. Lineage (NCBI taxonomy): Eukaryota > Metazoa > Chordata > Aves > Accipitriformes > Accipitridae > Elanus > Elanus axillaris. The sequence continues at coordinate 16,797,454 of JANZLQ010000044.1, read as the reverse complement.
TCTTGTGGCTGCCCCGGGAGGGGGACAGACTGTAAGAGCTTGTGCTTGTGAAGTGGTATTTCAGGACTTAGACCCTCCTCAGCTGACACAAGTGAGCAGAGAGGAAGGTTGCAAATGCAAGTTTAAGGGCAGCACCATCTCAAGGATATGTTGCTGTATTTGTGTGTTCTAGGCTCCTCAGGTATACAGCCGAGTTAGGGAAGGAATTAAATAACACTAATGCAAAACTCAGGAGAATTATGAAAAGCATCCAGCAACTGAAGGACACTTCAGGCAAGACAGCACAGTGAAATGCATGGGCTCTGGTAACAGAGATGGCGTGACTCTACACACAGCTTAAATCCAAAGTCCCGTCCCTATCCCCCGCTTTTTTTCTATTTCTGGATGAGGGAAGCAGGAATGTTAATAAAGGTATATACCATTGTTGCTTCTGGGTCTTTTCTCTGAGAGTTGCAGGTGCTTCTTTAACTCTGAGACGAAATGACCAGCCTTGTTAGAGTTCTGGGTAGGCATCTCTACAAATGCCTGAACGACGACATTTATTCCTCTGCCTTGTTTTGGGGCTGCTGCGAGAGACAGATGTGTAACCAAGAGAGCAGATCATGAGCAATGGCAGCATCCTGAGCCTGCTCCATACTCTTCTCTCGATCTGTGGCCTGACAGAGCCCAGCACAACCCTCCATCGCCGAGCACAGTCCAGCACACGGGTTGTTAGCCCTCCCTTCCCCGACCACTTTCTTTTGCTAGCGCGTCTGCTGCCAATGTTAATGCTTATTTCTCAACTATTCTTGTTCCAGGAACCTGTTGCTTCCAAACGAGGTTACTATTGCCTTCAGAGGGGAAAAAAAAAAAAAAATTCAGAAAAACAACCTAATAAATCTTTTACATCGATCAGGCCTTAGCAGCTGGGACCACTAAGGGGCGCTCGGCCGCACGCGTGCACCAGCCCGCCTTTTCAGAACACCCTTTTCATTCCGAAGCCGTGTAACCGCCTGGTCTCTAAGGCAACGGGTAACGTCGGGGCCAGAACCTATCTACTCCTTTGTCGTCATTACTATTTGCTCATTGCTGGGACTCAGCCACCAGGACGAAATAAATCGCATGAGCAAATGCCGTGCCGTGAGAAAACACGGGGCTGCAACAGCCGGCCTGCACCGCGCAGTCCCTGCTGCTGCACATCTCGGCTCGTGCGTGACGCGCAACCCCCTGCCTCCAAAGCATCCCGAACATTATATAAATCCTACAAGGATTTATAACATTATAAAGCCTTATGCCCTGCAGAGCACTACCAAGCTACTACACGGTCTCTGGTCTCTCTGCATCTAATGACAGTGCAGAGAAGCTATGTCATGGAGAAAGGAGCAGACAGGCAGCTAAAGGGACCCAGAAAGAGATCACTTCGGCCCAGTACCACCATGTAGCCAGGCACTGGTTTGCCTATCAGGGTTCACAGATTTTGTACTTCAGGCTCCTGGCCAAGCCAAGACATACTCTCTCTTCTAAGAGGGACCAGTTTAAAATAAAAATGGACCTCTTCATTTCCCAAGGGTCCTTGTTGCTATGAAGTATCCCAGGACACTTGTCCCATAAAACATAGGTCACTGGCGATCTGTTTATCTTGATTACTCAGTAGCCTGACATGCAGGAAAGCAGATGTATTGCACCTTTGGCATCTCCAGCCTTTCCTCCTCCTGGCAACCCCTCTCGTACAAGGAAGTCTCGAAACCTTTAGACACAGATACTTACCCAGAACTTCATGCAAGAGCTTTCGGGCACTCCTCAACCTTGCTATACTCCTCTGGGGCACAGGAAACCCTCTTTATTGCCCGCCTCACTTTGACCAGCAAGCTCCTTGCCTTGCAGTAACATAATGGCTCAAGCAAACCTGTTTAAAGAGGTAAAGCTTGGAATACTACAGATTTGCATTGTCTCAGAACTGGTTCTTCCGCAAGGAAGATCTGTCCCAGTATCACTGAGCTTTTTACACCTTCAAAAATACCCATTTCTCCTCTGTTTTGGCTAGTGGTGTTCAACACAGGGTTATTTTCCTTAATTAAAAATCTTTAGTTCATCGCTTTGCTGCACATTCATTTTAAACACTTCCCACTAAACCACTATTTGAGGGGGTTTTGTCTTCTCATTAGCATCTTGATCAGAGCAAGCTTCGCTGAATAAATGATGCTAAGGAATAGAGTATTGTAGAACAGATCTGTAGCAACCTTGTTAGTTCTTCAAACCAATGTCCTAAGAATTTGTGCTTTCTTTCCCTCCTCATCTTCAGAGGAAAGCCATGTGACCAGAGGGAAGGTTATTCTGTCCCGCCCTAAAGAAGGTACTGAAGGCTGCCTTCTGCCTCCTCTCCCTCACTCGCTCCCGCAACTTCCTAGTTGCTTTTCTTCTTCCCATTTACCTGCACTGCCACACATCCACAAGCAGTCTTTACCTTCAGGAGTTCTTCTGTCTCCTGCCAGGCCTTAAGCTGAAGAAGGTGGATTTACACAAAACACAACAGAAGAGTCAGTTTGAAAGACCTCAATGACTTTTCATACAAATTTGCATCAATATACTATGAAAAAATAATCTTTTTGGTCCAGAGGAAAAGCATCCTCTTGTGTTTACGGAAGTGTGTGCAATAACAGTGTTTTCTGGACACAAACACAGCAAGCAGTAACTGCTGATACCGATTTTAAGGCTAAGAGATCATTATGGATATAGAGACATGACCAAATGCTGCTCATCAGCTGAAGGTGCATTCACTGGCAGCAGATTAATCAGTCCAGTAATGGCTGAATCATGTCTCTGCCCCATCTACTCCCAAAGTTGCTACTGTTGGAGCAGGAATGATTGAGACTCAAGTTCACTACAGCGTCATCACACAGCAGGCTGGCACCCCAGCAGGAACTGAAGCCCGCATCACACCATAAGCCAAGCCATCAGTTCAGGGAGAGATTTGGTCACTTTTCTGCTGTCTCTGCTGAGAGGCACACTCTAAACAGGTAAAATAAAGCTTAAACTGCTGCAGCTCCAACTAAGGGCTGTCTTGGCACCTGAGCCACTACCAGTGCACGTGGCTCTGCTGGCAGGCTGTGGAACTCGGACCTGCCTCAGCATCACCCTGAAACTACACATACGTGCAGGAGCAGCAAAGGACTTGGCACTTGTTTTTAAGAGATGGCAGTGGAGGAGAAAGCATGATGAGAAACAAAGATATATGACAATAAAGGTTAAGGTACTTTTATTATAAAAGTCTATACAATGAGCACCAGACATAGCAATGCAATTATATCTGGTTTAGTTATATATATTCCATATCTATATATCCATATAGATATATAGGTTTTGCTTTTACCAAAGTAAAACTGTTATATCACAAAATGCCTAGTTCTACCATTTATTTATTGCTCAACAAGGATGGCACAAAACACACTCAGCATAACTGTTGCCATGCTTATCTACTATACTGAATAAACAGCCAAACACTGCATAACAAACACAAAGCAGCTGTTAATTCTGAATTGGAACCAGTCTGATCACTCACTCACTTATAAAAATATTGGAATCATATAGATTTAAGCATTATAAAGGAGGAATATATTATTTAAAACATTTAAATAGTGCATATTGACATTTTGCATGTGGTATATAAAACACAAACATTCATGTACAACACTATACAGTACACATTAGTTTCAATGTTTGGATACACCCGTGTCTGCAGACTGATAGAAAAGTAACTGAAGTGTACATTGCACAATGGAACTGAATAAAATGGTCTCAAGACTAGTTTAACCTCGTAATTCTCTCAGGTCCCACATAATTTTGCAGTTTAAAAATAATTAAAAAAAAAAGGCATACCACCAGTGCTCAATAGTTTTAGTGCTTTTTTTTTTCTGAATTCCAAAATTACATGCCTACAAGCAGAGTAAAACAAAAGAAGTATTCTACAGTACACAGATGAAATCTGAGCACTAAAAATCCTACTTTCAACCTATTTCATATGCTTCATGACAGAACAGCAAGTCTATGAGGTTACGCGCTAGCCATTTCTTACGTTGTGAGAAAGTTCATTTTTGGTCTTTCATAAAGCAGTGTGAGTAATAGCTATGTTGACATTAGCCAGTCATAAAAACATGCAGTGAGAGTAGGTGCATGCAAAACATGGCCACAATCAAACTGATACATTGAAGAAAAAAAAAAAATTGAGAAAGCACCAGTTAAAATTAACACTTAGATTTTGCCAGATCAAAAACAGCTGCTGATGGCTGTTGCAGAGCATAAAGCTAGTAGCTAAATCATCATTCAGCACAGCAGATGTGATACTCAAAACATTATTTAGTTTCAACTCTGAAGCTAAATCATGCAAGGCCCATAAACTGTTTTGCTTACATCATAAGGGTTAGATAACTTATTTTTATTCTCCAACTGTAAAACAAAATTGTGATAAACAGCAGTATTTTTTTCACTCAAAACCAACAGTTCCCCTGTGGTGCACATTAACTACACTGATTTTAGCCCTTGATACCATACTTGTTTCAGGTACAGTGGAATTTTAACTGTCCTAAGCCAGCTCTTTTCTGCTGGAGCTATGCAAGTCTGAGCGCCATCAGATTTCCCATACACTGAAATGTTCATTATGTTCCTCAAATCTTCCGAAAGTGGAGATGCAGTATCCAATTCAGACAACACACTATGTCACCACTAGTTGATAAACAATAACCGATAAAATGAAAAAATGAACAACAGTAACATAAGTCCTGTAGGCAGCATGTGATATAACTTTTCGGTTTTCCAAGTTTTAAAAGACACTAAACAAGGTCACTTTCTTGTTTGTCCACTGTCATCTTTATCAAGGAGAAAACGTGACCACTAATGAGCAAAATCCATAGATGTTAATTATTACTGTGTTATAGGTGCAATTTAGAATACCAAAAATTAAAGTTGTTCCACAGCAGTCCTTTGAAAGGAATTTCAGTCTGTTTTTTAAATGTTCCAGGAAAAAGAGCCGTACGTTTAATTTGCTGACTTTTTTCCCCCATAATAAAAAATAGGCAAGAGGAGTAGTTCAGTGTAGCATTATGGTATTAATAATTTCTTCAATAATGCAAAAAGTTGGTAACAAAAGTCTCTAAGTTCTTGAATGCTAAAGAAAAAAAAAAAGCTATGGTTGTTTTGGAACAAGATGGATGCATCTGTAACACAAAACCTCGATGGAAACTGTGTTTGCTAAAGTTGGATAGAGCAGTCTCGAACTTAGAAATCTTACTTGCTCTCTAGCCAGGACCTACTTACCCTTCAAACACGTTATAGTGGCACCACAATAAAGTGCACAAACTGGATTCTTTCAACAGTGCATGACAAATGGAACACAAGCACCCATTAAGTACAGTGGTACTATACGGAAACATCATGTTATTCAATGGGTTGGAGGAATATAATTTAAATTGATTTTGAAGAATCTTGTTTGCTGATAAGGACTTCTAACAGCCTAAGTTTGGCTTTAATTTTCTTGTACTCCCTGTACTCATCAAGCATTGGAACCCGATCTTCTTTCTGTACGTTCCTGTAAAAAGAAGCACACCAAAGTTTCAAGAAAATCCTCCATACTGCAGCAAGCTAAATACAAGAGCAGCTACATGCACTTATCTTAGGGCAGATAAAAACACTTCTGGAAGCTTGTTCACCAATAATAGACACCACTGTTGTATTTTAGTTCATTATAGTTAAGATTGCCATCACCTAAAAAAGCTGAATAGAAAACCCAGCAGCATTTATTCAGCACAACTGTTGCAGCACTGTTTATAAATCGTTCTCTTAAGTTCTCCTGGAAATTTTATTAACAGGCTATGAAGACTTTCATTTCTGATCCTGTGTATACCTTACAGAAAAATACAAATAAATTTAAGTCGACCTACATTTTCACTGTATGTAGACTGACCCACAAATTCATTATCAGAGAATTATTATTTAAGACTGAACTATAATAAATTAATCTATTAATGCGACTTATTTTTAAATCAACCCTTCATTATTAACCTCATTATTTGCCATTAAAGTCAAAAGGATTTATGTCCCAAATTCAGTTAATGCACGATGATGAAGCCACGTTAGTGGAATTTCTGTGACCAATTGTCCAGGAGTTTATAGGTAAGGAGAAATACAGTAGAAAGTATAGTTACTTGAGAACGACTACCAGTCAAGAAAGTGACTGACCTCTTACAAGTGTTGTTAGTTTTGGTCATGAGGTGTTACACCTCGAAAAACCTCCTATTACACAAAACAGGCAGCAGTTCCATTAAATTTCTAACAACATATATTCAAATAAGAAGCCTAGAAGAACTAAACAATACAAAGAATAAAAATTATATACCCCCTTATTGGTAAAGCAAATATCCACTGTCATAACTGACGTGCTAGGACAAATATGCAAACTCCCTGCCCTATGTTAAAAACAGAGGGATAATCTGAGGGGGGGTGGGGGGGCTAATGTAAAAAATACTGTTTTATGAGTATTTTAAAATGCCTTTTTTTTT
>JANZLQ010000044.1:16768878-16790824 GCA_026212715.1 Elanus axillaris | reverse complement strand
AGACTGTTTTAGTAGTATTTTAAAATGCATTTTTTTTTAATGGAAGAAAAACCCTTCCTCCATTTTCATTATTATGCTTTACAGACTGTAATAGAGGAAACAAAACTCAGGAGCAGGCTTCCTCCACTATTAAAAATACACAATCAGATTCCATTTGGCAACATTCATCTAGAAAGTTGAAAAAAATACTTGGCTACAAAGTGAGGCTGCTGTCCAGCATCTGGTTTTGTGCTAAACAAACCTTCCATTCTGCTGATAAAACTCCTCTTCAAATTCTCGTAACGTCTTACGTAGCTTCTTTTTTTCAGCTCTGGCTTTCCACAGTTGCTCCAATAATTCAGGCCTAAAAATTTCAAGCGAAAGAAAAATACTGTTGGCCATACAATAAAAGTTAAATTCTTCAACGCATACTCAAAAACAACTGAGCTAGCTGCACTAATAATAAATTTGTCTTGCTCATAAGGAACATGCTGCCTGTCCAATTGTGAAATACTGAGAACAAACTAGTGGTTAATAAAAGGGTATATATTTTCTGCTGTCTACACAGCTCAAGGAAGGCTGAAGAAGGTTTAGAAGATACTAAACAATTCACTGAATACAAAGAGATCTTAGTCAAACATATCAGAGGAAAGAACACTCATTCAAGCCAAACACTTCCTGAGAAGTGCTGAATGTGTCACCGCTTTCCACCTAACATCATATATTTGGTATCATGACTGTAAGTGCAATAATTGCAACTTCTATAATAGAATTAGTCACTTCTTATTTTTACATACATAGAAGCGGCGCGGGTGCTTGACAGCCTAAGGTCCCGGGTCAGTTTCTCTTGACTATCTTCAACATCAGACTCAGAGTTTTCAACTGGGCTTAAAACAGACTGTGTTTGGACAGCAGTTTTTAAGATATCATTCAGGTCTGCAGACAAACCATCACTTTCCTCCTCTTCTTCCTGAAAGTCAAAGCAGACATTCAAAACATATATGAAATACTTCAGTTCCCTATTACAAGTGCTGGGAAGTATTTTTTAAAAATGCACTGTACACACCTTAATTTCTTCAAAGAAATGGGCAGTTTCACCTTCAATAATGGGCTGTAACATCTGCCCCCGCCTCTTGGTTGATGGTGACCCCTGCAAAAAATTTAAGTTTGTTTCATTTTGTGCCATTAGACTTTTAAATGCTGTGTGCGGTCAGAAGGTTGTTCAAGTCACCTAATGCCTACAGGTATTTCTTCTTCCAGAAGAAAAAAAATTGCAAACATACTTAGAGAACACAGACAAAACAACCATATAACTCAAAAAGCTCAGATGCCCGAAGTATCCTTGACACAGAAGTAAAAATATCTGAAAATCTAATATTCTTCCTCTGACTTAAGATAAAAAGCTGTCACTCTCACTCGCTCTCTGTGTTTTGTAGAAAATTCATAAAGCACAGAGATATCTCTGAATTTCATATTTACTCTTGTTCCTCCCAAACCAAACCGCAGGGAGATTATAAAAATAAAGTGACACTATGCCAAAGCCATTTTATCTTCTGCCAGGTATACGCTGGGAATAATACAGCCAGTTTCTTTTTCTAGACCACTCTAAATCCCTGCAATTGGAAGTGCTATGTAAGGGTTATCTTTTGCCACCTAAGAGTCAAAAACCTTTGAACTTCAGCCTAAAACAGGTGCCACTGTGCTGTACAGGTATTACTGTTAACTGCCTGTTGCACACATGCAATTATGCCCTGCTCATCTGTTGTTACCCTTGGACAGCATAACCTATTTCAACAGATGGGCTCTTTGAACAGGACGAAGGTGGAACATGAAAGCCACACAGACAATGACCTGTCAAAAAACTTGAGTTCATGAGAGGTAAATAGCTTCCTGCTTCTTTGGACACTTCCACACAGGCTTCAGTGTATGTGATTAGTAATACCCTGATACCATAAGAGATATATCTTGGAAGCAAGGGGCATGTAAACCAAAAAGCAATTCTGGAAATACCTGGCACTGAATATAGCCTACCTAGAAGGTAACACTGAACAATCCTTAGTAATTAGAGAGCTCCATATATCTCTTACAGGTTCAAAAGCAGAGGCCTATGAAAAATATTTTACAGATGTTGCCTACAGCACAGATTAGGAATTACATTGCCAAGATCCCTTCTGAATCACCAATCCCTTTATTTCACAGCCAAAAACCCAAACAAATAAACCACCACCCACAAAAAACCCAAACAACTAAAATATAGTCATAAGGCTCCTGATAATATAAAATGCATCTCAGCTCAAGAGTCAGGTTTTTGAGGTGAGAGATGGGATAAAACTCAAACCAGTCAAGGTTTGACCAATAACCTACGACCCACCAGTCATGGAGAAAAGCTTAGATGTTTAAGAGCAACCTGTCTTTATGGAGTTCAAAACGGGATACTTATATAAAAGCCCTTAAACTGAAATATGACTGCAATGTAAATCACATTTTTCTATAAAAGCAGCTACCCAAAAAATGTATGTGCAAGAAAGGAATGATCTTGAACTGGTCCCTTTATTTCAATGTACTTTGGCTTACAGGGGATAGCTAAGAACAGTCAGAGTCAACATAAACAGCTGATTAAGTTCCTGCTGAGCAAGCCACTGCCCAGCTACGTAAATCTGGTCGAGAACTCTCTGTATGTAAAGAGATTATCTCACATCAGCTACGCAATCCCTTCCCTCTAAAAGGGTCAAATAGTTAATATCAAAACTGTTTTGTTGCAAGTCTGGGTTGGCATGCAAGAGTTTGATTATAGCTCATGAAGAACAAAGACAGACAGCTGGCTGTCATTCCCCAACTGTTTTACAGGTACTATAAACAAGGTTACATCAATCTTCTCGTACAGTACTGAAAACTTTTCTTCCTCATCTCTTACAAGACCACAGAGAGAGGAAAGAAAAGACTAGAAAGCACTGCAAGATAGAAGGAAATGAAGTGAAAACACAATGGAAAAGTGCAGATGTTATACAGATGCTACAGACATTGATAACATCTCACACTAGGGAATCATGAAGGAATGAAATGGTTCTTACAGCCATCCTATCACTCATGCCTCTGATGACAGTAACCTGCAGTACAGAAGACAGGCAAGCTTCACTGCAACTGGTGTTACTATTCTTGGGAGGACTAAAAGTACAATATGTACTGTGGATCCATACCTAGCACAGTGACTCGGGAATGTCTCAGCCATGGCAAGTTAGAACAGCTTATTTACTTCCACCAAGAACCATTTACTTCCTAGGAGCCATCAAGGTCACAGACAGCTTTGAACTGCTCTGGCTCTTGGCAGTAAATCAAATGCCTCAAGTACAATGACAACAACAACTTGTATCTTCTACAAGAAAGATGTATTTTACAGAACAGTATTACTAGCTTTTCTAAAGGCAGCCTAGCAGTTCAAAAGTGGAAAAAAACAGAAACAGCATTTGTTTTACTCACAAGAATAGGAGTAATGCTTGCTCTAGTTAACATTTGTTTTACAAGTCTGTATCTGTCATAAAGTGGCTTCACAATATGTCTCTCTTCTCTAGTGACCTAAAGGCAGAGAAACCACAGAATTAATTATACCAGTCACTCAATAATATACAAGCAAACACAAAGCGGTATGCTTCTCATGCCAGGCCACGTACATTCCAAATAGGAACATAAAACTAGTTTAAATTGTGTGTATGAAAGGGGGTTTATGCTGATAAAGCAGAATAAGTGGGTGCTTTTTGCTCCTCTCTTTTCTCGCTTTAACTTCCTATATTTTTCAGGAAGAAGTTTTAAAGACTTCCTAAAAGTTAAGGCAGCTTCAGTAGAAGCAAACCCTCTATCTTTAAAGACACACGGAAAAGAGGAAAAAAAGGAATCAAGAATTGGGGGAGAAGACTGTGTGCCTAGCATTGATGATGATTCTACAGAAATGACAGGGGAAAAAAGAAAAAGATGAAACTGTAGAGAGATTTTATCTGATTTACTCTCAATTCTCAGCCGCTGTGTACACTAACATAATTAATCTTAAAGGCTATCATGAACCATTACTGGCATTTTCTCCCTAAGGGGATTTATAGAACTGTGACACTATCACCAAAACCATTTTCTTCCTTGGCTTTTACACTGAAAGGCTTCGTCAGATTTATATGACAGTGCCTATTAGAAAGCTAGTGTGCGAAGTCCAGAAGGCTGATAGAATAGTAAGTGGGAAGATCTTGTGACTGGACTAGTGATGTTGATCACTGACCAAGATAAAAACCCAGAACTTTAGGCACTAATTGCTAGTCACTTACACTGACTTCCTCATCTCCAATTATTTAAGATACATGCCACAGACTTGGAGAGGGAGGAAGTGTCTTTTCATTTCTGTTTTTGTGAAATCCAGAACAACATTTCAAGCCTTTTCCCAGGTAATTCAATAGCATCATTTATTTTTAAGATTTCTCTTTGCTTCGCAGACATGTAAGGCAAACAATAGCAATCACTTTGCAAACTCCAATAACCTACGGATCTTTGGAAAAAAGGCCTATTAGTATGTAGTTTTTCTTTTAAGAAGTCAATGCAATGGCTTCCTCTAATGGCAACATGGAAACCAATAGGTAACTCAGGTTTTGGAGAAGAACACTGCCACCCTGCCCCCCCCAGCATTAAATTCTGGTATTACTAATGCACAAGAGTTACTGTTGCCTATGCATACATTAATATAGTTTGATGAAGTAAACTAAGTATTACCGGCCGTCCATGTTGACTTTCGTAATACAGGAGGCTTTTCTGGAGAGATGTTTTCTCTTCTACTAAATGGTCCTTTGTCATTTTCTGTCAGAAGAGTAAGTCACATCTCAAACACAAGTCACTTTACCAGTTTTTCTACATTATCAGCTATACAGATGCCTTAGCCAAACTTAGCTTAGTTAATACCATACATCCCACCTTCATCCATTTAAAGCTGTCCGCTATTGTCAGCACATACTTGCTCACTCTTTCTTAAAATATTTGCAAGAAAAATGTTGATCGTTGCTCATCTTGATCATTTCCCCATAGAGTCTTGCTAGTCTTGCCCCCACAAGGGCTTGCTAAAGGGCTTCTAGACAGAGGCATCATTTTGCCAGAGTGATATCTGAAGTGTCTGACAGTGCTCTACTTCCCTCTATTACTCTCTTAGAAACAGCCTATCCATAACCTTATGCTTACTTTTATATCTTCTGGCAAACATCTCTCAACGCGTTTTTCCTTTAATCTTTTCAAAATGAGTTCAAGTGTAGCTTCCTTGGTGGGCTTCTTGTCTTTCTGCACAACCCGCATCTCATCTTCATTTTCTTCATCCTCTTGGTCAAGAGAGGAACCAAAGCTTTTTGGAAGAGTGTTACTTCGTGGACGTGTCTGAGGCATGAATTCTCCATCTGAGCTCCTCTGCTTTGCATCTGAAATGAGAAAAACTGCTCAATCCAAAGGTTTAAAAGCAGTAACGCTCTCAGTTTGTTTAACTACAAATAAAGGAACATAACAGTTTGCATAGGCAAAGTTTCTCTTCTAATGAACTAAACCCAAAGCCACAAAAATAATTTTAATTTGATTTTTTGAATAATTCAGAATCTAGAAATGAAACATTTTTACTGTCCTGTGGAATTTTACTGAATGACTTAGCCATTTTAGTCATGTCGGTAATTTGTATTTGTAGAAAACCAGAAACTGTAGCATCCCTTACCTTTTATTTGCTTTCTTAATTTGGTAAGTTCAGTCATCCATTTTAAAACTTTTGGATTGGCTGCAATATCACTATAGGAGGGCTGAAAAGTGATACAAACAAACTACATTTTATGAAAACAAACACACCAAGTCTTGTTTATAAATACTTATTTCAAGATTTGGTAATATTTATGACAGCAAATGTAACTAGTAACATGGATGCCACTCTTAGTACCAGATCAGATCTCAGTGCCAATGTAACGGGCGACACTTGTGAAAATCAACTTCAAACATCAGAAGTTGAACCAGAGAGTGGTAAGATGCTTCTGCCTCTCCACATATCTCATCTGATACCCCCTCACTCTCACTGCATAAATGTCACTATCTGCCCTTCTTCAGGCTCAGGCATTATGGCACATTTTCTAATATTGTTGTTGCTCAGTTCACTTTTGCAGAGAGCAGCATATAATAAAATTATTCTCATTTGTGAACCCACAGTTATTCAGTGATGAACTACAAGAAGTAAATTAGCTTTACGGTGCCATCCTTCAGCCTAAGTAAAAGCAGAAGCAGTAACTCACCTTACTGTTTTTCTCTTTTTCAAATTGTTCCTCAAATTGCTTTATTTTTTTCTGTAATTTCTTGACAAGCTGATAAGGTGTCTTGTCTTCCCTTTTGTCATCTTTTGAGCTAAAAGATGCTCTTCGTGTTCTGTATTAAAAACATTTTTAAAACATCATTTAAATAATTAAATAAGTGCAAACAACTTACATATTCGAGTGACAGATGACTAATTTCATTTTTTTCCCTCCAGTTCATAATCCATTCTTTTCAGCTTTTCAGAGCTATTTACTTACTGAATCAAAATGCTTTGATCTGCTGCCTTCAAAATGTGATAGGTTATTTTTTCCTCTCTAATTCCAGTAATACCCCTAACAGAAAAGCAGCATTTGAAATTCAAGTGTAATAAGCTAATGTACCATTAATTACATTGTCATTAAAGCAGTTCAGATCTTTCTGGTGGATAGGCTACTTATCTAGCTAGGTTTCTAGATACTCAGTATTTTTTGAAGTACTAGGCACAGAATAAAGCCTAGGCTTGAAGCTATCACTCAACAATCCTTGGTAATTAGACAGCTCCACTTAACTGTCTTAGGCAAGTTACTAGATACTTATGTAAAAAACATCTATATCATCTGTTGGCCTTACTAATATGTTTCTAGAGTATGTGATTCTGGTTTTAAATCAACTTTTGCACTTGCTCAGCTCCTTGACATCTGCTGCTTGTGATAAGCCTTTTTATTTCAAGACAGACCATGACAATTTTCCATATTCAAGATATTAGAAATATTAATCTAATAATCTACTAGTGTAGATCCTTATTAGTTTCAGAATGAGGAGAACAGCTATTACAATCAGCACTTTTCTGCAAGTCAGTCCTCTGCATCATTTTAACAGTACTTGTCAACTATCTTCTGCAGCTAACTGGAAAAAACTTGGGCAAGTATCTTTTTGCATCAATAAATCCATGTCAGACAGAGAACTGAAGACTCTAAACTTCATTTTTCCTGTTCCAGATTTTCTCATTTTTATGAAATTATTTCTTCCCTAATAAAAATGGAAATTCTTCTCAAATTCCCTTTCATAGTTAACAGTAGTAGACAGTACAGGTCACAACTAATTTACGGTTTTGGAGCATCACACTCCTGACTGTCAAACAAATAACCTGCAGCTTTAGTTACAACTCTACTTTCATACACCAGGTTAAATGGGCTCGATCCTCTAAATCTGCAAGAGAAGAGCTGCATTAAAAACCCTACCTCTTCACTGTACTGCTGTCCCACTCCTCTCCCTCTAACAGCTGATACTTTCTTATAACCCTTCTGAATGAAGACTTTTCACAGCTCAAATGAATAATCTGTGCAGACCATCACTGCACACTTTAGTTGCAATAGTCTGTATAACCTGGCTCTTTTTTTACTGGGAGTGGATAACATGCTATGCAAAACAAATGCAAAACCATGCAATATGAAAATAGATATTCATGCTACTTGAGAAAAAAAAAAAAGCCAAAACTTAAATAAGATCACAGAGCAGCAGTCCAGTAAAGACTGGTAAACAAAGGATATAAATACTATCTTCAGCGCAGGAAGTGCCATTACAGCAGGTTATCAGAAGCCCTGACCACATGCCAGGGAAATCTGTGCAAGCTTGCCTTATTTTTGTACTCTTTCCCTCTGCATCTGCCAGCGGCCACTTTGAGAGTCACAATACCATCCCAGATGAACCTCTGGTCTGACTCACTATGGCAGTTCCTGTGCAGGCAGAACAGCCAAATGGCCATATAATGCTACATTTGACCTTGGTCTTCAATTAATACATATCATGAAAACTCATGAGGTTCTAAACAGCTGTATTTTCACACTGGCAGTGACATATCCTGCCCCAACACCCACCAAATTGTATTAAAATACATACCTAACAAAAGAAAGTGCTTTGGAAGAAGAATCTAACGTTTCTGGATCATGTAAGAAACGTTGGCTTTGCCCAAAATCCAAACTACGATGTGACAGTATTGGATGACAGTCCTCTTCCAGCGGATGATTAGTCATCCTTCCAGCCTGCGGGGAAAGCTGAGCTTCTCCAGATTCACTGTCCTCCTGCCAAGATTTGAAAGCAGGAAACGGATCTAGAAGATAAAAAAGGGACACAGAATGGTACTTTTCTGTTAACAGAATTATAAATAAGTGTCAAAAGGAAACAAAAATGCATACCCAATGCTTAGTCTTGTATGCTATAGAGGATGTGGTGTCATACACAAAGTGAATAAAAACACTGAAATACATAGAAAGCTACAAATTCTGTCATGTAACAATTGAAAGAAAAAGGTACTGAAATGAAGTATGCACACTAGGATCCCTTTTTCAAAGTGTATCTTGTGAGTATGCATTTATGAACAGTTAAACAGCGTAAAAGAGCCTTATTTACCTTAATCCAAAGTTAGAAGAATATATTTATTGTCCATTGCAATATTTTGCTGTGGAAATTAATTTTCATACCTTACATGTACTTTGAAAGATTGTCCTCTTGGTTTTGAAGAAGGCAAGCCTGACAATACCTCTTTAGGTAAAATACCCATTTGATTAAGTCTTTTTAAAGGAGTGTTGTTGAGTTTTTAAGTTTAAATCCATCTTGACACCACTGAGAAAAAGAGATTTCTTAATTTGTGGAAGGTGATTTCTTTTAGGCAGGGGATTCCAAAACAATCAATTTTTTTTAATCCCTGTAAAAAGTTAGTTGCTAGCATCCCTTACAATTCTCAGATATGGTTTTCTTGCTGTCTAACAAAAAGCTGACACAGCCTTCCAAGCACTTTAAAATCCCACCCCCTTTCCTTTTAGAGAGTTGCCTATATTTTCCAGTTCAAATCAGAAATTTGAAAACTGGGTTCAAAGTGTGCAGAACAACAATAAAACCCACAAAGTAATCTTTAAAAAAATAACCCTTGTACCTGCTTTCCACTGTACATTTACTAAGTGTTATTGGGATTTTTTGTTTTGTTTTTAAGCTATAATCTTGCCTGTTTACACAGTACAAGATACAAGAAGGGGACCTTTTAGAAAAAAATAAATAAAAAAATTGCAGATCAGAACATTCCCAAGATAAGGGACAGCAGGTGAAGGGTTAGTGAGAAAGCAAACCATAAACTATCAAAAGGCAGATAACTGAACGTATGGCGAACCATACTTACCCTCCCCTTCTCTCTGCAGATGCATTGTTTTGAAATCAATGAGGGGAAAAGTGATAGGGCATGGCGCTAATAAAATGAAAAAGAATGGCAAAAATACTAAAGTGAACACACAGCACAGTCAGAACAAACTATACATAACATGTAAAGCAGGAAGATACAGTACCAGGGAAAAACATCCCATCTTTTGGGCCAGGCCCTGAGCACTCTCAGCTTCCAAGCAATTTCAATGGCAGGTAAGGATGCTCAGTCCTTAGCGAATTTGAACTTTTCAGTAAAAAGGTTTACAAAGAACTGACACAGAAATAGTAAAAAGACTTATTGTAGTTTAATAAGAGTCTCATGCATCCTCACATTAACAGAAGACAAGTTTATATATGTTTCTGCTCACAGCTTGTAAATAATAGAGATGGTGGTGATTTCTAAAAAGCAGGACAAATGCAGAAAAAATAGTCAGAAATATAGATTAACTGATCTGCATTTTTGCCTTAAGCCAGCAAGCATCTGACGTTCATTTTCAAGAACTCTGTTGGTAACAGGCCTTTAAGTTTTCCATCATACAGGCTTTAATAACCCAAATCTTTTAACAAAATTTGGACTAGTATAGTTTTCTTTACAAAGCCAATCTACTTCAATGGAATGCCACTAGGACTTGCAGTGCCTTGGAAGGCTGAGATCCTAATAACCATTCTAAACAGGACTGAAGAATAGCTAAAGTTAAAATACTTTGCAATGAAATAACACCTCTTTCAAAATATCCTGATTTTACTACCAAGAAGCTTATAATATACATTTATATACAGATATGCTACTTTCTTTTCAAAGTAAGGGTCATAAAGCTATTTCGGTAAGTAAAACCAAAGCAATTTTTATGAGCATATTTAAGGAAATAATGAAAATGAAAGCCACAAACCTTCTGAGAATATGTATTAAGTTAGATAAACACAAACAGAGGATGCAATAAAATGTAATATGCAAGTAAGCAATTAACGTAAATAAAACACTAAGAACATAAGCAGGATTTTTTTTTAAAACTTTGTCTAAAGTTATTAAATTGGGCAACAAGAATGAAAATCTAGACTCAGTGTCTTCAGATGCCTGCAAATTGATTTCTGTATGACATGACATACTCTGAAGGTAGAGTTTGCTAGTGCTCAAGAAGGCCAACCAGCAAATATTTTACAAATCTCAGCAAGCCAATCACAAGTTGCAAACCTCATCATTTGTAAAAGGGAAGTATGGATTCATGCAGGCAATTAATTTGGAAAACAGTCAACACTGGTGACAAATTAACAGTAATTTATCACCATTTGAGCTTCAGGACAAAGCTTTATGTGCTGACATGCTACAACTATATGCTGCACTGTTAAACTGCACACATTCCAGGTATACTTCACTGATTTTAATATTTATAACACATCAACCAGAAGTTAAGTGCAGTCATTCTTTGTTACCAGTGTCTTACTAATATTTGACTGTGACACTTGCAGGCATCTCAAAGAACAGGTGTCACTGGAACAGCCTGTTGGAAGTTAAAATCTCACCCCTGTGTAGTAAATCTGTACTGTACCTACCAGGTTGTATTTGCAAGTTTTTAAAATTGGAAACAAGGGGACTGTGGCCATTGTACTGTCAGTGACAGATCACAGTATTTTAGCAAACTGTATCATTTGCATTTTTTAAGATGTGACAACAGAATATCAACACCAGGCAGAGGAAACAGGATATAAATAATGCGTAAAAAGAGAAGTACTTTGAAAAGAAGATATCGACAAAAGTGTTTTGCTCTGGTGACAAAGGGGTTATGTTTGTACACAAGTATAACAAGGGACTAAACAGTTATTACCAGACATTGGAGCAACAAAGTGCAGTAAAGTCACAAGCTTAGGAGCTTGCTAAACCTGGAAGCCCATGAAGAATAAGGTCACAAACATAACAAATCCTGTCCGAGAGAAAACTACATTTTACACATTTTGCTTTTCCTAAAATCCAAACAATGGAAGGAGAAGGGGCACAGAAATAATATCTATCTACAGCTTTAACTTTTATTTGAAAGTTTAGAGCTGTTTCAAGTTGTCCAATGACATCGAAACAAACACGTGACATTCCTGACATTTAAAGCAGAACAGCTAACAGATTTTTTAGAATAAATGAAATATAAATTGCTGTGTTTAGTAGTTTAGTGATTTTTAAGTCAAATTCAGCTAATATTAGAACTTCAGTAGCTTTCATTAAAAAAAAACCAAACAACAAAACAAACACGACACAATGTGAATATTAACTGTATGACATCAATCAGAGAAAGCTTTTTTAAGGACTTGGATGAGAGACTCGGGGTCCTGGGAACCATAAGGCACTTAAACAAAAACAACCCTCTAGTATGAAACTTGGGCTTTTTTTTTTTTTTTGCTTTCTTTAGCTGCTTCGTTGACTATTTTTTGAGGTTTTTTTAAGGTCCTTAATTAAATTGCAGATAGTTCTGAAACAAGATGGGACCTATGTCATGACTTGGTCGATCTTACCATGTGTACAGGAACACAGTATTCAGATTGATAAAAAGAAAAAAGCATAAGTTGCCTGCTTCTACTTTGCCAAATGTTCTATTTATCATTATTAGCTAACTATATTGTGAGCTAAAGGGTGAAAATTACCTTCCCATTTGTCACCATCAGATACATTCTTCAGATCTAGACGTGGTATTTGGACACCCAGAGCTTCCTCAGAAACATTAACATTGCCATCCCCCAGCACTTCTGAATCAGTATTTGCATTAAGATCACAAGTCTTGCTACTTGAATCCTGTATTTAAATAAACACAACAGAACAATTTTATTATTATTTAGCAACTGGAAATCAGGCATCTAATCAGGGCCAGTTCCAAAACTTCTGGACATTTTCTGGAGGAAAAAAAACCAAAGTTCTTACTTTACTAACTTAAGGAATTTTAAGCAAGCTTCACCCGCAATAGCAGTCAATTATTTGCATTACAAAACATTCCTTACACAAGATGCATAAGTATAAGCTTGCTCTGCTGCCAAAAGTTTCTGTGAAGCAAGATGATGAGATCTCTAACAGAGATTTTTGCAAACCTCGCAGCAGGCCAACCATCATAAGATTTTAAAAGCTAAATTTACTGTTTTTCTTCATATCTCTATCTCATTTAAGTTCGTAAGATGCTGTGTATCTGTACAGAAATGAAACCATAGTCTTACCAGAAACATCTCTGAAGATATTCTATCATTGCCACCAAGCAATATACTATTTTGCCTAAAAAGAAGACACAGACCTAGTTATCATTTTAAATAAAAGTTCTTAACAGACAGTAAATACTATACATTCCCTTTACATTTTATTCTTCCATACCCTAGTCCAGTTTTACGAATACATTGCATATTGGCTAAAGTGATAATTAAAACTCTGGGAAGCAAAAGTTAGTTTGCTTCCCCCTTCTTTATTCTTCACACAGAGCTCAAGCTGAAGCATGTAAACAACAACTGGACTTGAACCAAGTTGGAAATAAAAAAAGCTCAGACCTTTATTCTCAAACTAGGAGTAAATACTTTAAAAGTCAGTTGAACTCAAACTGAAATTTTAATCGGTGCTGAACTCAAACTGCAAATGAACTTAAAGTATTCTGGCTAGTCACTATTACTAGCCTTAATTCTTCAATCATTAAGAGCAATAAAACATGCCAAAATGTTTTAAAGAAAGGTAACTTTCTCTTCTTCTATTTCTCTTACCCAGAACATAGGGTTTTTCACAAAAAAAACCACGATATATATCATAAAGACTTGTACTTATTTCCTCTTTTCAGTGTGTAAACTTCCATGACTTTTATACCATCATCATAAAAAGGTAACTCCATCTTACCCTCTGTGTTTTCAGACGTGAAAAGTTGTATGTTTAGTTTCACCTCCCTCATGTTACGCTGTGATGTCACAAATCACCAGTTTGGTACATTTACTTTTCAAAACTGAAGTTACACATTCTGCCACATGATAAAAGAAAAATATATACCTTGCACTATTATTTTCTCCATCAATATCTGCATCTTCCTCACATGGTTTCAATAATATGTCTGCAGTCTGTTGGCAAAAAATGTTTAGAAAGATTTAGGAATGGCATTCTCAGCTGAAAACATCTCTGCAATCATCACCGACCACAAAAAACCCTCAAGAACTATAAGCACTGCTTTTTTTGTGGGGTGGAAATGATACTTTTTAACCATGCAATATTTTTACATCTAAAGTAAGGCCAGGAACCAGGTGTTTTAATCACTAGAAGACAGACAATGACTTTTCATCTTCAGACAAACCATTTTTTTATTATTTCTTTTAAATATTAACACCAACAGTTCTACTGCAAATTGTCAATCATAGCATGAAGTTTGGAGTGACTAAGATCATGGCAGTAAGTATATGCTAGTCATGAAAATAACTGAGTTGGATGTAGACTTATGCTTAGCATGTATGAAATGAAACAAGTCTGACAGACTTTCTAAAAGGAGCTACTAATCCCTGTTACTAAATAAAGCAGCCACAGAACTGGAAGGGGTTGAAGAAATGCTAGCATTTCTATGACACCATCTCACAAAACAAGTTCAGATGAATACATGTCACTGTTTTGTTCACTAAAAGTTGACACAGGAAGACTGAGTACTTCAAGCATTTACGCCAAAGCCTAGTACTTGATTTCTTCAAAAAGTGTCTTATTTGGGGGAATTCAAGAAGTTTGAAATATAAAATACGTCATTTTACAACAACAGATTACATCTGGTTTCAGACTTAAAGGAAGTTCTCTCAAACGATCTTTAAAATGTCTGAAAATAAAATAAAAGTTACCTGGAGAGTTCAAACGTATATAGCAGTTGTCAGTTTTACACTGCTGACAGTAATACTAGCCCTTATCAGACATAACTCCATTATTCTGTTTACATTATTTCAGTCCTCAAGTCAAATTCCAATTCGGGGAAACAATTTTTAATTACAGTGCATTTGTCATACTCCAGCAGATAATTTCCACCCTGGAGATGAGCTGTGCAAGTCCTGCATCGTCACACTTAATTATAATTGTGGAAACAGCTGCTTGTTTTTCCATTTCAGACCCAAAGGAGAGCTCACATGCACATCTTTCACTTCCTACAATGCTACATACTCCTTTCACACAAAAGAATCAGTATATATATTTCCCTTTAACATCTCCCTGAAAGATACAACTCTCCAATAACATGTGAAATGGTGTATTAACAAGAAGGTAGAAACAAACATTGCAAAACAACAAAACTTACTTTACCCCAGAATGCTACCTTACCACTGATATGAATGGACAAAAATATAGCAAATAGCAAAAAAGGCCAAGAATGACATCAGGTATGATAACAAAAGTGCATTTATACATGAACATGCACTCCCAAGCATGTTCCCCTTTATTTTCTTAGCACAGTAATCTACCTGGAACTCTGAAAGGCACATACTTCATAAGAAGTATAATTCACATTTTTCAGCTGTTCTTTGAAACCACTGCAACTGCATAAAACACACTGAAAAGCCACCAATTTGCAATTTTTTTTCTCCATCTACATTTGTATTTTCTGAGTTGTGGTTTCTAAAGCTCAGCATATATTTTAACCAGGAAGTCAGAAGGAAGTGAAGTGTTAGGAGTTACTATGAGAAACTTGCTCTCTGTTGCTTTTTAAGACTTTCGCTGTCAAAAGACTGAAAGCCTAAAAACAAATAGTACAAATAAAAGAAGACTTTACAATAGCCAGTCAGAAAAAGACTTATGGCAGAAATATGGAACTCTACTCTGTACTTTAAACAGAGTTTTTGCAAACACAGTATTCACCCAAATTGGATAAAATACCATCTAATTGCAACACCATGTTTTGTGCATTTTGCACTATAGGGTAATAATCTAATAATTTTTTTAATAATAAGATTTGGCACTAATGCATCCAGAAAGAACCTGGACAATCAACACATTCTGTGCAATTTTAATTTACAGAATGGGATTCTAAAACAATATGCTAGTTTAGTGGGAACAATTGTAAAATTTGGCTTGTTAGGTGATTCAAGAGTCATTTGGCATCCATGAAAGCAAACAGAAGGCTAGGAGAATACATTACAATAGTGAAAAGTGCTACAGTAACATTTTGTTTTAATAAAAACATAGATTCCAGACAAGACTCACAGTTTCACTATGCTAAGGCATCCATTTCTAGCTTTTCAAGTTCATAGGCCTATTAAATTCTTCTAGTTAATTTAAGTCTACTAACAATAGGTTTGCTTATCTAGGTATCTTTCAGGAAATGCTCAGAAAGTTTTATGGACTCACAGGCAAGAAAGCTAAAAACCACTGTAGAAAGTTCTCTACACATGTATAGCAAATCTCTCTAACCACGGAATTCATCATTCAGATTTATGACAACAGAAGTTTTATCAAATAAATAGGGAACTATAGATTTGAATTTTTCATTAGAAGTGCTTATTTGACAGCTGTTTATGTGCTATTTCATACAGAGTGGTAGAAACTATATTCTCTTGCATAATACTGTTATACTTGATTTTGGTTTTGTCAGCACGTATTTTACAGCATTACTTGATCGCATAGAGATACCCTGAAAGAGAGACTGATGTCTGCTTACTAACAAGAAGTGGTAGTACAGTTCAGGCCATCATTACAAATTCAGGCCATACCTACTACAAACCTTCACATTTGATTGTATGTGAAGATCTAATAATCTGCAGCTCAAAGCAAAGCTGAGGCATATTTGTTGTATAGAGCAAACAATTATTTCAACATTTACAGTTGCTACAATACTGAGCTTCCAGTCAAATATACAATACTTGCTTCTTTCAGTGCCATGAAGCAGTTCAATTCAAGCATAATATATAAAAGCAAAGCAAAAATGAAATCTGTGACACCCGATTATCCTGTCATTTGTTGTTTACATTTTCAGCTGCTTTGTAAACTTTAACAGCAACTTCAAGTAGCACTAACACTGTATTCTCCAAGCAAAAGAGTTTTTAAAAAATACAACTATGTATTTTATTTTTACAAGCATGTTAGCATCACACCCTAATGTGTGCTCATGCAGCACTCTAGACAGATTTTTCTGCTTTGGAATACAAATGGTCAAACCTGATACTTTTCAAGATGACAATATTAAGTGTTGAACCTCTTCAGGAGGTCACAAGTCTAATTTTCTTCCATTTTTCTTTTGCTGAACACCTCAAGTGTAAGAATTCTAAGTGTACACATCAGTATGGAGAGACACAAGCTAGCAACACAGCAGAAGTCAAATATCCAAGCAAAGATGTCCAAGGAGATGTAATAAAATCTCTTTCAACTACAAAGGAGACTAAGGTGTGTTGAAAAGAACAGGAGATCTATGGCTACCACAGAAGAAACTGGAAAGAATGAGAAAAGGTTGTAATTAATTACAAAATCACACCTTCCTAGCACAAGCATAGTCAAGAGGCTGCAGAGTCTCAAGGTGACGGCTACTTCTACCCTTTCTTGATACAGTAAAAGGTGTGACTAACTGTGGGCTATGCTACAATCACAGCTCTAGGTCTTCTGCTCCTCAGGAAGCCTTTACTAACACAGATGCTATTCTAATCAGTGCTATGCTCACTGATACACTGACTTACCTGAGCAGAAGGAAGGGCTAGTACCTGTGAAAGACCAATAGAAACACATTAGTCAGGGTCCAAACAAATTGCACCAAAGTACACAAAAATTTCTCTGTGCATGTCTTTGAAAAGCACACATCAGAGAAGGCAATTAACTGCACTGAGCAACAGTGCCATGTAAGGCTACATCAGAGCTATTAGCAAAACTGGGATCTCTAAAGCACTTTGCTAAAGTCACAGCAATTTATGATTTTCATATACAGGAGGCTCTTCCTCTCACCTGAACACTTTCTTCTTCCTCAGTTACAGTATCATGTTTCATAGTTTCACTGTCTAAATCAGTGCAAACCAATACTTCAGAGCAGTCTCCTGTGTTCTCACTGCTACCAGTGTCATTATCTTCAATAACATCATTCCTAAAGATAACAACAGAAAGACTTTAGCAACCTGTTGTTCCACCTTCAAAAGAAAAACAACACTGCACTGTTTTGGTTTTTTTGTTTGGGGTTTGGTTGTTCCCCACCCCTTAAACAGTATCAAACATCAGAGGTTCCCCCCCAACAAAATTATTCTGACCAAAGATACTGGCAATATCTACAATTTCTATGACATGCAAGCAAATTTAATTATTTCTGTAGTTTATATACATTTCTGAGGTTTTCTACAACAGTACATGATAGACATATTAAAATGTATTTATTTGATTCTTGTATTAAGGGTCAGGCATAGATCCCCCACTTACTAGGCTGACCTAAGGAATAAAAGTGCCAACAGCCAGAAGCAATAACATATTGAAACTATTGCGACTCAATGAAATTGCTGTGGCTACACTCCTCTCAATATTGAAGCCAGCTAGTTTAGAGCTGCTATCACTGTGTTCCCCTCCAGTGAAAAATCCCATTATTTCTAACACTTAATTTCCTATAATTCAATTTAAGGCTTGTAGCAGTCCAACCAGATTAAAACTAACTTACACCGTATTTATGTCCATATATTCTTTACATGCCAGCATCCCTCTTACCACGATTCTATAATTCATCACAAGCCTTTGACTTCTCTGCCATCCTTCTCCTTGCTCACAAATAATTCCAAACTACTTCAGAAAATGTTCCTCCTCTGTCAGATACATAGATACTAAACAGGATGGTTCCAAAATCAACATTTTAACTCTTTTTTTCTTAATTGTGGCAACTATTTTAAGTTAGTTCTAAGAAATTTGCATGGGATCACTGCATTTTTTAGTTCTTCATTTAACTGTGTATTTGCCTTGTGCGTAGTCTGCTGGTGGCACTGCTTTAAAGGACCCAGACGACCTCTTTCAAGAATGCTATCATGTATCCTCTATTACAGTTAATCCACAGTGGAACTATGATCAGAAGCATTTGAAATAGTCACTGTGCCAAAAGAGTATATGGGTTTCAAACCTGCAGTGATGGTACTTTCGGCCTCTGCTTCTGTAAAGTCAGACAGCCTTTAAAGCACTTATGCTTTAATTGAAGGAATTTGGCTACAACAGGTCTTTTCAGGCAATTACCCACTTACTTATAAATTACTTCAAAGACATTAAATCTCTAACACTAAAACTCAGTTTTAATTGATCATTACCAACAATGATTATTACTTTTATGATCAACTACTAACTTCAGTCTGACTTCTTGTCACAGATCTAAAAACAGTAAAGATTGAACAATTTACCACACAGCATTTCAGTCTCTGAATACTTCACGTATTTCAGGCTCTGAGCAACAAAGGAATTTAGGTACTGAAGTCCTATTTAACTACACATTTTTGGCGTTTGGGTATTAATCATGGCTATTTATTTTTAATAAAGCATCAAAATGTACCAGCTTCTCCGTGTGCTGATGTGGCAATCACTACACTCATAACATGGCAAGATTTACAATAAAAATAGAAACTGATCAAGTGAGGCTGAAACTCTATGCAAGCAGACCCACAGTGCTCATTCTGTACATTTTTAGCTGTATTGTTGATGCTGGCAGCCAGAGCAGTAAAATAGCTATGTTGACATGGAAAGATAGGGTAAAGAAACTGAAACAGCATCTACAGTAGCTTTCATATGGTAAAATTGTGTCATAAGTAAAATCAGTGAGACAAGAATGAAAACACTCTGGTACATTTAAGTTCCTGTGCTACCTGCACAGAATTCAACAGTGAAGCAGTTATACGTCAGAACATTTTTAGCTATAAGATCAATTTAAAATATTTGCTTCAAGAGCTGTTGATTACTGGCAACTGATGGAAGTTGATCTGGTTTAAAATATGAGATAAATTGAAGTTAATAGCAAAAGTAGTAACTTTTGCTTTGGGCTGAGATGGGGGATTGGCGTAGCTTGTTTTGCAAGAGTTAACATATACCATTCTATAGAATTCGTTACAGATAGAACAAAATCTTACTGGTTGTTAGATCCTTCCTCATCCCCGCTGGGATTTTTTGCTTCATTGTTACAGCCCAGTCTGTGTTGCTGTATATGTTTAAGATCATTATCTAAACTGCTCTGCAGGTCGAAAAGGTGCTGTTCCACAGCTGCTCTAATTGTTCTTTCTAAAATGCTAAAAAGAAAAAAAAGACAGAAAATTCCTATTAAGAACTCTCCTTTTGCATTGATCAACTACGCAGAACGGCAGAGTTAAACTTTACACAGGAAACTTTAGTGACAAGTACTTCAAGGCAAAAAGGGACTAATTTTTTCAAAAAGTCAGTGGAAATTACTGCACCTACTATCTTTTATTTCATAAGATTTACATCAAGTATTATGAAGTCTATTAACAGTATTTTAAGAGTAATCAACACATTGCAATGTCTAACTTATTTTTCAGTAACTATGTACAAAAACTTTTAAAAGCCTGATATATTAATGCGACAGTAAAATCCTGCGTCTGTAATGGGTCAGAGTCAACTCCAGAGCAGGTAGTACTTCAGCACAGATGGCTGTAACCCCTCCTGAACAGGGCTGTAACCTTAAAAGGCAACAGCCAACAAACAGCAGAGACAATGAGCAAACACCTGATGAAGGACACAGGATATACCCAAAGACACATCAAGAAAAGAACAGCATTCTTTAAAAACAGACTACTCTATTGAGTGCTTCTTAGCCAGCTCATCCAAAATACTCCTATAAGAATCTTAAACTATTTTACCCCATTTTAAACTCTGGAATTGTGTGTTTATTTTTCCTCCACATTTGTATGTGCAATTCCAGTGAACTGCACTCAATATTAACAACTAGAAGTGGTGCTAAAAATATTATTTGAATGCTCTCATAATTTTAAAGTCAAACACCTATGATGTAACTAAGTAAAAAAAAAAAAAAAAAGTTTTTTGGAATCTAGATTCTACCATACTGTGCTCTCAGACTTCTGCAGTCAACAACAACAGACATTAGGTTTTTCCTGCATTAGTGTTAAATACTTCACACTAAATTATGTTCATTCATAACCATAATCATCAAACCTACTGCATTTCTTTTTCTTGAAAGAAGACGTATCTTCTATGCATGTTCTAGTAACAGCACAATTCAAATATTTTATATTTTCATTATACTTACTCTGCAGAGGCTGGCAAGATACTTATGGGAGAGATATGAGCACTGCAATAAAGAATAAATAAGTTAACGTAGTGCAAAAACTAATCACATTAAATAAAAGTCTTGAAATCAACAGAAAGCAACTTAGAAAATAAAGACTGCATGTAATACGACTAAATATGTAAACACTGATTTGCAGTCCCTTTATTATTTAGACAGAAAGTTGTAGAAGTAGCAATACAAACTTCTGTCTCTCAAGAGCCAATCAATACTCAGTATATTATGAAGCTATAAGCTCTCACATGTACGGCCTTTCCCATGGGAAATACTAATCACCTAGTTTCCATAGATTTCCTGACACCTTGCTTAAGAATGCGGATCTTAACCTTTCTGCCTAAAGCAAATTCCAAATTACTCTGCGTTCCTCCACAGTTCCAATTCACAGAGGTTCTTCCCTGCCTGTCAGACTTGCATAATTTTATTCTGCAACATTCAACAGATCTGCAGCACTCTCCAAGGACAGCTGCATTTCAAGTGGAAGGCAGATATCTTCCAGAGATTTTGAGACAGGAGCTAGCCATTTGTAAAACCTTTGGAACTCTCCTAGCACAAGCCACTTCAGCCTAGAATGTTAAACGCCATGGGGAGGTGGAAGGGTTGAATGCTGTGTAACTAACAGAACTAAGTTCAAATAAGTTAACTTGTGTGTGCACTACCTTTTCAATTTTCCATTAAGAGGACCAAAATTCTGACATTGTAAGGAGAATACTTAAATTTCAGACAAAGAGATGATAAATATGCTAAGATTGAAATAATAGAAGACAACTACTGTAAACTGCAATGAGTTGCGACTAACTAAGCTCAAAAAGCTGAAAAATAAAATTTTAAGTGTGCTCTTTACCATGCAACAACATTGTTGGCAACCAAAGTTAATTTTATGTATTATTTTCATGAGTGCGTAACAAAAACCTTGAAATACAAGGGAGCTTGCCACTCCACTGGAGAACTGAACAGGTACTACCTCTGCAAGATAGTTTTTACTGATACTAGTTTTTCTTGCGCTAAAAAATATAGACAGTCTCTCTGCTTACCCAAGAATAGTTTTAATACAGCAAGGAATATCTTGGTTAGACCTTATCAAGTTTATTGGTAGTTCCACCACCAGAGAGTTAAGATAATTAGACCACCTCAAGCAGACTTTCTATTTTTTCTTCCTCTAAGTAGATGAAACACAAGCAATAAAGGACTTTCAATTAAACACTAGTGAAGCGGGGTGCGGAATTCCCGGGTAACGACATACACTCAATATGAGTAAAAATCGTTCCAACTTTATTCAAGCT
>JANZLQ010000044.1:16756850-16767779 GCA_026212715.1 Elanus axillaris | reverse complement strand
GATGGGGGGACTGGGGCGGGGGGGCGTGGGTGAGCCAATCAGTGCACAGAACACTGCAACACTCTGGTCATAGAAGAGAGCAAAAAAAAAAAAATTCAGTCAAGGGCACAAGTACTAATACTATTTATAGGAAACTGATGACCTGGAATCCTTCTATTCTACCACTTGAGACAATGAGGAACTGTGTCAAGATTGGGGAGAATCAAACTCATCTCCAAAGAATCCAAAAGATTTCAGACATGGTTCACAACAAAATTTTCCATCTTACTGCGTAACCTTCAGCCCCCAGCACAGGATCATTTCACCAGTGCTTTTATTAAACATCTTTAGATGCATTAGAGGTACTCAGCAAAAGATGTGCATAAATCAGCACTATTGCAAAGCCTAAAGAATCCTCTTACTCCGTAAAGAATATCTTATGTCTTCAACTAATCACTTTAGCAATTAAGCACTTTTTGAAAGAAATGTGTCAGTTGCTCTTAGCTAAAATACGACTTCCAAACCAATGTACCACAGTTCAAGGATACTTTTTAAAAACTGTAATTTATACTGCTACACAGAGTCTTAACGCAGCATGACACAGCAAGACACAGAAAGGTAAACATCTGTGTTTCATAATGCTAACCCTCTCCTGAGAATCCCTTCTGTACTGTCTCCCTACCCATAAAAAGTCCCACTAAAAAATACCTTAAGACAGAAAAAATACATTAACTAGAGAGAAAACATTTCAAAGTTTTTCCCTGCTAATTTACTGACTGTACACAGATTCTTATTTCTCATTAAAAAACACCATCAATTGCTACACTATTTCATTTCACAATAACTCCAAAATACATTCGATCTCACACAATTTTAGAAGTTAAAAAAGTCTTATTTGCAATCATATCAAAGCAACATTTTCCTTTCATATATTTACCTGTGCAGCAGAACTTTACAGGCCATTCTGATTATTTTTGCTATCCCAAATGAGCACTTCATGTAAAAATGCTTCATTTGAAAAACAGCAAAGCGTGATGTTGGCTGCTGGTTATGCATACTGCTTGCTGGGATTCAATGGCTGCTTGTCAGACAGTACTTCTGGAGTGCTGCACTAAACCCTGCAGTCTAAATAGAAATAGACTGCAACATGAGGTCACTCCTGACAATAAGCTGCCCAATCAACACTTGAAAGCTTTCCTAACATGTTGTTCACAGATTTTCTAGAATGGAAGTAGGGACAAGTATCTGTAGGTTAAAGAAAGCACTAAACTAAAACAATAATGTGTTTTCTAGCAATTCAGGCAGTTGTTGTATTTGGTTAGCCTTACTATGTATGCTTTTTTTCTTACTTTGTTGCTATATTATTGCCTCTCCCTCTGACTGATCACATCTAATTTAAAAAAAAGGGTTAACAAAGTATCATACAAGCAGTGAGGATGTTGCCCTTATTGCATTTAATATAGACAAACTGTTTACAGAACTTACTACTACTTGTTATAGCTCATATTTTTACACGTATGATTCTGAAAAGCCCAAAGAACATATCAAGAATTTTTATATTAGCCTTCTGACTGACAATGTATGAGATGGACTGCAAAAAGTAAAGCAAATAATTCTTGACAAAGTGCAGCGATGAAAAATTTGAAATAATGACAGAGAAGGATTCTAAAGTGATTATTTCAACCGCACGTCTTAAAAATCAGCTGCAATGCTGAGTCAGTAATTCTTTTCTCTGAAAGTCAGGACAGCAAAACCGAAAGAGCCATGGTGAAAAGGCTTCTGATAACGAAAGATAAGATGTTTCCTTTACATACACAATGTCAACTCATGTGCAACGAACGCTCCCTGATTGGGTAATGGGCTTAAAGATCACTCAACAGGTTTATTGTAAACACCATTTTCAAGCAGTCACGAAATCAAACTGCATTAATTATTATCCACATTCTCACCAGATCTCTTTCATACTCAAAGTCCAATTAACACCATGCAGTGCATGAAGGTCATATATTTCAGAAAGAACAAACAGAATGAGTAAAGAAAAATGGTAGTAAGCAATATTAGAAGGAAGCTACAGTCCAAATAACTAGAAGGAAGGTCATATACCCATTGTACGAATCAAGATATCCAATCTCTAACATGTGGAACATGCAACCTCAGCGTTCTTTTCCTTCTCTCCACAAAGAGACCAAAACATACAGATACTCGGTTCCCAAAAATCTGACAACAGCAAAGAGGCAACAGAACTCCAGGTTAAGGAACTGCAAGAAATATGTTTAAGTTGTACTTCTCCTCCCATTTTTCCTTTATAAGCTGCTGCAGGTCCTATGTCCTATCCCAATAAGCCTGCATTAACATTTGCTTTTTTTAAGTTGTTTTTTTTTTTAACATCAAAAAAACTAAACCAAAAAGGCCATTAAACACATACTATGAAAGACACTAAGTTTGGAAAAAAATTTACAGTATATATAGTGGTTAAAAGTTTAATAAAGCTTACGTTCTCATTCTCTGTAATTTTTTTTTAATGTTTCCTGCAGTTGTTCTGGTTTTAGAGTCAAAATTCTCTTCCTCTGCAGGATTCCTCCTTATCCTTCCCCACAAATTACGTAAAATGCCAACCATAATTAATGCCTATTAGTTTTTAATTAACCTTAAACATCAAGTAAAAATGTTTTTCTCTTCAGGCTATCAAATTTAAACTCTCAAACATGTTGAGTTTGTCACTACTGCTGCGCTTACACATTCCACAAGCAACTAAATACCTGTGAATAGTTAAATTGCTTTAAAACTTTCATTGGAAGAAGGAACACTTTGTAGAAATTCCAATTGCAGCAACTTCTTTTTTATTTAACTCAAACTAAAATTAAACAGCTCTATTGCTGACAAGGATAATTAACTATTAAAATATAATTTAAATTACAAAACAGACTTATGTTTCTCTCATTATTTCATGTATTACAAATTCTTGCAATGAAGTAGGAGGAAGTGTGCAGCCAAGAAGCTGAACAGATTTCAACCTGAAATCCACATTCTTGACACTACTCAGTCTTAGGCAGCAAACTTACCTGTGATTTTCCCTGCATTTCCTCTGCTTTTAGTCACACTTTTATTATAGATTCTTCCTCACCCCTCCCTACAAGTTCATACACGCAATGCCCATACCAAACACACAGTATAGAGGGAAAAAGGTAAAATTTACTACCCATAAAAGTAAACTCTTAAGTACAAGAAAAGCAGACTTAAAAACTTGTGTATTACAAGCAAGTAAAATATAAACCTATTACAAGCAAGCACAAATAAGCTCTCAAATGGAAGTACAGTTTTCAGTTTATGCACCTCCTTTTAATTAAAAGATGACTCCCACTCCAATATTCCTTGCTGTATTACACTTTGCCACTTCCAAACTTGCTCACAGCTCTCTACCAGCAGAGCCTATCCAAACAGATCCCTCTAGAGTCTGGGTCTCAGGCAGGTAACACACATCCCTCCAGCTTCAGCAGCTGTTATACCTGTTTGGACAATGCAAGACCACAGCTTTCTATGCATTTTTCTAGTAACTTAACAAATTAAACCTCAACTTGTGCACAAGTGCCAGTCATGTCACTCCTACATTGATATAAAAAAGAAACATCGGCCTTCGAGATAAACTTGGTTGGCAGAGTTTAAATAACTGAAGAAGGACCTTCAGCTGTTTTAAAAATATATCGGCAAGTCAACTTTCACAAAACAGGGTATCCAGAGCCTTAATTTCAACTCAAATTAAGAAAACTTTCTGGACCCTCAAATCCAGGTTTTTTGCAAGGAACCCATTCTACAAAGTCCCCTATATAACCTTACAAAATGCCATCTTTAAAGTGCTCAAAAGTTCCTCTACATTGCTCTTACTAAAGGCCTTTCAAGAACCTCTAAATTCCAACCTAAAAATCACTAAGGGTCAGTATTATCCCACTTGGTCTCCACTATCCTTTTGGTCATATATAGTTCCTCTTTGTCCCTGGTGTTTTCTCTCTCTGGCATATTTTCAGGAAGACTCTGTAGATGTGATTACGTCATTACAATTGTTTATGAAATACATTCCACTGTACTCTAGTGAAATAAGAAAGTACTCTCCCCATTTAACACCTGAACAAACTGGGC
The DNA here is from genome assembly GCA_026212715.1 of Elanus axillaris. Classification (NCBI taxonomy): domain Eukaryota; kingdom Metazoa; phylum Chordata; class Aves; order Accipitriformes; family Accipitridae; genus Elanus; species Elanus axillaris. The sequence continues at coordinate 16,763,666 of JANZLQ010000044.1, read as the reverse complement.
ATTAAAAAAATCTGAACAAATTCTCACAGGTTTAGAAAAGAATTAGGGTCACATAAGGACACATCTCTGCTCACTGGCACGTGACAAGAATTAGTCCTAGGATACCCCACTGAAAGGGAGTGGTGGAAAGATGGTACAGAATGGGTTTACATCTACCAATATTCAGATTCTTTTTATACTTCTGCTACAAAAGTTACTATTTAAATACCACTTTACAGTTTCACTAAAATATGGCTTTTTTCCCTTTCTCTACATAAGTCACCATAGTTAATCCAATTTGAGTTCTACAGGCATTCCTCTGCTGAAATTGGGAACAGTTATTTTATCCCGTATTTTACCACCAAAGCTTCGGTGTGTAGACACCACCACTTATCTCAAAAGCTTGACAGCTTCTCTCAGACAGAAAGAGTACCCTCCAAACTTTAAATCCACACTCCAATTCAGAAACAAGTTACCTTGTTGATGCTGTAACGCTCCTGGAATCCGAGAGACTCCCTGTCATATCTAGATGCACCACAGCTGGCCTTTCGACAGGTTTCTCTGTGCCATCTTCTGGAAGTTCTTCAGACTGCTCAAGCTTTACATCTTCCTCCTCTTCTAAGAGATCATTGATCTAAAAAAGATTTAGTCACAGATAATGGCTTGAAAATGTCTTTTAAGAGGTCCAGGGAATTAAAAGAGCATGAAAGGTATAAAAACAAAGTAGGTTTAAGAGGAGTACATTTTTCAATTTTAGAAAAACAAGCACACTAGACTTGCTTTTGTGTAAAAACGTACATTCCACATCATTAAAAAGCTACATAACCCTCTTGAAACACTGGACAAAAACCTAAAAATATAAGCACCTGTGATGCAGTAAATGAACATAAGCCGAATCAAGAAACAACAAAATCCCAGCCACACTGAAGTCATGAGGCACAGAACCTTTCTTCCTCTACATATAAAACAGAGACAGATAATTCACCTCTGTTCCATAGGTAGCCTCCCATACTCTCATATATATGAGAAGCACTTGTAAACCCTTCTATGGAAGGTAATATAGAAGTCTAAGTTTAAAGTACTGAATGAATACCTAAAAAGGCAACTGTAAGAGCAAGAGTACTGAAAAGTTTCTGTAAAGCCTCTTGTCTATTTTTGTTTCCAAACACAAGATGTTTTTACTTAAGCAGTAGAATATAGCAAATTTAAAAAGTAAAACAATATAGCCAACTGACAGCTCAATACAGCCACATTAATTTTTTTAAAAGCAACGATGTCCAAAACATAAAAAGGAAAACAAAAAGTGATTGTTTGATTCGCAAAGCCCCTCTGTGATTGATTACTGGTCTCCCACACTTGCAAACCCAAAAATTAAAGTAGCAGCAGCAGCCTCAAGAAAATATGCCACATGAGTATAAAACATAAACCACCAAATTAAGAAAAATTGAAACTTTAGAAGTTTAAATATTACACAGAAGGCAGAGAGGAGGTGTTTATTTTTAAAGGGGGTATAATGTGTTATATGGCACTACATTCAGGGCAAGAAATTATTTATCCCTGACTTTCCTCTGTAATTGCAAGAGGATGTGTCAGTGAACCAGGCAAGGTGAACCACGGGTAAGCCCACCCGCACACAGTCAACTGCCAGTGAGTGGGGCTGCACCCAGTGGGGACAGCGGCCCATCTGTAAGCCCCGCCACACTGACCCCGCACCAGGCCAGGAAGGAGCAGGACCCAACAGAAGTGCACTGTTGACATCTGGTGGAGACACCACGAAATTAAAGGAACACCCCACCAGGGCTCAAACTTGGCGCGGGGGGGGGGCAGAAACCACAACCAAAACTCGCCATGCAGACTGTTACGCTTGGGAAAACCTTTTGCTAAAACACATCACAACCAACAGACAAGCCAGTAATTTCAAAGCTTGCGAGTATAGATCAACTAACTATACTTTAAAGACCAGTCATCCCAACCTAAGATGACAGTCCTCAGCCTCAGGTTGCAGAAGTTACAGCCTAGCTTTATTAACAGCTTCCTGCATGCAGCAGGGCTGCGTCAGTTCTCAGTGCTAGACATATTCCTGCAAAGAGCTGAAGAGACAGCAAACACTGCAAAGCTGCAGCACTTTGCTAGAAAAGCTAGCAGAGCAGAAGCTGCTCAATCCAGAACTTGCCCACGCTTGGCAGACCAACCAACGGGTGAGGTGTCTACTGCAGTGAAGAGGAAGCAACCAGCTGCCCTAGTACTTGCCTTACCTGTCTTGCTAGGAAGGGTTCGTGGGATAGTTAGGCTTTAAAAATTCAGTGTTTCTTGTTACCTTCCTTAGCAACTGCTGGTCATTTGCCTCTTTTTCCTCTTTAAAGAAAATACGTAATTTCTTAAGCCAACTGAATATGAGGAAATTCAGTTTATAGCTTACCATATTTCTGAGGGTTTGAGCCAAGATTTTATTAATAATCCATGAACCTGGCTTTGATGTTACAAAAAGTACTTCTTCCATGCATTATCGCTTATATACCATGACTTGTTAGAATTAAAAATATTTGCCAGCAGAAGAAGGTTGTATCACAATGACACATTTTCAGTTCTGTAACAACTCTCCATCTCTACCTATCCCAGCATGACACAGTATTTTACTTGACAAAGTTAAATTTGTTGTGAGGAAAGGCATGAGTGATAATGGATACCATCAGTCACATGAACAGGTGAATCTGACAATCCTGTATGCTGAATGCTAGGACCCAGAGTATTTCTATTCTACTCAACTCTGTTTCTCTAATTTCAACACTTTTCCCCGCTAATGCAAAGATGATTTTGAAGTCTTAGAATCAGAAACACCGCTCAAAAATTTTGGCGTAGGGAACCACCACTGATAACATCATGAAGTGGAGTGCGAGACCCTGCATGTTTCTGTAAAACACACCTAGAAGTGTTACTGACCAAAACCAACAACAGCAAGGTTCTGCATTTGCTTAATGAACAGTTCTCTTTTCCTAAAAAGGTAATTAAAAAGCCACGCTGCTTATGCAGCATAACAGCATCTATGTTGGGCAGGATATGATTGTTCATTTAGTTCTTAGGTATTTTTCAATATCACATAACTATACAAAGCAACAATTTCACAAGCATACCTGTGTTACGAAAATGCACTTAAGGAAATACCATGTTTTGTCAGTTTGCAAGAAACTACCGAAGGGCATACTGCAGAGAGTTATATTTCAACATATCTTTCATAAACATAAATATGTATAACAGTTACTGAAGTGATAACACATTGCCATTTAAAATATTCTTACCTGCTCAGTTATTGAGCTTAAATCATTAGTAGATGAAAAATCTTCCTCTTCATTTTCAAAGAATTCATAGTAGTTCTCCAGAAGTCCCGCCATTATTCTGCTAACTATTTCTTGTTCTTTCAGATCCTCCACATCTGTGTAAATGCTAAAGATTTCAACACTGTTTTAGTTTAAAAATCTAAATCCAACTATTTCCCCAAAGAACTCCCATGAATGACTTCTATGACTAAGGGCTACACTTCACACCCTTATCCCTAATCCATTCTGAATGCACAGAACTTTAAGCATACCTTCACACCACTGCATTATAAAGCTTTATGCTAGTTTATATTTCAAAGTGATGAAGTAACAACTATCTAGTCAATTAACTTTTCCATGAGAAATGTTTAAAATTCAAGTATTTTCCTGTAGAGAAGAAACCCCAGTACGTACTTTAACAGCTTTCCCCCAGAACTGCTTTCTTGTTACAAATAGTAATCTTGCACACTATCTCTAATGAACCTTAGGGTAATTATGGTAATGCAACAATCAAAGCAGTGGTTTCTAATGCCATAGCTCATAGACAAGCTGTTGTTTAGATCAAAGCAAAAACTGTAAGACAGAACTGGGGTGAGGGAGTTGCGGGAGGAACAGGAAGATATTGCCCAAAACATATTGTGTACTTGCTTCTGTTACTCATAGACTAGGAAAGTCTTTAGCCTACAGATGTACACTGTCAAATTCACATAAAAACAGTACATGAACTTTTATAACTGACTTACTGAAAAACATCCGGGCCAAAGACTGCAGCTAAAGAACTTGCCGACCAAATTTCTTCATGATGTGATGCTACGTTAGCTAAAAATTTACACAGAAACTTTAACAAACTGTAATTAACAGGTGGAAGCTGCTGCAAGAGGAACCTCAACTTTCTTCCAAATTCATCTTCATTGTTATAATCTGAAAATTGTAACACAAGTATTTTAATCACAGAGATAAAATATCTGCTTTTTCACATTTGATATTGATCAACTTTTTGACTCTGACAACAATTACTTACTTCTGAAGTACAACTAATTTGGTCAGACCACAGCCTAAAATGTCAGAATTTTATTTGCATTTGTTCAGTGTGAGATTCTCATATTAAATTTCTCCAATGAAAAAGTAAAAAAAACCCCAAACAAACAAAAAAAAAACCACCCCACAACAAAAAAAAAAAACAGCCCCGAAAACTGAAGTATCCAGCCCACTACTACTGTAGTGGTAGTACTTCCTAACAATCCATCTGTCGTCCCAGCATCTCATCCTGTCATTTCATTCTCTGGATTAGCCTCTTCCTCTATGATCTTCCAAAGAGAGGCTGATAACTCATTTCCTATTCTGTCACTCTTCTTAAATGACATCAGAGGTTTGGAGGGGCGGTGAAGAGGCCAGGGAACATAATACAAAGAACACTCCCCAGCCTTGTTTCCATAGCACAGTACCATCACATTTCTTTTCCTAATGATAAATTATACTGTAAATTTAATTTCTTCAATGAAGCAGAAATTGATAACCTAAACCAATGATTTCTACCCTATTCTCCTCTGCAAGTCCAGTCAGCAGTTTTCAGCATGTTTTCCCCAATTAGTGCTCACTTAAGTTCCTGATTACATAGCGCTAGCTCCTCCTCCATGTACTTCCATTTTACCACTGTTACATAACAACTGCTATGCAGAAGAGCTCTAGAGACAGCAACAACTCCAGAGATAGTGAGCTAACTAAAAAGCTAGTTAAATTCTCCCTGTTTCAGACAAGCTTCTCTGACACTTTTTCCTCTACAAGGATCCCCTTCTCAAGTCTCTACTTCCTTTTATAATACCTAACTGATGAATACAAGCAATCTCAATGCAATCATCTTAAACACATACTTAGCTTCAAGCTTGCTGATTCAATTTCAGACCTGAAAAAGGGTCACCACAAATCCTCCTCATTCTCATCCTACATTTAACTATACCCTTCATCAAAAAAACTTCCCATAAATCTCATTTGTTGCACTATGAACCTTACAGGCAACAAGGTTCAAAGAGTTTACAATTGTAATTAACAGAGAAACACCATATAAAGGAAAAGAAATGTCAGGAAAGCAAAATGGGAGAAAAATTGATACCAACAGGCTTTCCCTTCTTTCTCAGACATTTGAAAACTCTTCTCAGATCAGTTAGAAAGGAAAAAAGATGTTTGAAGATGAGCAGTCACTCTGCCTCTCTAGATGAGAGAGATGAGACATCCTAGTCCTTAATATTGAATCAAAGAAGTGAGTAAACCTCCTGTTGTGTATGTATAGTAATACTAAACAGTCTGTGCAGGACTTCATTTACTCAGAGTCAACATCTACATTATTTGAATACAGGTACCCAGGCACAGAAAAATAGTTCTCTCAGTACAGTAACACAATAAAATGAATGTATTAATGTTATTTTTTACTCTAGAAATGTGTTTAGGAAACAGAACAGCAAAAGAGAACTTACAAAAATACTTCCACAAAGTAAACATCAAGAAAGGGAGCAAAAGAGAAGTGCTAGTCAGAATACCTTGCACATACACATGTTTTGTCTAACCAATCTGCCTTAAAATTTAGATGGTGAACAACAGCCAGAGACCTAAAGTGAGAACGTTCTTACCTGTAACTGAATTCCTCTGACACTAAACTGTAGATACACACTTCTGGGACACATGGCCTAGCACACTGTGATCAAATTCATACTTCACTTACTAAAATAAACTTGCCTTTGAGGAACCACCATTAGGCCTGCATGGAACAATCCTCAAAAGACATATATAGCCACACCTTGTTGTATAACTAAGTTGTTTTGAGAACTAAGCTTAAACTAATGATAGGAGAGGCCCGCTAAATAAGGAAAATACCAGAAGTAACATATGTATCCAGAATTACTACCAGCTTTTGCATTTATGGAAGCAATTCCTCTGCCTAAAATGCAGCCGATACTGTAATTCTGGAAATGAACTGAGATATGTCTATCAGACAGTCAAAACATCAAAAGCCAAAACCTGAGTAGAGGAAACCGAAACTCTAATTTTAGTATCAGGAAACAACGTTTAAAGGTTTATGCGTTTTGATTTCCTTGGTACAGATAACTTTAAATCTTTCTGAAATCACTTAATTTTACACTTTAAAAAAGACAGTAAAGACAGTAAGCTGCAAGTTTAAGTGAAGTTTCTCTGTCTATTTAACAAAAGGGAACTAAATGGGGACTTACTTGCTAGAGAACAGCTCTTTTCCCAAAACAACCCATATGTAAATCCTTCCAGAGTCATCTATGCAAAGATGGAAAAAAACCAATTTTCACACTAGATTTTACAAGTCGTTGAAGGGAATTACACTGTCGTACCAAGTGAGTATACCTCAGCCACGTTTCCAGTCCTGGTAGGTAACAGCAAATCGAGGTGCATAGCAGTATTAGCTGAGCAACCAGCAGCATTCTACATTACTATCTTAACAATCCTTTTGTTATTTATCATTTGCGGGGGGGGGGGGGGCACCAAAAAAAAAAAAAAAAAA
>JANZLQ010000044.1:16744425-16756750 GCA_026212715.1 Elanus axillaris | reverse complement strand
GTCAGCTTCCAGGGGGGGGGGGGGGCCCACCAAAAAAAAAAACAAAACCACCACACACACACAAAAACCACAAAACAAACCCAACAGTTTACTAGCTACTTAGACCAAATGAACCATGACATTAGCAACACAAACCAAATGGCAGACATATCACTAATGAAATTCCCTATTCACTTCAGTTTCTCATTACTGCACAGGACAAACAAACAAACAGAACTTCAGCCTTAACAAGCTTCCAAAAATTGCTTCCAGCACACAACTATTTAGTGCCTTACACATCAGTGTTCAGCCTCTGTTCACCAGCTATCCAGACAACCACCCCACATTCAAAGTTTCAGGATATACAGGCTACCAAGGGAGGAAAATGAAGCAGCTTTACACTGCCGCAGAAGACCCTCCAATTTAGCACTTGGTAAATATAGCATAACAGCATGTGAAAACTATGCTATACTCACTCATCTTACAAACCAATTCCCACTGTGAACAAACAGGACTATCATGAGCACTATCAAGTTCTCACCAGGAATAAACTCAATACAGAAAATTAAATCAAACAAAAATGTGCATCTTATAAAGCAAAACAAGCCCAGCAGTTGGACAGAAGTACAAACCAACACTGGAAAATGAGCAACATGCCTGCAGAGTGACAACCAGCAAAACCCTCAGTTATGTTACAGGGTACAGAGCTCCGACATCACCATACCCTCTGAGGACATTACTAATGTAATGCTGCAAGACAAGCATTTTTACTAGTCAAGTTATGAATCAGCTCTAACACCACTCAACACAACAGAGGCCAAAAGACCCAGGAGAGTAGATACAGATAGACAAGTTAGGAATTGGTAAAGAAAATACTGTGCCAGCATATGGGTGTCAATTTGAAAGGGCAAGGTTTTGCAGTATATGAAAAAACTTCAACAAAATGCTGATGACAGCTGTTGTTTTTTCCTCCTACAAATGAACCTTAAACTGAAAAGAAAAATCCATAGTGGGAGAGCAAATATGACATGAGTATAGGGCTTGAGATCCTTTCTCTACTATACAAAAGCTTTAAGTGCCATGGAAGCATAGACAGAACAAGTGAAATTTAGAGAAAATAAGATAAAAACAGACAGAAGCTTTCCCTAGCACTTTTAAAGCAGCAATGGTGGGATATTGTCAAACAACTCTGATTCCAGTGGCTTTGACCAGTGTCCCAGCATTCAGGCACAAGAACATGAAATATTCAGAACTAATTGACCTGATATGTAGCAGCTTCACTACTTTCCTGCACAATGGATTAAGCTGTGTCTCTGAACCCAGACTGAGTTTTGTAAAGAAGACCTATTTATTTGGGTTTTGTGCTAAGAAAAGGTATATTTGAATGCCTCCTGATACACACATTACTACACAGAACAACAAAGACACCAAAAGACTACAAAACTCAATTTAATACTGGTTTTTACTCTTACATTAATAAAATAAAAACACTGAGTAATTATTACCTTGAGAAAGTTGCATCAAATGTATGTGCAAACTGCCTGGGATAACTGGCTCTGGAAGTTCTTGAAGAAAAAATCTAAGAAGGCTAATAGCTGAGGGTACATCTGCTTCTTTAACCAGGTCCACATCTTCTCCATTATCATATCGTTGCCGAAGCCACTCCACTGTCTCAGCATTCCCATTGACTTGAAAAAGTCCTTCTTGTTCCAGACCCCCTGAGTTACAAATAAATTGCAGAAATAAACTTTCAGATCTAGTACGGACAAATATATCAGAAAATACTGATAATCAGATATGTACAATTCACATACTGAATGAAAGACTTTCTGGACAACAGTTTTGCAAGACTTCCAGCAGTCCTTTTCCCAGCAAACACATTTTTATGCCCAGCTAACAATACAGTAATAAGGTAAATGTTAACAGTACCTAAACCACGCCATTTCCTATGTAGTACCCTACTGAGCTGACTGCATTAGCTAGAAAACAGAGATAAACATAACAGCAGGAGTAAAGAAAGGAAGTGTGTATCACAAAAAAAAAAACCCAAAACAACAAAACACCCAACCCAGATCCCATCCAATTAAATACAAGTAACTTAAGAAAACAAGTACACTTCAAAACCACCATCTATTCTGTAAGAATAACAGCTAAATATATTCTTTAAAGTACAGCAAAATAATACATACCATGTTCCTCAATATAGTCCACAACATGGCGGACTATGAATGGAACCTCATTGTCTGGTTGCCCTTCTTGCTGCAGCTCACCAAGTGGAATTCCAAATATTTTGTTAGCAAGAACAGAGTTGCAGTTACTCAAGGAAGGGGAGGAGCTCTTCCTCATATCTTTTTGCAGCCAAAAATCAAAGCTGTCTTTTCTATCAAGTAAGAGGAATTAAAACCAAAAATCATACTTCAGTGTACACTGTTGAATGTATTGATCTGTAACACAATGTGCTTTAATTACCCAATGCAAATACTCTCCAGTCTCTCTCAATCACTTCACTAATTTAATGAAAGTTCTGTAATTACTTCAACTACAGCTAACCAGATAAATTACTATTACCGAGGTGTTCTGTTCAATCCGCAGTACGTTTTCTGACAGTATCTAACAGTCAGGCTTTGAAAATCCAACACAAAAGCCTCTCCAGAGGAAGTTAAACTAGTAGATCATACCAAACCAAACCCCTAAGTTTTAGTTACATGAAATAATTAAGTATTTTATGATACACAACTGCACTGCAATCAACTTCTTATATATTTGGCATTTTCTGGTCTACATGATAAAGCTTTCAACACCTCCATCAAATTAAACATTTTACTGAACATAAAACCCCCAAAACTAGTTTCTAAATGCTCAGTGATACCATTCTTCCCATCATGCAGAAGCTCAAGCTTTACTTGCAAGTCTTTGCTTGATAGAGGATCTAAATAGATAACAAAAGTATTACCAAAGGCAGTGTAAGTCACTCGGTTAAACTGTAATCCTGTCAAACGCAAAATATTTCTTCTAGCAAAAAAACTGTCTTTTCAAAATAAATTTTAAAAAACCCATACTTGCTTAAATGCAAGCAATCACTTTCATAGCAGATGGCACATAGAACACAAAGTACATACTGTTAGTCAAAGCACTGTAACCAAACTTAATTCTGTTTACTAATGGATTGATAAATTCTAATAGATTAGACATACTGAAATCCATGCTACTTACTTTTATTTTTATAGCCCGAGCAAAGTATTTAAGAAACCTACCTCAGAGTACTTAAACAGCCGAGTTTGAAAAACGTTTTCTGCGCCAGCTGCCCTCACTGACCAAGCATTCTTTTGTCATTTATGGTTGTTTAAGATTATGGCAAAAGATCAGCCTGTAGTTCCTCATTGAAGAATAGCAGAACTCGATCAGTACTTCAGCACTTAATCTGAAAATAAGGAAAATATTATTAGACCATAAAGCTTTCAACAGCTTTAAACTCAGTCACAAGTCTAAACATCACATTTGAGTAATTCTCCTTGTCAAATCATCAGTTTCTTGTTCTGAACAAGAAAGCATAAAGACCACATTAGTATGGCTCACAGGAAAACATGCAAGAAAGCAAATGCCCTTTTTCACTTAGGAGCTAACCAAACTTAATGTGAAAGTTAGCATGGGACATCTTAGCCTTAACAATTATGAAGTAATTAACAGACTCATTCAGTCTTCTTCCAAAGAATCAGGAAAGGCTAAGCAAAAGCATTTTATAGTACCCAGGATACTAAAATATTTAATGGCTATAAAGCTTTTAGAAGGATCCCAGGCACTGGTTTATCACACTATCTTTAAATGGCATGAACAAAACCAACGTCCTAACTAAAGAACAACATACAGAGTCAACCAGTTTTCAGCGGTACAGATCATCTTTTCTAGAAAGTTGATTAGGTGTCCTAACTGCTAGTTCAAAGTCATCACCACATCTGGATACAGGAAGCAACTTCCCCCAAGTCAGATTCCCTAGAACCACCCACATTTTTGCCACCTTTTAGAATCCCAATTATCTGGACATTTTTCATGTTGTCAGCTCTCAGAATAGCTATGGACCACAGCAATAGCCTTTTTGGTTTTCTGTGGTACTAAAAGTTTAAATTGCAGCTTCGTGACGCAATGGAGGCGATTTAGTGTCCTCATACAGTCAAAGGGTCATCTCAGTCCCTTGATCTCACCAGTTACCTGTTCTAATTAAACTCAAGCAACTATAACTGGGCAAAACTAGCTTGCAACATACACATACACACACAAGCACAACACACATCACCAAAACTAGACAATAAAATGCGTCCCTTGGCTTTAAAGTATATATACCGAAACCTTTTGTTTCATAATTTGAGATTGATATGAGAATTCAGCTGACAGACTTGAGGAAAGTACTTTCCCTCTCTTTGTTCGCCCACATTGGCTCTTGCTTCTGTTCCACATCAGAAAAAATCAACTTCATCTTCACTTTCAAAGTCCTTACAAACTACTACTCTCATCTCAGTACCAAAATGCCAGTCCATTCATTAGCCTATGACACAAGGAATCCAGAGTCCTTCCAACAGTTTGAACACATAACACTTTCCTGCTTCCAATCCTCCCCGAACTGCACCCATGTTTTAAAGTAGCTGGCCACAAGCTCTCTCTATACAAGACTGCTTCATCCTCCTCCTCAAAATTTTCCTGCACTGAGACCTACAAGAAAAAATATTTCAGGCTTACAAGTGTTTAAATCTTTGCCTATCAATGTACACAATACTGACCAATATTCTTTCCTATTCTCTGCCATCTGTCTCTATCTACTGTCTTGTATTACACACAGGTTGTAGATCTGTTATGTGTCTCGCAGAAGTGGATCCTGGTCTGAGATCGGACCCCAGGTGAGATGACAACAGAAAATGAAAGGCTATATTCCAGTCAACAGGCTTTACTTTTTTTGTTTGTTTGTTTTAACCGATCACGTTCAAATCTATCATTGTATATATTTGGTTACTAAAAAATCCTGCCAGATTTCACCAGTGAAGCAGTCGCAACTCATGACTCTCCTATAATTTATGAAGACACTGTCCAGCCATTTTTCTTATTATTTTGGTCTATTAAGGGATAGTCAACATAATGTTTGCATGCAAGTAGTTTCAATCAATCACAATCTATCATGCAATTTTTACAACATGAAGATGCACACAGCCTATTTTCTCAAGTTATACGAAAGTCTACCTATCCACAATGAACCAGAAAGACTCATGTTAGCCAACTGTGGAGTTAATGGCAGCTGGGAAAAAATCTTTGATGGATCTGCCACAATGCTTCAGGCTGCCTTGCTAGAACAAACAAACAAACAAACTAACCTTCAAAACAAACATCACCTAATAAAAAGAGCAAATTAGAAGCAACCACTTATTTATAGTTCAGCACCAAATGAACAACCTTGAAGTCCAGCTTTCTTAGCAAACAGAACTTTGTGCTTAGTTGACATAAAAGCGAAGCCATTTTTACCAGGTGCTGCAGACCAATAGGCTACCTGAACATTAATTTCATTCAGGAGACATGACAAGAAAAAAAAAAGATAGACTTCTGTTTTAACTAGCTTGGCAACGTAACAATGAAGTTGAAACAGCCTGGTTGTCTCATTGTTAGACCAAAACCGGATTTACAACCCAAGCTTATACTTTAAACAAAGTTTTATATGGCTTATCATCACTTAGAAGAATTAGCAAAAGCCTATTTTCACCCTCTCAGATACACACATCCTTATATACCCACACTTCAATATATCATTATACACACCAGTTTCTTTTCAGAGCATTGAAGTCTTTTGCCTTTTAGTACAGGCTTTGGTGTAATCTTCACAGGATGCGATAAAATGCATCTGATATTTACCAAGTCTAGAAAAAGCTAGAAACTTTTTAAAAAGTTATCTGACTTCCAGCAAGTTTTATTTCCTGTTATTTCCAACATTGTAAAACTGAAGGATAGGCTCAGAAACTGTTAATAATTAAATATTATATCTTCACCTTTTATACTGATCAACAGCTTTCCAACTTGCCCTCCCCCTTTACTCAGGATGTATACCACTTCAATGCAGACATAACCTTCAGAATTATTTCTAGAGTCCTTTACAAATACTAAGCAATACTGTGGGTTTGTTTATTTTTTTTTTTCCATGATCAAACATCTCGGAAAACAGGAGCTGACCGATTCAGTCAGCTATTCCTATTTTTGTCTGTATTATCCCAAACCTTTGAACACATGCTTCCCCCTCCCAATTTCACAACCTACATGCTTCACAAGTCCTATCAAGAGAAATGCAATAATTAAAAAACCAAACCAAAACACCCCACACCAAAAACCAACCAGCTTGTGCTTTATTATAAAGATTCTGGTTGCGTCTTTCTCAATCTAACTTCCCCGCCTTGTTACTACAAACCTTTACAAAGATCCCCTAAGCTACAATAATGCCCTACAAAACTTAACTACAGAAAACAAAAAAAAATACCTTATTGTGACCATGTTATACCACAATTTTACAGGAGGCTGAAAAAAAACATACTATGTCCTATGCAACATCTTGAGCCCAAGCATCTTAAATGGGGGTAAAACACCAAGTTTTGTTCTGTATTGTATATTTCAGTGCTCTCATCTGTTATTAAAAAAAAAAAAAACAAACAACCAAACAGCTGGTTTTGGGGGTTTTGGGTTTGTTTTGTTTTGTTTTTTTAAACAAGGTAAGTACTTGATAGAGTCTGCTGAGAAAAGAGCACCACGAGTTTCATTTTGCCATAATAATAGCATTCACTTATCTTGGCAACTAAAGAAGTATTCACACCCACATACGAAATGTCACTAAGGAAAACACAGAATAGATGTCTAACCGTTAATATTTGAGGAATACATATGAAAGGAATTGAGGAATACATATGAAAATACATTACTAGCTGAACTACAAATATATGGGTGTCATTTTAAATTAAAGTCCTCAGGGCTCCACCACCTTTCCTTAAAACAAAGAAATGAAACAACATGAAGTAAAAATAAAATAAACAAAAAAAGCCTACAAACTGAAACCATGCCATAGGAATGAAAACATTAGTTCTGCGTGTAGAATTTCTGCCACAAGTCTCAACTATTTAAGCAATTCTTTTATTTGCTTATTTTATCTAACAAGAAATTCATATCATCTGTGAAGCCAAAAATGAAGCTAACAGTGACTGCCATTCCGCTCTATTTTTAATATATTATTTTGTGGGATTAGCAGACATCACTGATTTTTTTGTAGCATATGAAAAGTAAAAACTAAACGTAATGTTTTTAGATAGGAAAAAAAATTATTATAGGGCAACAACATCGCTTGTCCCTACTTCTCAGGAAATACACCTCAAGTTTAGACTTTGGCTTTTTCAGTCCACAGTGCTGTTATCCTGTGAGCCACCCACATGCCTGCACACACGGTCCTAACAGAACACGAACACATCCTCCGGTACAAAGAGGACCAACGCTCTTTTTCTGCAATACAAGAAGCTTTATTTACAAATAAAATTCCACAAAACCATCAAGGCGTCTCAAAGTTTTTCATTTCTTATGCTGTATTTGATAAATAAATAGCATGTGTTATGTTACTTATGTGACTTATTTATAACTAGACAAAATCTCTGATGTCCCTCTGGATATATATAGGACACATACTTTTAAATCCAACTAAAGAATTAATTTTTTAAGCTAAGCTTGAAATGTTCAAAGTTATAACAGACTTTAAGAATTTCAAAATGATGGCCTAAATTTATGACACAGATTCCAACTTGGAATCACAGAAACCTTCTTCATGTAATGACATCATCCAGAGCCAGCTGCCAGCTGTGAGCATGAGCAAGAAGGCTTGCCTGGGAAACTTGTGTACCAGCTCGCTGTAGAACATATAAACCCATTTAGCTACCACTGTACTACACGCTATTTAATTTATGTTTTTCAAAATATGGTACCAGCACTGCTCTTTGCTCTTAAGTTTTATCAAGATAAAAAGAAACAGATTTTAAGGTTTTTTTAATGTAACTGCATGATCATAACAACTGACAATAACTGATGATTTTTATACCATCTGTATACTCAAAATTACTGTTAGCATTCCCAATGGATGAAATGCTTTTGGGCAGAGGAGCCTTTGCTCATACGATTTTCAGCTTTTGTTCAACTAACAAGTAAAAATGGAGTATTTTGCTCATTTGAATTAATCCAGTCAAATCGAAAAGATGGCCAGGTTGGGGCAGGGGAAACAACTTGGAGGAAAGTAAAAACAAGAAAAACTGAAAAAAAGGCCACCCCTAGCCTTAAGCAAACAAACAGAACACTACCACAAACTCAGGGGACAGAAAAGGACAAACGATATTTGTCTCAAGAGCATAGTTAAAACCATGCAGAGCTGTGCAAGTACTTGAATACGAAGCCACACAAAAAATCCCCCATGTAAAAAGAATAATGAATTTTAAAGCTACATTTAAGTACTCATTAATATATTTGAGTAGTCAAACCAAAAATTATTTAAAGAAAGAAGCTTTAAAACCATAAAGATTAGCTTAAAATAGAGTCTTAAAGAAGATTTCCTCTTTTTGACTGTCAGTGAAACCAGCTATTGAAAGGCATTTTAGTCAAAAGTCTGGACTGGCAAATCAGACAATTGGGCTCAGTTATTATTTAACAAGCTGGTCGTCTTAAGAATACATTCCCCAGCCCCATAAAGGCATAGTGTTTTAAAATATGCGTAACTACAGAATTTAACTTGCAGTGTTGAAGGAAACCATGTTAGAATAAATGTCCTTTCAAGCAGATGTGACTTTCCTGCTCCCTTCATTTCTTAGTACGGTTATTAACTCCTCACCAGTATGTTTGCTTTCGGGTTAAATAAGAATCAAAAGGAAACAAGCTTATTGCAGTTTTGCACACAATCGCAAAAGGAATCAGCAGAAGCATGAACACCAGCTCTTTAATTAATAAGCTCACTACCTGCACGTATATGCCTTCTTCACATGTGTACACTCCCTCTCTCACACACACGCTGGACCTCAACTCAGTTAGCTGAAATTCTCCATCATCTGCCACTAGCACTTCTGACATAGCCTCAGAAAATACTCAACTGATGAAATACTGGTTATACTGACAAAGTAAATAAAAGCACAAAAAATACAACATCAGATTTAGTAGAATGCAATTGTAATGCAATTTTTGTTTCCTGGAAATGCAATAGCAAGCCTTCTAATTCACAAATTAGAACAATTCAAATTCAGTCTTTATGTCCTTACCATGGAAGAAAGCAATAAGACAATTCATAAAAGCTCCTCTGAAAAAGCTGTTACTAAAATTGAAAGAATTTTGGATTTTATTTTTAAAATTTAAGTCAAGAAACTGTAGTATTGATTAGTATTTATTTTCCAGTCATTCAAGTTTAGCCTACAATTTCAGCTGTCAGAAACTGATTACACCTTCTCTGAAAAAGCCCATCGTCAAACACACATCTTCCCGAGAGCCATACCCTATCTGCCTCTTCACAAGAGACAGAAAAGTGGACAGGCTTTAGTTAGACTAAATGCAAAATTTAGGGGAAAAAAAAACTAGAAAACTTCAAATTTTAAGAAGGAAATTAAGCATTTAGCAACTGTACTGCAATAACACTGGTAAAGCCTCAAATACAGTGACTGATTTAAGCAACATTCAAAAAAATTTTACATTTTACAATTGCAAGCTGAGACCACCAAAACATTGGCTGATTTTCAAGTGTTTTGATGTGCAAAGATAACATTCTATATTCACTTACTAGATAAAATCCAAAGGCTTTTCAACAGCATTACAGCAACTCCTAATTCTTCTACAACTATATTATAGCAAGAGGAATTAAATAAAACCATCAGCGATACCAGAAAAAGGTAGACGTTTGCTCGCTGCTTCACACCCACCACTGAACACTGCCCGATTTGCTCAGTTGCTGCTGCCAATGCACATGTGCAGAATTATAAAGAAACTTCCTGCTTGCACAGATCCCATCACATTCTTAACAACAGTAGTTAATAAATAAAAAGGCTTTTGTATCTTGTGTAACAGCTAATTATATTCATCCTACTTGCCACCCCCCAAAGTAAAGCTGTACTCCACCAACCACACACATATAATTGCCACTACATCAGATAATACAGACCTTAATTGCAATGGCATTATAAAAGTACAGTACAGTAACAGACAGGAAGAAATTACCAGTAAAACTATGCAACTTGAGAGGTTCACACTGTAAAACCAAAGCAGCTTAACAATTGTCACTGCTGTTAGGACAGACTTTGGAACAGAAGTCAAGCTACCCCAGAGACACCAAAAAAGCAAACTATAAATATATAATGCACTTAATTTATTATACATAAGTTATCCTATTACATACATTTATCATCAGCTTGTTTCCCCCCCCCAAACAGGTAAGCAGAAATACACATTGGAACTCAAAACATTACAAAATGTAATACATAGTCCATTTGCTACAGAAACACTGCCTCTGTCATAATGATGACCATGTGCCACCAAAATAAAGGACAGTCTTAACATCCCCACTGAAGGAGCAAGACATTTCAATGAAGAATTCAATTCTGTAGCAATGACTCTTTGAATTGCAGGGGAAGGCGGGGGGGGGGGAAGAGGACTGCTAATGAGGTCTCCTCCACAACCAATTCTTGTCACAACTTGCTCATGACCAAATTTGAAGAAACCACCAGAAATCACAAGGTTAGAAATTACATTGCAGATTAAAATTAGGTAACCTGATTACATTAAAAGACTGACAAGACAACAAAAGATTTAATGAAATGTGAAGTTCAGCAAAAAGGAGAAAAAACCTTTCAAATATAACATGCTTAAAAAAAGAGCATAAAGGAAGAAAGAACCACATTCATAATACTCCAGCTCTCATCTTTTCTATTTTGTCCAAGTATTATTATCCTACACAGCTGAGCACAAATTTTAATCCTGAACACACGGCAGGGAACATTGAACAGAAGAGACATATGAAGAGAGCAGCTAGCGAGACTGGAACATGGACAATCAGTTCAGGGTTCCCACCAGATACTCTGTTCTGATCGAGCACCTGCCCCACCCAAACGTCCTTACAAATGTCCAGATAGTGAAGAAAATACAAAACCTCTCAATACAAAAAAGCCTCTGCAACCACGGTCTTTGTTACCAGCTGTTTGAACACAAACATAATGCAGTACCTTTATTTTAAGCCCAAGTTTGTCATATTTTTCTTCTTTTAAGACAAATATACAGGATAAAATTTCATTCGTTCACAGGTGAGAGACCATAAGAGCAGAACTGTTTGTTACTATCTCAATAGAACTATTCATTCCACTATAATCAGAATACATTCCTAGATCCAGCTGCGAAATATTACCCATTTCTTCTATTGAATGACTCCACCCATATGTTGCAAACATAACAGGTTTTTAGCACTGTAATCACCTTCTAAACTATGTTTTTTAAGACTTCAAACCAAATCAGCTCCACACACAAAAAAAAAAAAAAAAAAAAAGTCTGGCAGAAGATGCAGTAACAAATACATTATCTTTCAGGCTTGTAGGAATACACAGAATTCATCTGAATTGACCGAACTTTCACAAATCCCAAGAGTTGGCTATGAAGCAAGTACAAAACTACAAAGCCAAATCTGAATTTACTAAAGCCTTCAGACAGCTAACCATTACTCTCAAACAAAGTTTTGCAGGTAAAATTTGTAACTTACAGAAAATAATAGTCAGCAAGACACTCAAAAATTAATTGCCCAATTTTACTAACTTTCCAGGGAGCAATGCAAAATTCTTGTATACTCTGCTTGAATACAATTTTGACACGAGACATACAACCTCTCTGCTGAATAACTGATATATCAGTCACTTTAAAAACTGCATGACAAGTAACAAATCTCCCTCTTTCACAGCCCTTCATAAAGGATTTAATATTCCTTCAATTCTGTATCTCCTCCTCAGATGTTTTGGATGAAATGTTATCTTTTTGGTTCCTAATTAACAGCCCTCGAATCTGAAATTATTAATAAATATATAACTGGATCAGCAATACAAGAAAAGAAGTTTAAAAGGTTTACCATCTTTCGTCCTCACAGATCCAAATAATGAACTGCTCTGCAAGATGTCAGTTCACACTGATCCCAATGGCTACTAGATTTTTGTTTTGTGTGCTAACACGGCAGCAAAAAATAATCTGGTGTTACACACAGAATTTAAGGACAACTTGAAGGCATTCTCTTACCGACATCACTTCCTCTTCCTTAGAGCTGCAGCTTGGGGGGGGGGGGGGG
>JANZLQ010000044.1:16710240-16744325 GCA_026212715.1 Elanus axillaris | reverse complement strand
GGGGGGGGGGCAGCACAAGACCCAAAACAGCAAGCAAAAAAAAAAAAAAAGAAAATCCAAACTAAAATCATCACCTCAGACTTGTTAGGTTTTACTCGCTTTCTCAAGAGCCCTAGAAAAGGGCATCACTGCAGAGCTATAAACATTTGACCAGAGATCAAAAGGTTGATTATTTGAAAAGGAAAAAACTACCACAAAAAGCCTTCAATACAGAAAGCAGGGGGGTTAAAAAAACTTACTAATGTCTATTCCAAATGCATGGAATATTTCTTCAGCCTCACCTGCTTTTGCAAACATGCTGTTATGTACATTAGAAAGAAAAGCTTCACTGCTTGCACAGGTCTCCTGTTACGAGCCACACATGACAAATGTTAAATTAAGTCTTTTAATGAGCTGTCAGAAAGTCCTCCAATGTTACAAGCAGTGCATACAGCAAGAGCCCCAATTGACTAAGACTGAGCAGATAAAAACTATCATTTGCCAAACTCTGATGTTTTGACATGTTGTCCACGTCAAAACTTGCAAGCATTAGAAACTATCAGGAGTTTCTCCTAGTCAACTTCTTTGAATGTAACCATAAAACACACTACTTGATTGATTTTTCTAAAATAATACCATAAATTTCCAGTTTGAGGCTTTCAAAATATTGAGATATTTGATTCGTTACTGTAAGGTTGTCAAGACAAGGAAAGGATCCCGATGGTGCTAGACAATATACAAAATGCAGATAAAACTAAAGAGATTCTAAATACCTTCAAATCTATGCAACAAAGACCATATAAAGCAATTCACTACTTACGAGCATCAAAAAAAAACAAGATAGAAAACAAACGGGCCAATGAGACAGCTGAATTTGTTATAGTAGAGGCCAATAAATTAGCTTTTTTTTTTTTATGCTGGCAGATTAAACTGCACAGAAGACAGAAAAACTTCAAACCTAAATGCTAATCCAGTTCAACCATTTATTCCAAAGTCACATACTAACTATTCCATCCCTGGGGACATTCAGAAATACATGCCTGAAAAAAATAAAGGGTGTAGGTTTTGATATATTGTTTCTTTTTTTAAACAGGCAAGAGTCATGAGGTGGTATTTACTTTCTCCAGTTGTTACCTTCCCCCGTGCCTTGAGCCTGACAGCAGTTAAAGAATTTTGTACAAATTTAAAAATGCAGCCAAACCAAGGAACTGAAGAGTAAGAGTTGTGTAGTAAAAGTTCAGGTTGCAGTGTCTGACTGCAGGTTTTCTTGTTGGCGGTTCTTCTCAAACCTGGAAGAAGTACCCTAACACTGGAGCATATCACGTTAAAAGAACTTTTTGGTAGTGAGAAGCATTTGCGCTCAAACGTTTAAATCCCTAAGGAGCTTCCAAGAACAATGGAAACCCACACCGACAGATTCCTCAGAAGATACATTTGGGCACAGGCTGGAGCATTACATCCATGAGCTAGCATTCTTGATGCCAGCATTGCCTTCATATTCACGGAAGACTGCGACTACCCTTCTTTAACTTCTGGACCCAACTTTGCTGGCAGGGAGCTGCTAGGCTATTACCGTCAGCATGCCAAGTCCCATCGCAAGGGTGGATGAGGCTGCTCCACCGTGGGAGGAGGGAACAGGCTCGGCAGACAACTCTGCTGGAAGAGCCAAGACATCCCTGCTGGCTGTCAGGGCTGCCTCGAAGGTCCTACCGACACAAGCGCAACCTGGGAAACGAACGCACCACTTGACAGCTCCCTCCGAGAGGCTCTAGCAACTTCTCCACCACACAGCCCTGCAACACGCCCGGCTCCGCCACCAGGACGAGGAAGTTCCCGCGCCCCTGAGCAGCGCCGGTCCCAGAAGGTTCCTGAAGCCTGGCGCGACACCCTCCCTGCCCCACAACCCGCCTCCAAACGGGGGGAAGCCCCGACCGGCCCCGGCCCGGTCCCTGCCCGCCGCCCCCGCGGCTGAGGAGGGGCGACCACCGCCCGCCCCGGGCCCGCGCAACCCCCGCGCATGCGCCCCGCGGCCCCTCACCGTTGCCGGGTGACTCGCCCTCCCCGCCGTCCTCAGCACCAAGCAGCAGGTTCCTCCGCCTCTTCCTACCCCGGGGGCCGGCGCGGGGCCTCTCCTCACCGCTCCGCTCTTCCTCGCAGGCCTCCTCCCTCGGCCTCCGCCCGCCCGCCCGCCGTCTAGCCGCGGCCTGCCGCGCTGCCGACCCGGGCACCGTCCGTCCCCAGAGCCGCTCCGCCGTTCCAGCGCGCTCTACCGCGAGCTGGGGGTCCCCAACGGTAGCGGCGGCAACTGGCGGAAGTGACGCGCTGACTGACAGGTGCAGCGCGGGCGCCCCCCCCCCCTTCCCTCCCTCTCCTCGGGGGTCACGTGCTGCGGGGCGGGGAGGGGTCGCTGGTGGTGGCGGGGCGGCGCTGAGGGGGAGACGGTTCCCGCCGTGGGCGACGGTTCCTCTCGGGCCCCGGGCGGGAAAAGCCGCCTGAGGGAAGGGGGCTGGCGGCCGGGGACAGTTTGGCGAGCTGGCGCAGGGCGCCTCGGGCCGGTAGGGCAGCCGTCCGTTATGGCCCCGGGCTGCACGGAGCCTCACCCGGTGCCACGCCGCAGGCGGGAACAACGAGCAATGATCCAGGGGTTAACTTTCTTTTTTTTTTCCTCTTGATATTAGAATGACTCAGTCATCTGCCTGCCTCGGCCTGTGCGGGCTCGGGGGTGCCCAGAGAGCGGCCACAGACCTTCGTCTCACCTCCTGCTCCACTACAGTTTTGCCTTTCTTGTAACCATATTAAAGTATTTCCTGTAAGTTTTCCGAATTAAAGCATCAAAAGCGGTCGCTCCCAAACATCTCCCGACTGTAAGCGCGCCAGAAGTGACGAAGTGCCCTTTGACAAAGAGCTAATGCATTCTGAAACACGAAATTTAGCACCCTTAAACTAAGTTAGCATAAGTTAGTGAGGAGATGCGAGCTTACACCAGAAGTGTTAAAAGCCGTTGCCTGACAGTCTGTGGTTCCCACATGCCACGTTGAAACTACCAACAGCTTTTTCTGTCATGCAGTGCCAGCAGCCATAGGTGGTGGGTTTAATAAAGCATTTAAGGAAATTTGGATCTAGTTAGTAAAAATCCTCTCTCAGGAAAAGCTTTTCTTCCCACAAAAAACTGACAAAGAATACAGGAAAGGAAAAAAAAAAAACACTATAGAAGTAGGATGGGATTAATTGAAACTTCCATATTGCCATTTGCTGGGCGGGGTTTGTTTCAGGTTTTCCAACATGGATTCTAAATTTTATCTAGAGATATAAGACTCATTAAGAGGATTTACATTTAGAATCTGAAGAAGGGAGAGTCACAATCCCAAATTAGCCTGGTTTTTAATCAGATCTAAAACTGCATTTTCCTGCTAGAAGACTTGGTATCATTAGGAGGTGTCATACAAAAACAATAAAATGTCTAGGGTCAGGGGAAACGACCTCTCAGGAGGTCTGTATTTGCTGTCAGTCTGCTTCCACAGCAGATTTCTCCCCTTGAAGAGCTAATAAAATTGCCTTGTATCAGGATGAGGTTTCTGAATTTGTATTTTGTATACATAGCTGTGTTCTTTCGGATTCATTTAGCCTCATCAACAGCAATAAAGATACTGAATCAGAACAAGCTGGCAATTTTGTTGATGAAACATGGGAGAGAGCGGACTCCAGCTGGCTCTTCAGCAGATATGTTGGCCAGTTGACAGGAATAAAACTGCAAGAAACCTGACACAGAAAACACACGCGGTGAGAGGAGACAGACAGCAGAGGCAGGCAGGTAGGCAGGCGCTGCACAGCACCTGTTCGCTGGTTTTGAGTCCAAGACAGTGTCTTCCCTCCACTGAACTGGCTCCGAGTACGCCATTTCGTGCCAGCTTATCCTACCTCCTTTCAAACGCTTCCAATGTTCCTTGCAGGGGGCAGACATATGCAGTCCCAGGCTGCCATTTTAGTCTTTCCTGCTCACTTTGTGTTCTTGCTGCCTATTTCTAAAAGGTTGAGGAGAACCTGGGAGTCCTGGTGCTTTAGCCACTTTTTCTAAGATAGCAAATATGGAGGGATGGGAGGTACGTGGTTTCACCCCCAAAATACAGCTCTTGAGGGTGTCTGCCTCTCAGATCACTGCTAAAAATTAGAATGGAGCAACATGGTAGCTGTCCCCATCCGTTTTCCACTATCTCAGGGCACAGCTCAAATTTTACGGGAGCATTTTGTAATTCTCCCGCTTACATGATAGGCAGACTGCCACACAGCTCAGACACTCAGCCCAGTTTCAGCAGTCTAGACAAGACAGCATGGAGCTCGCACAGGCTTGTATAACCCCTCCAAACCCGCAGGCACATGCAGAGCAGCCCCAGCATGAGCAAGGGTTGTGCAGGTGCATGGCTACAGTCCCACCATGTGACATAGGACTGTCACCCACATGTCAGGACATATGACAATGTACTGCCTCGCACAGTGACAAGGCCCCAGTGTGAGGCTGCTCACAAGAAGAAGGACCCATTCCCCAGCTGCTACACAGCTCCAGGAGCTTGGCAGATGCGTCTGGTCAGCATCTGGCTCCTAGGACCAAAGAGCCAGAGTGCCATAGCATCCCTGTCTCATCAGTAAATCCATGTCCAGAGCCACACCACGAAGGGTGAAACAAGACAAGCTAAGTTGCTCAGCCTAAAAGTTTTGCAGAGATTCTACTGCTAGGTGCTCACAAAGTAACTCGGTAGATCTGAAATGATTACTAGTGTAATTCCCTTGTTTTCAGGGAGAGCTATTCATGAGCACAAGTCATTATTACCAGTATATCTCGTAGAAGAACTGGAGCCATATTTCCTCCATGGGCCCCCCCTACATCAGTCGTGACCTAGTATGACTTTAGAATAAATATTCTCTGAACACTTTAGTTTCCAATTAAGTCTAGCTGCAGCAAGAGCTCTGCATTACTCCTCATCAGAAATCGAAGCAAATGAAAGAAAAATAGCCGTATCCCAACTATGCTTACTGTCGTACAAGCCTTAGTACAAACTGAGCTAGAATAGTCCAGAACTTGAATCAATTTTGCAATGCCATCCAATCCTTTGAAGGTTGATAGCCTGTCATGCAATCATTTATGTTCATCTTGGGTCATTATCTTACCAGAAGGAAATGGAAATCTGATGCGTAGCAAAGCAAGACAATGCTGTAATACCTGTATATTATATTCCAACAGTTTTTATTTGGGGGGGGGGGGGGAATTATCTGTGTGTCAGCAAAGTATTTGCTTTTGGTTTTAATTGTCCATCTACAGACAAATTATTTGATATACTCTCCTGGACTTGGAAGTGCTCAATTTTTGTCTTAAATGGATCTTATTGATACCTTGCAAAAATATTGACAAACGTAAGTCCTTTCAACACCAAAGAAGAATTAGCAACAGTGACACTTTCCAGCCAGTTGCTCTGCAAAATGCTTTCCTTTCCTGCATATTTAATCCAGAAACAGAGACGTGTCCCCAGACTGCGTCTTTACTTTGTTCCTGTTTTCCAGCCTTATAGATTTTTCTAACAAACATTCTGTTTCGGGATGCCCAGCACAAGCCACTTGGCCGTGTTGGGCATCCATAACTCTCCATGGAGGTTCTCAAATCAGCAAGTATCCAGTTCTTCTGACTCACAGTGTCCAAAAGGGGACCTCAGAATCAAAGTCCATTTTTAAAGCTTTGCCCTGTATTAACAAGTGAAGCTTCACACACTCAAGAAAACAAGTGAAAGAATCTATTTTATGGAAACAGAAACTCCAGCATAGAGAAAACCATTCATCTTTTCAAAGACTGTCTGCCATTACTAGGCACATATGTAAGGATTTTTTAAAACTGAATTCAATATCAAAGGCACGTGTTCTACGTAAATGTCAGACATTTTTACTCGGTTTTCTACCAGGGTTCTGTGATTAAAATAATCATTTACAGCATAAGAATTTTTTCCTACCTTTCAATACTTTTTGGGTCTGAATCTTCATTTTGGAAGATCTGTCTTTAAAGTAGAGATCTAGGAATATGGGGCAAATGTGGCTTTTAAGGTTTGTTCACATTTTAATTGCATGGTTGCAGACTTAAGAGGAGATAATTCCCTTCTTGAAATTCAAGACATTGAAAGGTTAATTCAATCTTCTCAGTTCCATTTCCTTCCTTCTGTTCTCCTTCCCACACTCCCCCCTCCCGTCTGTAGACAGCTGAGTTATTTGAATTTTATGCAAGCTAGTATTCATCCAAAGGGAAAAATCATTCAATTTGTGCATCAGACAAGCGAAAATTACAATACTGCACACTTTCGGTTTTTACTTCCTATTTGCTTTTCTCTGAACTCACCAGTTTGGGCTGCGGACAGACATGAACTCATGCCCTAAAGCTAGTCTCCACTTAAAAGTTAACTTGAATTAAAGTTTGAATGTCCCCGTCCCTTTTGAACTCCTGTTCGTTGGGCTCACAAGGATCTATACTGGAGCTGCCGTGGTGCTTTTACCTTGAGTTGGGGAAAGGCTACAGTTCAAGTTAACACAATTTATCTGCTGCCAACACAATCGCTCTCTGCTGCTCCCATGTTATTTCATGGTGTGGTCACTCACACTCAAAGTATACTAACTCCAGAGGAGTCAGTCTGAGCATATAGAGCTCAAGTTAACCCTGTTATGAAGACATAGCCTTAAGACTGTAACTGATTTCTACACTTTATATACATTTGCAATAAAAAAAGCTATAAAAGTAGTCATTGAAAACATTCTAGTTTGGTCAGGTTCTGAAGAGATAGCTGTTCACTTCAGCTGCGATGAGAAGAAAATGGTCTTTTTTAAAATATATTTTAGAGAAGAAAACCAGCATTTAACATAGCATACTTGCAGTTTTCATAACAGGCAGAAGTTAACAGATGTGAAACTTACTGATTACCTCTTTCTCACATAATTGTTGACCTTGTATATAGTTTATAATACCTATGTGTTTGGCTTACTCTGGGTAATGGCTTATAAAATTGGAAAATGATTTTTGGAAAAGATGATGTATGAATCCCTTCAAGTAGAAATACAAGTTTTTATTCTGGAAATTGCTCAACGAGATCAGCTAGAAAATATACTTCGCTGTCCTAGTCTGTTCCTCTGCTTCAGCAGCCTTGTTTCCTTAAGCAGCTGAAAAACTTCAGGGTTTGTCTTCTTTTCCCCAAAACATAAAACCTACTTAAGCTGCCAGGAGGTCCCAGGCTATTGAAAGTGGAATGAATTGGCAACACAAAGAAAAGTGCTGGTTAGGCACCCATCAAAACTACACCACAACCCTGTGTCCCAGGAGTCAAGGATACCATGCCTCCGTATCTACTCCAGCACAACATGGATTGTAGTGACCGACCCACCTATTGTCCTTTTTCCTCTGGAGAAAAAGAAAATCTGAAGTTAATATCAGGTTAGAAGATCTCTGGATTTTATTATCTTAGCTTTGATTATCTTAGCTTGGATTATATTGGTTATCTATTTGCTGCACACTGGGTGCCACAATTTAATCTTCATATGGAATGGTGATTTTCCTTTCGTTTAAAGCAAAGTGCGTGAGAAATCCAACAGTGTATTGTTGAATTCCAGGGCAGCCAGCTGCACCAAGAAATGCCAGGTTTGAGCGCACCCCCAACACTCACCCAAGACTTCTCTGTCTTACTCTTCCTAAGAGCTGCTGCTTGCAAGAGATGCTTCTGCCCAGAGACAGAAAGGAGGGAGATTTAAAAAAAGACTGTTAGTAAAGACTGGAAGTTGTGCTACATGCTAAGCTAGTGTTTCTAGACCAGTATTCATCACAAACTGTAATGTGCTCTATAGCGTATTAACTAATGTGACTAATACATCACATGCTTCTTTCCCCACCATGTCTTTGGGAGAAGCATGTGCATGGACATTTTGTATTAATTTTTTTTCCTTTAATAAGGCACGCATGTGTCACCACATTTAGCTAGAAAAGGCCAGGCCAAAGCCAAGTACTTTATGCTGGAAGCCATACTTTTGGGTCAGTTCTCAAGAAAGTTCTGTTGCAAGAATCTCCAGCTGGTTAAACTTTTAAAAATTCACCCCCATACAAAGTTTTGTAAGACCAAAAAAGAGGGAGAGAGGAAATTTCCACTCCCACTAGCTTACGTTTTCTCTCTTTGCTGCAATGGGACTTCCAGTATAGACTCTCTAAACTTCAGAGCTATTTGGAAAAGATGGGGTTGGAAAAAATAGCCCAAGCAGAAGGACTACCTACAACTACCCTCTCCTCTCCCCTCAATCCGCCGTACACACCTGCCCTTAAGGTACAATGGTCTCAGTGAGGAAAATGAAACACCTTAGGTAATGATAAAACATACAATAGAAGACAAGTATTGAGTATTTAAACACGAGCAGTGCAGCGTTACAGCAGACACTCTGCCAAAGAGAGATCATTGCCTTCCTTACACCCCCAGGATTCATTGTCTCTTAGCCTGGGAACCTGTCTCTGTTCCCAAACATGGATATTTTTTTTGGCAGCAAGACGGAACAAAAGGCACAAAGAGAACTAAGAAAACCCTTTCAGTGAAGCTGTAGTCTTTTTTTTTTTTTTTCTGTTCCCCTAAGGACGGGAAACCTTCTAAGGATAGCTTATAACACGCCCAATCTTGCTACCTTTCTGGAAGGTGCTCAATGCTCATAGGCACCTAAAGGAATTGGGGTGCTTGCAGATTCCAGCCCAGCTTTTGACCTTGAAAAATTAATCCCCTACCTTTAGCACCAAAAATACCACAACATTTTGAAAATGAAATCACTGTTATATTTGAGTGGGTGTGTTATTTCGAGACAGCACTAATGTGATTATAAAATCAGTTGTGTCAGCTTATTGGCTCAGCTACAGACACTGATCTGCTCGAGCGTCTGTTCCTCTAACCGGCTGCTCACGTTAGGGTGCTTTGTCCCTTCTCAGCTCCATATAGAAATAGAAGCGATCTGATTCCCACTGTTGCACCAAAGAGAGAGAAAGCCCTTCTTCCTGCAGTTGCCCACCTAGTCTCCGTGAAACTTGGCATTTCCAGAGCGCCTCTTGTGCCAAACATAAGCACAGCATTCCCCCGGTCTGTGAAAAGCTATAGCCCTTTTGTATATACATATATATATGTGTAATGTCCCTGCAGCCCCAGACCCACGCAGGCTGGGCTGACGGCTTTCAATTGACAACAGCCAAGGGAAAAAGCCGAGTGGCAGCAGGCTCCAAACCTCCCAGCCTCACTCTTCAGACTCCCCTCCAAATTTTTCTTTGCACTTGAGCTCCCTTTAAACATTTCCTCTCACCTGTTACTGCATCATGGTAGCAAGTATTTGTTTTCCCTTGTTTCTCTGTGGGTGTCTGACAGACACTCAGTGGCTTGTGCTGCCAGGCATGGTTTAATGCTGTCAGTGGCAGGTGACTCACTGGTACCAGAGGTGTCAGTCCTGGCAGGTTTGACTCAGCCCTTCATCCTTTGGCAGCAAATTGAAATAAAATGCAATTTCCATTGTGCACTGAGGCAGCTTTCCAGACATGGCCATACCAATGTGGCTTTACGTGCTTTGTGTGTACAGGATCTGTAAAGATCCTGTAGTTTGCTTGCTACACTGGCTTGCTGGTTTTTCTCACTTCAATCTGCTGGATCATTCAGCTGGCCCTGTGCATCTCAAAGACCGCTGAGGTTCGTTGCTGCCATAGTCATTCCTAGGCCAGGTAACTGCCATGTTCCCCTTACTGAAGGCGGTGACTGAAATCCTGTCATTAAAAACCTTCTGTCAAATAATTGCTTCACTGTTCCTATTAGCAGGAATATCCCAGTTCCCAGCGAAAGCAAAAGGCATCTAAGTGAAGTATCACCTACCCATCTTTCCATCCCATGACCAGCCTTATCTCAAAGCAGGATGCAATGCCTTCAGGTCAAACTCCAAACTTCTCATATGAAAACTATACACGGCTATCTGTCCTGCACAGAGCGTAAACATAGGGTTTGAATCCAGCATGAGCTGTGTTTGACCACAGTACCGAACTTACAACCTACAGAAACCTGACAGACACTTTATGCAATGGTCAAGATGTTCGTTATGGAGATGAGTATCTACTGATTTGAGCTGACAGTGAGAACATACAGTTTCTCATCATTATGTTACATGGACTAGCCCAAACAACTCACCCCAAACTGTTCTAATACTAGGTCTGCCAATAAATCAGGCAATTAAAATGGTGGTAGTGGTGGTGAAAAGACGAGCGTGCCCACCCTGTCTTCGCATGTTTAGAAAAGCCTGAGCTCTGCTGTGGATGCTGGGGGCTGAGCCCGTGACTGTACACAGAAAGCCAGAAGCAAAAGTCTTCTGCTTCGCTGTCCTGAACACTTTGATCACTCTCTACATCTGAGAGAATTTGTACCAGTCTGAAAGTTTAAAAGGTTTTGCCCTTGTAATCTCTCTTCATAATAAGAATTCTAATTGTTACTTGTAAAAATGGGAAAATATTTAAAAAACTGAAACTCATGAAGTGCCCGAATTCATGAATCATTAAGATTGCGTTTTAAAGTCTTTTCTGATCTTCTAAATCTGGTGTCCAGCCTAACAAGAGGTTAATGCTCTTTCTTTAAACAGACACTAAGACTGTTCAGTGCCAAATCTCAGCTTCGGCTTACACCAAATATTCTCCCAGTAGCCTCCTTCCTGCTTGTTCCCAGGGGTTTTCAGTCAAGAACACAGCTCTCTATCTTTGACAATTGGTTGGACTAATGGGATGGAAGCAAGGGAACAGAGTCCTGATACTAAATGTGACTGGTATGCACACACGTTGATTTTGTGTGGACAGTCAGTGCAGATGCAGAGGCAACCGAGCCAGTCTGCACACGTCAACTGAGCTTTCAACATAACAAAAATGTAGCTACCTTGCTGCCAGGACAATCCTGGGTCCAGAAGCAGCACAGCCAGGTTTGCACAGAGCTGAGCTCAGTGGGACCCAGAGCATCTCTTTGGAGCTCCAGCTGAGCAGCGTTACGCAGGTTTCTCCACCACTATGGTACTCCATTCTCCCTTACTTCAGAAACTGCAGACACAGCTACAGAGAAAAATTGCTCTCAGACTAGTGTTTACCAGGGCATACAGCAACCCCTGCATTCTCTGAAGATAAGGAAAATGGGATGGATAAAGGAAGGAATCACTGGGTGGAAAGGAGCCACCTTTATGAAAGCTGATGAGTAAAAATAATAATTTTTTTCTGCATTTTGTAGAATCATTTAGGTTGAAAAAGACCTTTAAGATCATCTAGTCCAACCGCAAACCTGTTCATTATCTTAATTTAAACAAACATTGGAAGAAGAGGTCTTTAAAACACATTTAAACACATCAAAACCATTTTCTCCATGCACACATATCAGACTCAAACTCACTCTACCTAAGCCTATTATGCCAACAGAAAGATCCACAGCACCTTCCCAGGGCTCTCAATCTGCTGTGAGACATCTCTGTCTCCCTGAGCTCGTTGTCCAGGCTCCCTTTACAGTCAGTGGTGAAACCCAGATACTCCTAGGGCACAATTAATTTTATCCCAAGTTAGTTGCCTCTCTACTGACTATCATGGAGTCTAGACAAGGAATTCAGATGCAGCCATCCAAAGTTACACAAGAGGAAACCCAAGCCAGCATCGAGGAGGATGCGTACAGCTCTTTCTCTCCCAAACCCGAGGGCCTTGAAAAATTATTCCCCCCAGGTAGTTTTGTGCCGCATAGCTGGTGCCACGTCACAGCCACAGGGATGTCCAGAGCCCTCCACAGCACCAGCTCTAGGAGGTGGCTGCAGGTAGGGCCCACACCTGATACAAAATGCGTTTTGCAAATACAGGCGAGGGATAATAGCCATTTTGAAGGTTTTTTTGGATTACATCACTTGGCACCTACAGCACGTTCTCCCTTCACTACGGCTGAAGATGTTCCCGGCCAATGAGTCCAGCGTGGTCCATGCCATCGGGATGGGCGGAGGACAGGGAATGGCCGCGCGAGCGGGACGGGCAAACACGGCTGCTTGCCACGTTGAAGGCAGGAAGGTCGGCTGCGGGCAGCTGCCCCGTCTGGCTCGCAGAGCCACGTCCCATCGGGCTGAGACACCAGCAAGTGGGTTGGTAGCTACCAAAATTGGAGCAAATGAAGGATTCGTCGTTTTTCCTTTCAGGACACATCCCTGGACGCCAGCGTGGTGCTCAGACCGTTGCTTATCTCGGATTTGGCTCTCGATTGCGGCAATCGTACCACGCCTGTGCTTAGAGTCCACCCGAGCACGTCCTTCTGCCATCCCTGGCAGCTGGGGGACGATCCCCAGGCGCTTTGCCAAATTCACCTAAAAACTCCCCGCAAACTGCAGCACCAGCCCTTAAATGAACTCCCAACCTCACCTTAACTCGGGACCTCAGCCTTGTAAAAGAAGGGCAGGAAGGGAAACTTAAATATTATTGTCTTGGTAAATGAGGAGAAAAGAAAAAAAATAGAAGAAAAAAGATCGAGATGGATTTTGGCAGTTTTCCATGTCAGTTTTCCCATTTCCCTCCCTCGTGCACTTTCTGCAGCAGCAATCTGTCCTTTCCCTAAACGCTGAGCAATCCCAGCACTAAACTAATCAATATTAATAGCAATGGGCTCAGGCGGGGGGAGGAGAGGAGAGGAGAGGAGGGATTACCCTGACCTTTTTCAACTCACACTGCCTCAGACGGCCACCAAGCAGCTGAGGAGAGAGCAGCCAGACGGTAATGCCATGTGGTTTTAGTAGCTTTTCATTTTTATTTTTTTTTTCCTGTGAATATTTACTTCTGTTGTCTCAGTGTCGATAGCAATGAAATCTGATTGTCTTCAGGAAGGAAAAAATTCAATTGTATCAGCCATCTCCGGGCCAAACCTCGCCTTGATGGGAAACTCCACTGAAATCAGGGGAATAACGCCCAGGCTGGATTTTAACTTGAATTTCTATGAAAAACAGGAATTGGATTAGGGAGGTTTTGACAGGTGAAGCGTTGAATACCGGTGTGCTTTGTGGATTTCTCTTACAATAGAGTACAATCACACCCATTGAGCACGAGAGCAAACAAAGGGCTGGGTGAACCCGTCCTCTATTGTTAAGCACAAGTGTCCACAGCAGCTCATCCAGATACGGGGGTATGTATGCACTCAGGGTGCTCAGAATTAAAGACAAATCCTATTAATTAAAACAAAATCATAACTGAAGCTCTTTGTTCATACTGTATTCGGGGTTTATTGTAGACTTTCTGGCTAGCAGCATTTCTTAAAATAGAGGTTTATGTCAGGAGGCACTGTGGATTATTGGCAATTAATGCATTGTCTTTTCTTTACTGAGATATTCTTGTTTCCATGTGCAAAATATGATTTTTAGCAATTTCACCTGAGAAATCTAGATAAAATTCTATTTATGCCTTTCCTCTTTTGCTCTGGAAGAGCCAAGCCTCAGGGAGAGGTCCCAGATTGAGGTGTTAGATTTGTGAGGGTGAGGGGGTTGAATAAACATTTTTATGGTATTTTCATAGTTTTTTTCTTTCAAGCAGAAAATGCTTTGCAGATGGCTGATAGCACTAGCTGATGAAGCCACGGGTGTGTTTTTCCTTTCTTTGTCAGGACCCATCATGTCCGACAAACCAGATTTTGCAGAAATTGAAACATTTGACAAGACCAAGCTGAAGAAGACAGAAACCAGAGAGAAAAATCCATTGCCCACTAAAGAAAGTAAGTGCTTATGAGCCTATTTGAACTAAAAGTAGCAAGGATACAATCTGTATTGCAGATCATATGCAAAATGAATACTAATCATAGGATTACAGGCTCAAACTCATCCCTGACTAACTGGGGATAATACTAAGACTTGTACTCTACGCTGGGCTTCCAAGGATACAAGTAGTTACAACTGACGGTACATTTTGTCTGAAAAATCCTTTCTGATGGGATTGCTCTTGCTTCTGCTAAAAGCAAGACCAGTTTTTCTGCTGGTTGCAGGTAACAGGATCAAACTGTTTGTAATTACCATATTACCAGCCTCTTTGGAGGCGCAGAGGAACGAACCCTTGCACATCCCCGGCAGACCAGGCAGGATCCCCAGAAGGTGCCTGGGCTCTGGATTTAACGTGTTACCAGGCAGATAAGCTGCTGCCCCCCGCCGGTACCTGCTGTCAGCCCTGGCCAGGAAAGCTCCAGGCATCTTCTTTGGGAATAAGGCTGCAAGAGAAACTCATTATCATCCTCACCTAACAGGCAATCTTCCTTAGCAAAGCACCCCATGGCTTTTCTCCTGCAGGGTCTTCTCCTGTCCAAGTGCTGTGCACAGGCAGCCAGATAAGGGTTGTAATTCCCATTCAACTTTGGGTGTGAAAATGGCATTTCTCTGCATTTGGACCAGACATTGTGAATGGTTTCATGCAGAAGAGTATCACTAACCACTTTGGATGTGTCAGTACTGATAGCCGTGGAGACACATTGTGCCTTGACATAAGATACCTTTTTTTTCCTTGTTTTATTATCCCTACCAATGCTAAAGCTGTAAATACAAGAGGAGGTTTGCACATCATGAACTGCACCCTACTAGCTATGCAGACGTGGGAGTGGGGTGGCATTTCAAGGGTGGCCAAAGAAAGCAAGTGGGGACTTACCATCCCCAGCTTTAAGAATAACTGTAGAAATCTGTATCCTGCAGAATCATTGTAATGTTTATTGATGATGTTTTTGTTTCCTCTGTTTTTCTGGCAGCTATCGAACAGGAAAAGCAAAGTGAAAGTACAGCCTGAGCATAAAATCGAAGATGTGACTACTGCTTCTTCAGTGGGGTTTTGGCTTCCAAGTGGGTTGTTTTGTTTTGTCCCCCCTATCCCATGTTTTTTGCCCATTTATTTTAGCAAACATTTGCTCATTTAATGTTTCCCAGGGAAGAAGTTTGTTTTGTGTTTGTTGAACAAGATACTATGTATTTGTATTCTTAAAACATCATATTCCAAGTTCTGTATCAACTCCATCACTTGCCTAAAAAAGCGATTTGTATAAAAATTGCTTTCCTAAGCCTCACAATAAACAGGTTTCTTCCTATCAGCTGTCTTTGAGCCTTACAGAAATGGGGTCTACACTGCAACTCTTATTAGCATCCTTCTCACTTTGCATTGCCACAGCATCTAGAGAGCACAACCAGGTTAGGAAGAGTTACCCCAGGCCCCCCACAGGTCCCCCTGGCCGGCACACAGCCCCTCTCCATCAGCACATACACCTGTATCCTGCAGAATCCTGGAGCCCCAGAGGGGACCGACCCCCCAGGCACCCCGTAACTGCCTTCACAGCAGCTGGGAGACTTCACTCCCTTTCCCTGTATCCCTAAGTGTTTCAGGGGAACTCTGAGGGGCAAAATTTGTATTCTAGTAGCTCCTAAGCTTTTAAACAGCCAGCTTGGCAGCAGGTGTGGATGAGATGGGAAGTTGCTAGTCTACTTCAGTCCTGTCCAACAGTAGGTTAGAGGTCTCAGAGACAAGTACCCGCTTACAAATTCCATGAAAAATTGTTGGCTGGGCTAAGGAAATACTCAAATTAGCATCCCAGATGGGAGAAGGGCTGCAGCAACCTCTCCACGGCTTTTTTTCTCTCTAGCCCGTCAAGATCCAATCAACCCTGGGACAACTGCAGCACACATAGCCTTTGGCCCATCTAATATCAAGCAATATAGGAATGCTGAAAGGCAGGAGAAGGAAGGAAAACTTATTGCACCCATTTTCTGGGATGAGAAAGAAACATTCAGCAGCACAGGACACAGACCTTCCAAGCAAGCAAGGATTCTCTAAATTGCCATTACTGGTGGTGCAATAACATTCTCACTGATTTACAGAGGGCTCAGCAAAAATAGCCTCTGGTACCAGCTCAGGGGACTCTCAATTACATGGTATCGCATTATGTCTGGAATTAATTTGCAATCATATTAGAAAAACAAGTGCTTATTCTGGGAAGATGAACTGCTGTCCCTGGAGCTTCAGTTTGATCCTACTTGTGCTGTGAAATAGGAATAATTCTGTGTACTTCAGCAGGGTTACTCCAGGTTTATACCAGTGTAAGGAGAGGCAGAAAGTGTGCTACAGGCTTCAGAAAACAGAAACAAATGGTTGTGGTGGTGTTAAGAAAGCACTCATTTACTTAAGGGTTGCTTGACACTTGACATTTAATGTGTATAGTCAGAACTGCAATTAAACAATAGCAGCGTAGCCACAAGACAGGTGACTTCTGGTGGCAACGAAAAGTAAACAGAGGTGGCCAAGAGACCAAGGGAAAATACAGGTCATGCAGGACTAGTGATTTCAGTTAGAACTTCCTTAATGTCAATGGTATTCAAAGGGCCAAGACTGCTGTTTCAGTCAGGACTCATCAGTTCGACATTGCTGCTGTTTTCTTTTCATGACCAAATTTTTTTGCACATTCTCCTTTAAGGTCCTCATTCCCCTTGGAAGCGGCTCTAAGGGGGTTCTTTAGGGTCTGCTGGATTTATTAATACTCATTTTTATTTAAAGGGTGAAGAATGTGAGAGGTTGAGCAACAAGGAAAACAGTGCTGTTTTCTTTGTGCCTCATGCCCTCCCCTCACCCCTGCATGGCACTGGGGTCAAAAAGCCCTTGACATTATTTAAATATCTGCTTTGATGACAGTTCCTTCATGGAGAGAGCACTCAGAGCCAGCACTTAGAGCAACAACACCTACTGGAAACTCATACTGCTAATACCATTCAACCAGATTACCCGTTACTTTTCCACACGATGACTTTTAAGCACCATATTGCACTCAGCGGGTAAGCCCGCAGACTAGACTTTCTCCTTGTTCTTGCCAGGAGACAGCACTTTGTTCCACATGACGATATCCCTCCTCCTCTGCCAGTTCAGAGCATCTGCCAACTCGCTCAGCACAACACGCTGTAAATCACAAAAACCCTCTTTGGCGCAACCGAGCCAGTGGCCGGCACCTGTGCCCCCAGGTTCTCCCAGAACCTCAAGGTCTGGGCTGTGTCCTCAAACCTGCAATTTGCAGGAAGAAGGGAAGGAAGGCCTGGCCAGAGCAAGAAAACAACAGAGATATTCTCCTCTCATGTTTGCATATATACAAAGGATTAGCAGCACGGCTCTAAGGAGCAATGCAAGAGATCAGAACACTGTCTGCAGCTATGGAGATACCAGATTTGTCCAAGCACGTGGCTCGG
The DNA here is from genome assembly GCA_026212715.1 of Elanus axillaris. Lineage (NCBI taxonomy): Eukaryota > Metazoa > Chordata > Aves > Accipitriformes > Accipitridae > Elanus > Elanus axillaris. The sequence goes on along the minus strand of JANZLQ010000044.1, from coordinate 16,727,087 downwards.
AGCTGCTCCTGGTGCACTTGCAAGGGCTCACTGCCCCCACGAAACCTCCTCCTGATTTAGCTGTTTGCATTTAAAGCCTGACACCGTAAACCCAAAGTCTCAGTGCTTGTATTCACACGTCTCACCCCACTGAAAAGGCTACACAGACGAGAACCACTTCAACCAAGTTCCCCACCCCTGGATCTGACTGCAAAAGCTGTTGAGCTACAGCAAAGTACACAGCAGCCGCACACCTGGAAAAACTCCTCAAGGTTAAAGGCCAGATCTTCCCACCCTTCACCTGCCCCAGGTAGAACCGGGCTTTGCGGCAGGGTTTTTGGAGACTGTTTCTTTCCCCATTAGCAGTTAAGAGAGACTTAAAGACATGTAGTTACAGTACCTGGAGTCGAGAAGCGTCCCTCTGCTGCTGTGCGGAACCACTTCAGCCCAGGAAATGGAGCACGAGATTAAAATTTGTGAAAAGCAAGGACAGGTCTGGCTCCCTGTTATCTTAATCAAAGAGCATTACAGCCCTTATCTGTGGGGCAAGCTGGGGACACAGACCAGGAAGCCGCTCATCATTTAAGGCTGAGACAGTGAATTTTCATCATTCCAGTCATTATGCTAAGGAAGGGAGCTACAAGACGAGCCCAACCAAACACTTTGTCGGCACCTAAGAATCACCTTCACTCCCTGGAAGAGCATCCCCCAGCGCTGAGGCTCACCCACAGCCGCCCAGGAGTTAGGGTCCTTCCCCAGCCTCCGTGCTGGCGAGGAGTTGAGCTGCAGACAACTCCATCAGCAAACTCAACTAGCTCCAGGTGGGAAACTTAAATATTTTTGCCAATTAGCAACAGCCCTCAGCTGTTTGGATTCCTTACATAATGAGGCATTACCTTACAACTCCTCCAGAGGAAAAACACCTTCCGTACTGATCCAGTTACAGCAAAAAAAATCACGATATGCAGATGGGCACCAGCTTTCTCAGCAATGCCATGGAGCCAACCTTGCACCCCGCATCCCCGGGACAGGGCCAGCCCTCCCGGGATCCTGGCCAAGTCCACCTGCCCCTGTGAGTCACCTCTAATTGCTCCGCACAGTCGCAGTGAGACCCGGCTGAGCAGAGGAAAACTGCATTCCTGCCGTTATTATACAGAAGTTATTTGATCCAATAAATCTCGTTAGGCAGGCGTTTGACAACAGTGAAAGCCAGGGAGGACAAACCCTGAACCCAGTGCTCCTAAGAAAAGGGCGCGTGTGTGTTGCATCTCGGTCGGAGCCCGGCTAAAACCCCCTGGAGATACTGCTGATCCCAGCTCAGATACCACAGACCAGAAGCCAAAGCACACGTGGGGTTTTTTTCCAAATATGTTTGGGGGTTCTCTCTTGTTTGGGTCATTAGCCTCGTGGCTGCCGAGGCATCTCATAGCAAATCTTTTGGTCCAGCTCTGCAGCGCTGAGGGCAATGGGCTTTGGCCAGGTGGCTGGTTTACCGCAGCGAAAGCTGAGATGCCCGTGCAAGGCCAAGGCTGGAGAAATCTGGGCTTTGAAGACACTTTATTTGTGTGTTTCTGCTCTGCTGGTGGTGGTCCCCATGACGCAGCAGAGACCTCTCCTACCAAGTGCTGAACAGGGAAAGAAACAAGGGGGAGATGTGAGGGAACCCAAGCTCAGCGGGATGAGGGGTCGGAGCCGCGGCCGGGTGGGAAGGAGGAGGTCGGGGGGCCAGGAGCGCAGCCAGGGAGGTGCCCATGGCAGCAGAAACTCCAGGCAGAAGAAGCCGGGATGGGTCTCATGCCTCTGCCCAGCTCCCCGCCTTGTTTATTTCCAAAAACACGGGGTGAAAACAATAGTCTTTTAAAAAGCACTAACCTTCTTGGTGCCAAGCTGGGGGAACCTCCCACACCGCACACAGGCAAACAAAGCCGCTGTGTCCTCCCAGAGCCCGGGAACGGGCAGCCGGTCCCGGCCGCTCCACCTGCTCCCACCCCACGGGTCTGTGGGTCCCTGGCAAGCTCCGGCTGTCCCGACCCGATCCTGGGCACCGAGACGTGTCCCGGCAGCAAAACGCGCTCAGCCTTGAATGTGAAACGCGGCGCGGGGACGGTTGGGGCTGAGCCAGAGTATGTGGGAGCAGGTGTGTGCATGTGCGGGGGTGTTTCTCCAGCTCAAACCCAACGCCGCTCAAACTGACAGCAGGGTAAGCTCTCGTTTCATCTTCTGCGGCGGGTATCTGTGCCGGGAAAGGCGGCTCCGTGTGCTTTCTGTCTTGTCAGAAGAGCTGGCTTGGGAAGGAACAGTTGCTGGGGATGGTTCACGCACATCTTGTACGCTGTGCTGACAACAGCTCTTGACAACTTCTACCATCAATTGCAAATCTCACAATGCTTTGTGTTTGCTTCGAGGCCCGGCTCCAGAATGCATTCGATCGATGGGGAATCAGGAAAAAAGGAGGTGGAGGGGGGGAGCAAAAGGTGGTTTCTAGCCGCTGTGGTCACAGACACATGAAAACGGGGTCTTTTAGGGCTCCAGCAGTAGGCACTGAACGAAAAGAACGAGATTTTTCAAGATAAAACAAAAATCTCAGGAATTTTAAGCTGGTCTCGTGAATTTAGAAGCCAACTCAGTATCAAAATTTTTGGATTTGGCAAAGTTGCAAAAAGCAGGGAGGAAAAAAAATGATGTGTGACTCCAAGTGGGTGTTTTCAAACAGCATCTTGTTTAGGGAAAATAATCCCTCTTGGTCTGCTTTGTTTTCTCGTGATGCTGGAAATAATTCTCCTCCTCAGAGAGAAGAATTGGGTTTTTCTTTTTCTGTCTCATCACGGGAGATACCCCAGGTCATGCCTGACCACAGCTGGTCCCCCCATCCCTGCTGCCACCGGAGTCACTACCTCAAAGTGTTAAAGAAACCCATGCACGGCTCCTACATCAGACGTTTCATTTAGTAATGAAGAAATCAGCCCTGAGATGCCCTGGGTGAAGGCATACCCCTTTGGGCCTCAGCCCAAGGGCAGGGGATGGAGGCAGCGGGGATGCCCCAGGGCAGCAGCATCGCTCCTGGGACCCTTCTCTCCAGGGAGCAGGAGTAGCAATAGCTAATAAGTGCTGCAATATCTCCATAGTGGCTTTATAATAGCTCCAGCCTCCCCACCGCTCCTCCTGACTTGGACCATTTTATTTCTGTCCTGTCCAGGTTCCTATTTCGGTGGGACCCGGGTAACCCAAGCCCATGGCGCTGCTTCACACCAGCTCTGGCCATCAACTGCCAGGCATCGGCTCCGGCACGGACCTCACCTGGTACCGGCAAGGGTTGGAAGGAGCGAGGGTGTTTGGAGGGAGAGGGCGTCAAACAACTTTTGCGCCAGCTGCAGTTCTCCCGCATTGGCAGACATCCCCAATAATGCCAATGATTTTGGTGGCATTAATCCAGATTGAGACGGGGGGCAGCTAAAATGATACTAGCCTGGGTGTGGGAAGGCTGCGGGTGCCGCTGGAGAATTGCTGTTGCCCACCCAGCACTCCCCACCTCTTGGTCATGTAAAAAAAGGGAGGTGTTTGCTCTACTGCGGGCTTCGGAGCAGGGAAGAACCTGGAGGAAACTTCTCCCAGCGTGAGCGCATGGGGATTTGTCGTGACCATATGGTAAACACAGTCCTGCCCAGACATACCCCTGCCACAGGGCAGCCCTGGGGCGGCACGGCACGGCGCGGCACGGCACGGTGCTCCCTCCCAGGGGTGTGCCACCCTGCTTGGGTCCACGCTGGCATCGCTTCTTCTAACACACCCTGCTGAAAATCATCACGTCTCCGTTTTAACAGACCGCTGGCACCATTTTATTATCACGCTGCTTTAACATCCCCAGCGCAATGTGCGCGGCTGGAGCTCCAATTTATTTTTACTTCTCTTTTAATGTGTTTCACGAATACCCAGGGAACTGGAAATGTCAGGACACCGGCGTGGCTGTATCAGCCACAGGAATCTGCCTCCCTGTTCAATAGATAATTGGAGACTATTTCAAACGGGAGCTGCCTCGACGTGAGCGTTGGCTCCTCATGGCGCTGACCCTGGCTTCATTTATTTTCTAGCTCTACAAAGGACTAATAAAGCTTTAACTTACCTGCTTTTCTAAACTTTACATCTGAAGCATTCAGTGGTGCATGGCCAAGGTGGAAACAAAAGAGCTTAACCTAAAATAGCACTCGGTATTCAGAACGGGCTAAGAAAATATAAATCCCAGAGCCATGCTCAAATGGCAGGGATGCTATTTCTCTCTGTAACGCCAAGGTAAATGCACCAACTGGCAGCACCCATCGGTGACTTTGGTCTCTGCATCAGTGTGCACCGAGTCCCTGGGGAGGGGTCCTGCTTCGGGGGACGGTGCCGCACTCGGACCCCTTGGAAAGGCAATTTATTGAGCCTTGAGATTAACCTCCTGGGCACCCCTAACTCCTGCATAAGCCAAGTAGGAACCAAAACTCCAATGGGAGCAGGGCCGGGTTTCCCCGCAGGCACGGGGTGCCTCCAGCCAGACCTGCTGGCGTTTAGGACCGGCAGCACCCAGCCTACCCTGCAGCTGATATATATTAACGATGCCAACCCCACCATGGGGGATTTAAGCGAGGTGGGCTGCCAGGGAGGTGAGCCAGGCAGGATTTAGGAAACCTGTGCTCTGGGACACTCCCCTTGAGCAAATATCGTCATCTCATCACCCTTCGGTTTCACCACGTGAGGACTGGGAGCGGCGATACCCACTGCCTTCGTGCACAAGAGGTGCCTGGGCAGCCTCCCTCCCTCCCGGTCACACAGGCAGCAGAAGTCCAGTGCAACACAGAATCCCGGAATATGGTCTCCATTATTTCCCAGGAGTTACGTGCAGACAAGCTTTCCTGTCCCTGAAAGGACATTTTGCCAAAATACTGCTCCTTGTCCCTCTGAGCGTGACCAGACAAACCACAGAGCCACAATACAGATTATTTTTCTCTTTTTTTTATCAATACAGCTTGAAAAACCCAGGGAAGGGCCAGCCAACCTGAGCAACGAGCATCGAAAAACCATCGGAGTTGTTCTGGCAGGTGGGATCCCTGGGTGGCTTTTATCCCAGCTGCCGCTTGAGCTACTCGGATGGAGGGGACTTTGCAAACCTGTCCAAGCACTGGCAGTGTCCCAGCCCTGCCTTGCCACCGGACACGGGTGGGTGCTGGGACGGGCTGGGATGGGTGTGCGGTGCGGGGACGTCCCACGGGGGGGAGCCTTGTCACCAGCCTGCAGGTGACACTGCCCTGGGGCACTGCCCAGGGGACACGATCCCGGGGGGACACACATCATCCCGGGGGGACATCATCCCGGGCATCCCCACCGGGCACTGCACCCACTCAGGCTACGTTGCGCTGTTGTGTCTGATCCCGCCACAGTGGGTTTTGCTCCATTTCCACCCTCTCTGAATTAAAGGAGGCAAAATGTACTGGTTTCATCCTCCACGGGGCTGGGCGAAGCTCCCTCCCAAAATACCCCGGTTCAGGTTTTCAGAGCTGATCTGGGATTTGGGGAGGGAATACAATCAAGGAAATCTGCTTTCAAAGAGTGTCACTGGGAAAAATTCATCCTCTGGAAGGTCGTAATGGGTCTCTGTACCTGGAGGCTGCTGGACCCGTGAACCGAATCCTCACCTTGCCTGTTCCCATCGGGTCAACTTTAAACCAAACAGTAAAGGCCTAAAACTAGTTTAATAAAACCAGAGACCTTGCCACGAGTTGTCACCTCGCTCTGAACTCAGGTAACACTGGAACTGTCTCCTCCCACCACAAAGATTAATAAATGCATGGCACTGCCTTCATCCACAAACTGATTAAAGCATATATATGAACATGACATCAGTGCCCTGCTCCATTAAGAAATGGAAATATGCAGCTCGATGCCTGCAAAAAGACAGGCAAGGCAAGAAGAATTTCCTTGGGGGGAGAAGAGCAAAGTGCTGGAGCCGCAGCGGGCACCACGGGGCGGGGAGCGAGCCCCCGAGCAGCGCAGATTCCCCACTGCCTTTGTGGGGCAAAGCAGGTGCCAGAAGCAAGTTTTCACCTCATTTTATTTTTCCCAGCAAGACTCAAAGAGCTTTTAAAGTTGCTGTCCAGCCTGGCATCCCCCAGAGGAAGCCTCAGTTTTCTGCACTCAGAATCACCTCTGTCCAAAGAAGTAAAGACGAGTTTTAAGAAGATACACGTAGCTCAAATCACCATTTTCTTCTGCAAGTCTCAAAACCTCCTATACTCGGCGTGCCGGACACAGCCAGCACTGACACACATATGCTGCAGCTCAGAAATTAAGAACTTTGGGCTTAATCTGTTCCCCACGACACAGAGGGGATGGGGGACAGGCGGGGTGACACAGCCACAGCCGCCAAGGGATAGTGCGAGGAACCACGCTGGGAAAGGCCGGGAAGCACCACATGAGGCAGGTTGTAATCAGTTAATTTAACTTGAGTTTGGCCGGGAATGATTAAGAAGGAGGTGATAATTTTCCTCTGTATCAAGTGCCCAATCTCTTCCTGGACAGGCTTTTATCTGCTGAGGTGACACATTGCCAGGACCGAGTGCCCAGGCAGTAACCTATCTGCTGCACTAACACCGTTTTGCATGACACTTCCTTTAAAGAAGGAGAGAAAAACAAAGCACTTGTCCCTGCTTTATAATGTTGCTGTGTAAACAGCTCTGTAGGCTTTGAAGGACACACCTAAAGGAGGCAGGTGAGGTGAGGCTGATCAGGTCATGGAGCTGCATCTCCAGGGCCGACCGACCGGGTGGCTGAGTCCTCTCGAGAGTCACTGAGATCTGAAGGTTGATCTAAATGTGGGTGTTTTACTCTGCCCCGCTTTCTGGGGCAGCTCAAGACGCGGCAGGACCAAGTTTGGACACGTCGTTGCCCAAAAGTAGCTGTGCATCATTTTTTTGGATGCTGTGGAGACAGAGGCATGGGGTAGCCACTGGCATTTAGGAAAGTCAGCCAGGATGGACCAGTGACCCCACAACAACCCTTTTCCAGGTGTAGATGCTCAGCGAGGAAAAGTTTTGCTCCTCTGGAAGGGCTGGGAGAGTTTGGGGCAGGAGATGTGACCTCCCTCCACAGCGCAGAGGGGATGCCGGTGCCTGCGCCTTTGCAGAGGGCTGTGCCAGAGCTTTGATCCAGATATTTGACTCTGCAGGCTCATTGACCCCATGCTGGGAGGGCAAGGGAGCTGCCTTTGGGAGTCTGGAAAGGGGTGAGGACAGGGAGACAGAGGCTTAGGAGGGGAGCGGGGAAGTCACTGGAGTGAGGAGACAGTGGAAGAGCACAGCTTTAAAACACGCAAGGCAAAACCAGGGCGAAGGAAGGGGAAGAAATACCCTTTATCTGCTTGCAAGTGAAACAGCCTTGTTCTTCCCACGAGCAACATCCCGGCTTGGCTCCTGGGCTGAGGTTGCTGTCTGGAACGCTCGTGTGAGCTTCTGCTCCGGCGGGCGTGCAGCTCGCCCGTGCCTCAGCACACCACGCTCACAGCCTCCCCGAGACCACTCGCCCAGGGGCTGTAACCTTCCCGGCTCACCCCACACCAACAAACAGCCATCCCGCCCCGACCAGCCGCTCGGCTCCACGCCCCGGTGCCGGGAGACGGTCGCTGAGATCCAGGGCTGGTAGCACCGCGTGGGAATCTGGGGATCAACAAGTGCCTTTACTCTGGGGAAACGGGCACTGCTGCTCGCAGGGCCAACAGCCCCTCCAGCCGCTGCCGCCGTCATCCAGCCCGTCCCACCCCCCATGGCAGGGCCATGGTCACCCGTCTCATTCCTGACGCGTGATGGGCCCGCAGCAAACTAAATCTACCCCTTGAACCCCTTGCTCTGCCTCCTGCTGATGGAAAAAAAGAGGTTTTTCCTCCCTCGTTTGTTCCGTCTTCTCTTTTCTAGCCCAAACGCAATGTCCTGTGCACACAGGCCCGAGAGCTCCGTAATGCTCCAGGGCCATTTTTACAACCCCCATTGGGACATTAGGCTCTTCCTGAATCACCTTGACAGCCCTTGCTGGGAAGCGTCCATGTCCCCAGCTGGCTTGTGGCTGGAAAAGTCAGAATTTGGTTCTAAACCCAAATTTTTTGCTTCCTGAAACCAAAAGATGTAAAGCCCAAATGATGCAACCTGGAGCCTCCTGGGTTTTGGCATCCTGAGGGTCCTGTATTCTATTCCAGGATGCGCCTCCTTCCATAGCAGAGCTGCTTATCTTGGGCTTGCTCGTTCCTGGCCTCTCCGATGAAGTTCGCTCCTCGCCCCATCACGCCGCACATGAGGCTCTGTTGGGAATCAGGATTAAAAGTAAGAAAGAAAAACCAGTGGCATTGGTACAACTGAGGGGGGACAAAGTGCTGCAGGGAGGCAGGAGACAGGAACAGCTTGGGATGATTTTGGCACTAGGAAAGCACACGCTAAACTGGCACTGCTGGACGTTTTAACCTTGTTTTCAGTGAACATCGAGCCACTTCTAACTGTGTGCCAAAACAGAAATGAAGAGGACTAAGCCCGTGGGATAGGTGTGGCATAAAACCTGATTTCAGTTTCACCTCCATTCTCAATTACCATTCATTAATCAAAACATATTCGTTATACAGGCAAAACTCCCACCAGCGTTGCTGGGTCCAGGGCTTAGGTCCTGACGGTGTTTGCTCCCGCTGGGAACCACAGCAGCCCACGAGGGACCATGCAGAAGGCAGAGCAACGGGGACATATTTTCCCCAATATGCCAAAGTTGGGAGGACTAAAAACACCCGACAACTCCTGCGTAAAGCTGAGCATGCAGGAGGATTGCCCTGCGGCTGCAGTCCTCTGTGATGGAGTATTCTGAAGCAAAGGGACACATTCCCATTGCTGAGCGGCTGGCTGTGTACAGACCAAGGACATGGTATCACCCGCGGGGGCTTGGGTGGCTTCCCGGGGCGAGCGGTGGGGGAGAGCACCATAAAACATCCTCCACCTCGCCAGCGAGGGGGTGGCTTTCTAATTACCCAGGTGGATTTTTATTGTAACGAAGCCAGCAGTGCAGGATTTGACGCTAGGGGTCTGAATGTGTCACCTGCCAAGGGCAATTTAGCAAGTGGTCTGTGCTTTATTTTCCTGTTGTCCACAGCCATGGGGCTCACCGCCCCGACAAGCCGAGAGCCCATGCCGGCGGGACCCGCCACCCGGCAGAGTGTGTGGCACTTATAGAAACCGATTTATCTCCTGTCTGCCTGCCCTTAAACCCCACATTCTGATGTGAAGAGGGTTTTATGGGTGCGTGGGGCTGTACATAGTATTACTGTCTCTTGACTTGGGGCAGTACCAAAATATTTTAGGATTTTGATTGTCTCATGAAAAGCACTGGCCGTTTGGTCACGTAGCAAGAAAATAAGAAACAAAGCATCAACATTTTATCAGTAAAGCCAAGGGGCTCCGGCTGACGCTCAGCACACCGCTTTGCAAACAGCCTGCCCTGCAACAGCACGTCGAGACAATGCAAACTCCCGTGGCGCTGACGGCTCGCTTTGAGGTCCAACAGAACAACTGACGCTTCATTTTCTGCATAACCAGGTAAATTCAACACAATTCTCCTTTCAGCTTTTTTTTTCCCCATCCAAGACCAAACCAAAAGCAAGCTTCTAGGCAGTGAGAAAACCAAAAAGAAACTCCTTTGGCCTCATTCCACAGATGGTACTACAGCTCAGGTGACCCAGGCTGTGACTGGTGGGCTTTTCTCATGGGTGGTGGGGGAGCACCCAGCCCTGCAGCCCTCCAGAACCCAGCCGGGCTTCGCCCACACATGCCCGGTGACGTACGGAGCAAAGCACCAAAATCAGCATTTGAACAGCTATGCCCAGTCCAGCTCTGCCACTGATTTACCCTGAAATCTCAAGACCACCTATCTCTGTGCCTCAGTTTACCCAACTGCAGACAGAGACAGCTATATTTAATCTCTTTTACTGCAAGGGCATTGCGTGAAGCGCTCTGTAAGTGCAAAATGTATTAACACAGCAAGACCAAAGTCTGCTTTTGCCTAAAGCGGGGAAGTCCTGCAGTGATACGACCGGGATCGTTGCAGTCCTGTCGGTCTGCCGGGCTGCATGACCCGCAGAAGCGCTGGCTCCCGCTTGCCAGGACCGAGCTGTAAATGCAGAAAAAAACCTGCAGCAGTGCAGGAAGGCTTGTCCCAGCACGCTGCTTTGTTTGCTGACAACTACCACGAGTGCCAATGTTACAGGTGACTTTTAAGATCCCTGTGACTTTAATTGGAAAGGACATTTTTAATAGCCCAAGCAAATAGCTGTGTGAACCTGCCAACTGCAGTGACTGCTTGCAGCAGAGCTTCACACCCAGAGACGCTGTTATTCTTCTGGCGTGTGATAGGAATATCATGTGTGAACTGACATAGCAGACACGCCAACATTTTTTTAGCTGTACAAGCTCTCTCAGACAAGGAAAAAAGCAAAAACATCAATATGCCTCCAGGACAGCCAGACACAAACCCCCAAATCACCTGCATGCACATAGAAAATGCACAGCAGATTTCCAGACCAGACCGTATGCATGGGCTTTAATCAATGAAGTTCACTGACACATGGGAGACACTTTATTCCCAGTAATTGTTCTTTGACAGCTCTAACAAGTAGGATCTGTTTGGGATGGTAATGATTAAAATGCTGACTCACAGAGGGTTTTGCCATGCTGGCGGGACTACACCAGCTTTGTGCTCACTTGGAAGGTATTTTGCCATCCCTGCTTTTCAACCAATCTGCAATTTTCATCCTCCAACTGCAAACAGTTGTTTGTGGCTTTGCCCAACTGACTCCAGGTTTCCCTTCTGCAGGGTCTGGAGGGAGAGGGTTCTCCTCTCACTCCCTAACGGGTGGCAGGACAAGGAGAGTCCCTGTGCTTTCCACAGCCAGGAGCAGCAAGGAGCTCCTCTGCCTGCTCCTGGGAAGGAGGGAGAGAGGCGGCAGCCCCCCAGCTCCCCGGGACCTGAGCCGATAGCCCTGCGCTTCGAACAACCAGCGCTGCCATGTGTAAACCCATAGGGCAGGTTGCTGGCTTTGCGATGCTCTCGTGCAATTCGTGGCAAGACAGCAAAGTACTTGGCAAACGTGCAGCCTCCTGCCTGACCATAGTGCCGCTGGCTGCGGCTGCTTGCCCGGGTGCAAAAATGGGGTTTATCCCCATGGGGCCCCATTTGCTCATGACACAGCCCCCCAGGACCACGTGCGGTGCAGTCCCGTTCCCTTGAACCTCACATTTGCAGCCCCTTCGTGAGTGCCCTCGCAGTAGTGGCGATTAACCCCAGGAGATGGGTGTACCCGGGGGTCAGCCATGGAGCTGAGAGGAGGAGGAGGAGGAAAAGGAGGAAGAGGAGGAGGAGGAGGAGGAGGAGGAAGGCAGCATCTCTACCCTGCCATGGAGCCAGTGCCGGGCAGATGCTGCACCCCTGTGCCTCTGGGCAGCGCCCAGCCGAGCCGGCAGGCTGCTTGGCACTGCTGGCATGGCACGGCACAGCACTGCTTTTGGGCTAAACACCCACCCTGCCCCGCTCAGGTAGCAGGATGGATCCCTGCCCAGGGTGAGCCGGTCCCCAGCTGGGACCATTCAGGCGCAGGAAAACAGACCAAGAAGTTTCCATGAACACCATCTCGCTGTTGCTCCATTCGCAGCAGTACAGCTCCTTAGAGCCCTTAATGATATTGGCCGTAACTATTAAGAGGCTTTTTTGGGTTTCCTCTGATAAGGATTTTCCTTTCCTGAGCAGAGCTGATGGCTCAGCAGCGGCGGAGGCCCCTCGCTCCGCTCAGGGGGTACGGGCAGGGCTCCCGCCTGCGGAGCCAGCAAGCAGTCGTGCTTCTGCTGTGGCAGCCTTCACCGTAGGGAAATTACTAACCCCAGAAAACTGTTCCCCTAATTACAGCATTGGAGCATGGAGCAAACCACATAAATGATTCACACAGTGTTCCCAAGCTGCAGCCGCGTAAATTAGAGAGATTTCCAAACACTCCCCGAGCCCTGCAAGCTGTTATCAGAATGGAAATGCAGAAACTTTCAACGTAAAGAGGCGAGAAGGGAAAAAAAGCCCCGCCGTTAAACGCATCTCTTCAGATCAAGAAGAGCTGGGAGGTCTATCCCCTATAGATCTTTAGAGAACGGTTGTTAAAACTCCTCGGGGAGTTCTTGTAGGAGGGAGCAGGCGGATAGCAGGGGAACTATAGAAATGCATCGGCTTGTTATTTCGGAGGGACGCAGGGACTGAGCCTCTGCTGGCAAGCAGAGGATGAAAAGGAGAAGGCAAGCAGACTTGGAGCCAAGAGAAAGGGATGGCTGGCGGTGGGGAAGAGAGTTAAAAGTGTCCCATTGTTAGGGAAGTTTGCTCTCCTTCAGACCATCCCGCTCCCAGGGACACCGCGCCGCCTTTTGAAGTGCAACCTTAGGCGGTTCCTTGTCACCCATTGGAGCGGGAGCTTTTTTACCACATTAAGTCATTGGGTAGCAAATGAATGGGGGGTTTTGACTATTCACAACTTCACCTTATAAATATCAGGGTTGTAGGTTCCTGCAGCTTTCCTCCATCCCCATAGCTCACCTTGGGAAGGAGCGGAGGGAGGCGGCCCTGCGGTGCGGAGAGCTACGGATCAGCGAAAGGGATCTAACCCCGCTCCTTGTGACAGCCATGAAGAGAAGCACCTTCCTCATCCTCTCCATCGCAGGGGTCTACGGTTCCATTCTCCATGCAGCAGCATGGTAGGGTCCAACTCAGCGGAAAGGGCATTTTTTAGGGATGCTCTTCAGCCTGTGGTAAACTGTGCGATTCATTCTCTTTTCTTTGTTTCAGGTCTGTGAATAACTTTCTGATGACAGGACCTAAGGTAATTAACACATGGGCTGTCAGTAATTTAAGTAGAGCAATTTCATTTTGCAAATGGGAAATAGGACTTTTCCAAGGGACCCGATTTCCCAGAGCATATTGGCTCCAAGTCCTGCCGAGTAAGGAGAGAAAGGACTCGCAACCTCTTTACGTCTTGTTTTCATTGATAAACGGTAAAACGCGGTGGGTTTTAACCCCACTGTTTCCCGTGCCAGGCTTACCTGACGTACTCCAGCAGCGTGGCGGCCGGGGCGCACAGCGGGATGGAGGAGTGCAAGTTCCAGTTTGGGTGGGAGCGCTGGAACTGCCCCGAGAGCGCCCTGCAGCTCTCCACCCACAACCGGCTCCGCAGCGGTGAGTGCGCCTTTACCTGCCGCACCAGCATCCTCATCCTGGGATGCCTTTGGGTGCGAGCTGGGATGTGCTCCGGAGAGAGCCGGGGCTGCTAATTAAACTAGCCGATGGAGGGGGGGCTTTGGTGTTCCCAAAATCATGGTTGTTTTTTCCTCTAGCTCTATTAATTGGTGTAATAAATAGCGCTAACATTTTTCTAGGAATCCCAGGCTCTCTCTGGATCTCTATCCGTGCGAGGCCAGAGCTCGGTCCTTCCCACAGTGCTGCTCCGTGGGCTCGCTCCTGCCACTTTGTGTGCAGCATCCCAGGGAGCAGAATGCTAGAGGCACCTGCGCTTGCAATGGGGAGAAGTGCAGGAGAGATGAAGGGAGAAACCAGAGACATGCGCTAAGAAACTGTCTTCATAGGGAGGTTGTGGATATATTTCAACACTATCTACTTCAAGAAGCAGAAATCTCTTTTCTTCCCAGAGCAGCATCTCTATGTGAATCTGTTAGGAAAGCCAAAAAAGAAACTAAATTAGAAGTGTGGGTGCAGACAGCTGTTAGCACAGGTTCAACGACCGACCGACTGAAACAAGATCAATGACGATTTTCCCCAGCAGGCAAGATCAAAGCACGAACATACCCCCCGAGCAGGAAAGGACAGAGACAAACTGAGTGCCAGGTTAAGGGAGTGATATGTAAACCTTGGCCAGAGCAGGACAGGGACATTGTCTTAATTAAGGTCCTACTCTTGCCAAGAAACTCCATCCTGTGCATAGACACCTGCATAATATTACACCAAATTACTGAAACCTGTAATGCTGAAGCCTGAAGAAACTCCAGTCATGAGCATTTAATTTCTGTAGCACCTTACCTTTTGCACAGACTGTTTTTCTTTTTTACCTTCTTGCACCTTTGCAGCGTGGGAGATCTTCATTCCAAATAAACCGGGACTGATGTCTATGTTTGCATGTGACAGCTTTTTTTCCCCTCTCCCCCAGCTACCCGGGAAACGTCCTTTGTACACGCCATCAGCTCGGCCGGCGTCATGTACACCCTCACCAGGAACTGTAGCATGGGAGACTTCGAGAGCTGCGGCTGCGACGACTCCAGGAACGGCCGCGTCGGTGAGCTGCTGTCTTAGAACAGGCTGACGTCGTCTACCTCTCCATCCCCACACGCAGCTCCCTGGATTTCAGGGCAGAATTTGGCCCGACAGGGCAGTTCTGCGCTTAGCGTGCATCTGTCTTGCAGGTGGCCGAGGCTGGGTCTGGGGAGGATGCAGCGACAACGTGGAGTTTGGGGAGAGGATTTCCAAGCTCTTCGTGGATGCTTTGGAAACAGGACACGATACGCGCGCACTGATTAACCTGCACAACAATGAAGTTGGGAGACTTGTAAGTGTAATAATAATAATAATAATAATAATAATAATAATAATAATAATGATGTCTATATTGAAAACAAAATCTGAGAGTCTGGTAGGCTGTTCAGGTCCCCACCTCCAGCCCTCTGTGACAATCTAACTAACACCTGTAGTGTTTGCATGGGGAAAAAACCACAGCCAGAATCTGACCCTAAACCTGAACTGCTGTGAGAGTCCTTCCCACTTCCAGCTTCAGCAGCTGGGTGCAACGCAGTTAACTCCTAGCAGACACCGCTTATTCAGAAATGCATAGGGTTTATACTCACCTAGAGCTTGTCTGGTCTGTAAAACAAAGCAAGAACCACCTTGCTTTCTTGCAATATGCACTTCCAAGCTATTTGCCTGGGAAAGCCAGGTGTAGCCGGCCCCGCTCGCAAGCTGGCTGCCAGACTTGCCCCCCGCTCCCCGCCTGGGCCGGCAGAGGCTCGCAGCATCTTGCCAAACCTCCTTGTCTGTAAAAACAAGGATGGCAACACTTAACATACCTATCTCATAGGGTGTGTCGAGACTTAATCTCACATAGATACCAGTGATTGGGACCTTATAAATACCAGAGGGAGATAGGTAGATAATATCTGTGAAGTGCTTGGCCTGGAGGAGATGCAGAGAGGTTGGGTATGATTATTCCAAAGCAGTTTCACACGTTTTTAAATGAAATCTCTGAGAGGGATGATGGGTCGATGCTGTGATGAGGGAGGTGAGTGGCATGAGAAGGGCATGACCCAACAAAGGCGCTTTTTTTCCTGGCTTGAAGTAACAGCTTTGTGCCCACTCATTATCTCTGTCCTTTAAATTAGTGAAGAAGGACAGATGTTTTCCAGGAACTGCAATAAGAGCATCAGCTGCTGTCTTGGAAGGACCTGAAGTTGTGCCCCCCCCATGACCCACCGTCCCCCAGATTAGAAGTGCTGTAGAGCCTGGTTTTGAGATTTAAATGATGATGCTCTGCTGCTCCTAATTTCTCTACTATTTCCACCGAGGCCGTGAAAGCCACAATGAAGCGAGCCTGCAAATGCCACGGGGTGTCGGGCAGCTGCAGCATCCAGACCTGCTGGCTTCAGCTCGCCGAGTTCCGTGAGATCGGGAACTACCTGAAGATAAAATACGACCAAGCCCACAAGCTGGAGATGGACAAGAGGCGCATGAGAGCTGGCAACAGCGCCGACAGCCGCGGGGCCACGGCGGAGACCTTCCACCACGTCCACGCCACGGAGCTCGTCTTCCTGGAGGACTCTCCCGACTACTGCACGAGGAACGCCAGCCTGGGCCACCACGGCACCGAGGGCCGCGAGTGCCTGCAAACCGGCAAGAACCTCTCGCAGTGGGAGAAGAGGAGCTGCCGACGGCTGTGCACCGAGTGTGGTCTCCGAGTAGAGGAGAGGAGGACGGAGGTGGTGGCCAGCTGCAACTGCAAGTTCCACTGGTGCTGCACGGTGCGGTGCGAGCAGTGCCGGCAGCTGGTGGCCAAGCACTTCTGCTCGCGACGCGATGCCGCCGCTGCCGTCCCCCCCAACCACATCAAGCGGAGGAACAAGGGCCATAAGAGATAAGAGGGCGGCCACCGCACCCCAGAAGGACGCTTTGGTGTCCCCACGCTCGGCAGCCACTGGCGGAGCTGGGGTGGGAAGGAGCGTCCCCGGGGTCGGAAGGGCTGAGCGGGGCACAGCGCCAGGCGACCGGATCTCCTGCGGATGGATGCTGTGAGATTGGGAAGCGCAAGGCGTGGGCGCTGAGGGACCACGGTCCTTCTTGCTTCCATGGTTTTTCCTCAATAGCTACCAGTACCTTCCTTCTTCTTGCGAGTCACTTTATCTCTGGATTGGACAGAGGAAAGAATTTCACTTTTTAGGTGGGCTCAACTCCTCATGCCACCACCGGCGGGTCCACCGAGGCCAGCGGCGGGGCTTCAGCCCCACAACAAGCAAGGTGGGGATAGATGCTGTGGCCAAAAGTGGGTCCTGCTGGGCAGCTCCATCCCGGCAGCTCCAGGTACCACAGATAGGGCAGCCGTGGCCCAGCTGCTCACGCACAGAGGCCGCTCAGCAGTATTTCTAGTGGAAAACTTATGCACTTTCTGATGGGAGAGGAGGTTTTGCAGTGTCATGGTGTGTATTACAAGTGCAGCCTTTTGAGGGCTTTGATAAGTTTACAGCCAGTGTTTACAGATTTCATTTCCCCCTGTCCCCCTTCCCCCACCCACC
>JANZLQ010000044.1:16684220-16710140 GCA_026212715.1 Elanus axillaris | reverse complement strand
CACCCCCCCCGCCTCCTTTTTAGGTTTTGTATTTTGGTACCAGAACCTCTGCTCGCAATAGACAGTAGCTTCCTATATTTGTACTGGATGAAATTAAGCAGTTTACAATTCCTACTTTTTTTATTTTTTTTAAATTAGCAGATAAGAATTCAGAATTCTTTATGCCTAATGTTGTTTATTAATAAGTTGTATTATTGCTTAGCACAATCTGTTTTCTCTATATATTTTGAAGGTATCCCTAAAGAGTTAGATTTTTGGACTGTATTTTGCAATAAACACCACAATGAAACGGATTGGCTTTTTTTTTTCTGGCTTCCTAGGAGTATGACTTTAGCTGCAAAATTGTCCCTTTCTGTGTAAAACTCAGCACTTCCAAGATTTCTCATCATTAATCCAAAAGCTACCAAAGCCAGCAAGAAGGTTGTTCTCCTAGACCTCAATAAAAGTTGGCTCCAGCCTTCAATCCCCAGAGGGTTTGCTTTAATACATATCACCGTAATATCTAACCTTTTTCAAATGCTGAGTATGCAGGCACTGCCTGGCTAAAGCTGATTTTGAAGCTCCCAACGCCTCTTTAATTTCCCTAGGCCTGACATCCCCCAGACAATGCGAGCCTGCCCCGCTTTGATGTGGAAAGCATCGGCACTCACTGCAAAATTCTTGGAAGCAGGAGAGGAGCCCTTTGAACTGGGGGCAGGAGAGAAAACTTGGGGACAGATGTGAATGCGTCTGCTGGTTCCCTGCTGCTCCGGGTGCAAACAGCCCCATACCACAGTGGGGAGGGCAGGAGGGGACACGGGCTGGCTGCTGCCATCCCAAGCGGGTCCTGCTCTTCTCCCAGCCTCCCTAGGGCTGTACTTCAGTCTGGATTACTCCCAGGAGTCACGGAGCTGCTCCGGAGGGAGCCAGGGCTGTGCCACCACCCACACCCACGCTGCAGGGGCAAAGGATGCTCTACCAGGCTTGCTTTCCAGCCAGGGAAAGAGGAAGAGGAGAGACAAGTTAAAAAAAAAAAACAAAAAACAAAAAAAAACCAAAAACAAACCCTACAGCTCTGCCAGCATATTGCGCCCACACTGCCAATGCTTTGATGCTGTTTTATCCGGGTATCCCTATGGCTCCTAGTGCAAACACAGCCTTGACACACGCTCAAGCCAAATCAGTAACTCAAGGTGTAAAACACACAAGTCGGGAAGCAGAACTGACTTCCATGCATTCATTTTTGCAAAGAGCAGCTCATTAAGGCACGAGCCATCACTCTGGGGGGGCTTTTTTGCTGCCTCTGGAGTAGCTGTTTCTAAAGTTTCCATAACTAATAGGCCATGGCACCAAAACAAAACCCCCAAGATTTTTGCACAGCATTGCCACAACAGCATTTGCAACCCACCAAAATTTAGGCTGAGCTGGAAATGATAAAAACAGACAAACAAAAGCCCTTTCCTGCATCTTGTGCACTGGCTGGCTGAGCACTCAGCAGCACCAGCCCCATGCCTGGGCAGCCCCAGGAGCTGCGGGCACAGGACGCTGCCAAGATCCCATGGACCCACAAAATGAGGTTATGCAGAGGACAGGACAGTCACTGCTGATGTGCGCTCTGGGGAGGGAAACAGTGTTTCACCAGGATAACTCCCAAGCACACATAAAAACCATCTTGCTGTACACCAGTAACAGAGCTAATAAACTGCATAGCTAAATCCCAGGAGATTAGGACTCCCCATGAGCAGGCATGTTCAGGACATGCTGGGTATCATCTTACGCGTCTCTCTGCAGCATCTTTTCAAACTAACATTACTGCAGAAATAAGAAGTGACAGATTTGCAGGTGCCCGTAGCCCCAGACCAGATCTCTGTCCCATGCAGGCTCCATCCCAGGAACATGGTGCTGCAGAGAGGAGCAGAGATGCCACAGCCGAGACCGATCCTTCTCCCGCTGAACCCTCCCATTCCCACCAACCCAAAGCCAGGGGCTTGCTGAGCCAGCACTCGTATCCACTGCATTGCATTTAAATGCTGGAGATGAACTGTTCTTCCTTGAATTTGTCTAATTGATTTTTTTAAGCCATTTACATTTCTGGCACCCAGACTATCTAAGGCAAAGAGCATATCTTATGCAAAAGCCAGAGACCAAATGCAAATTGAAGCAAACTCAAGAGAAAGTTATGTACCATCCCATGATACAGATTTCCATTCTCTTTTTATAGCTCACAGAGATAATACCAAGTCTGAACAAATACAAAAAAACAACTCGATGGCTTAGAGCTGCACCTTGCCAGAGATATTATAGTCCTGGAGAAGCTGAAGCTGTCTCATCCTCCCCCTTGTTGCTTGGATACAACAGTCATCAATTCTCACTACATTCACTACAAAACAATAGAAATTCAGGATCATCTTAATCCATCACGGCACTGTCAGGGAGCCCCTACACCCCTGCCCACTGGTACTCAGTTTCTGTAACAACACACACAGAAATGCCACGTGTACAGGGTGGCACCAGGTAATAGACCCTGAGGCTGCCTGAAGGACCCATTCCGTCAGGCTGATTTCATCATTTCAGTAGTGATTTTACCTGGGCAGCAAACTCCTGCACGGCAGTTTTCAAAATAAATAATACTACACACAGTAGAGCAAAGTCCTGTCACCTGCTGATTTGCAAAGGCTCGTTCTCGAACCAAAGAACATTTGAAGGGACTGATGATGTCTTCAAACCTGAATGTATTTACTCATGATTACCCAAAGTCAACTGCAGTTTGGGACACTGATCCCAACCACCTGGAACTCACTGGGTACTTGGAGGAAGGGATGGACTGGTCCTATAAAAAGGATCCTCCTCCTATAAAGAAGAGGAATGTGACTGCTGTCTCACAGGAATGGTTGTGACCCTGATTACAAGGAAAAAGTAAAAATGTTAATCTGGGCCAGGTGCTGTATGAGCTCAACCCAAAACCTTGCTGCCTGCCCCCGAAGAGCTGCCGGCGCTGTTTCTCCCCTTCAGGGCCGAAGGCTGCCCACAGCCCTGGGGCAGTGGAAGGGCTGCTGGGGATGCCCCGGAGCAGGCGCACCCCAAAGGGACACTTCGGGCACGGTTGTGGAGCTGCTTGGACAGTCCAGAGCTGCTGTTTGCAGGGCACAGCTCTTGCCACGGCCAGAGTCACCTATGCAATAAGAAACCTGTGGGAGAGCAGTCAAATTGGCCTGAAATCACGGTTGGCTCTGTGGAGGCTTACCACCCCTGTCCCAGCAGTGTATTTGTGCCTTTATTGTGGGAAAGGACTGGTTTGTAATCCATTTTTCATGAGAAAGAGAAACGTGTTCTAAATGAAGAAATAATACAGTCCAGCTATAGCGTTACTACAGACCAGGGCAGGTTTACGTCAGAGGAGCCTGCTCAACTAATAGGGTTTCAGAAAATCAGCGTTGGGATATTTGTACCATGATAATGCCTTGTGGGTTAAGCCCGCAAGCTTTCTCGGTCCTTCCCATCTAACCCAGGATCATCACTGTCATTGTTTCACCCGTTGCCTCTTGGCCCTGCCGTGCTGCCGTCCAGGCACCCATCTCAGCACCTTCAGCAGGAGAAGCAGCAGCAGCCACCAGATTTTCTTCTTGTTTCTTCTTCCCAGTCGGTGGAAATGCCCCCGCAGCCTAATTCCCCTTCAGACAGGATCACGGGCACAACTCTATGCATGGTGCTGGCTAGCATCGCCTCCATCCCTGCGTGGAGGAAAGGCGAAGTTCAGGTGCGCACCGTGCCAGCCTGCTATCCAGAGGGACGGATCGCATCGCACGTCCTCGGGGCAGCCCCGGCACACCGAGGCGGATTCGTGTTTGCATTTGTCTGAGCAGTAGCACAGACCCGCAGTGCCCCAGATATGGGCTGAGGATGTCACCCAGCGTGGAAATTGGGTCCATGCTGTTGCTTTGGCTCCCTCTCCCAGAAGAGAGGGAAGGATGGCCCTGACGGAGAAGTCAGAAGCCCCTGACGCAGGCTGGCAGGGACGTTTGTGCTGGCAGGTTGAGGTGCCACGGCGAGCAATACCTGCCCCGGTCCCACTCCCCTCGACGGGTCGCGTTGCTGTACGGTGCCCATCAGGAAGCTGAGAATCGAGTTTACTACATTCACAAAGTGCAGGCTCTGCAGGTGGTCCTTGCAAAGCAGTTTGGAGGTGGCCAGATTTTGGCCCAGCGCCGCTCCTTCCCACCCCAGGGGGGGCTGCTCTCTCCCCCCGTGCCCCACATCAGCCCTCCTTTACCCCAGCCCGCTTCGCTTCAGCTGTTAAACTCCTTGCCTGGTGGATTACCTTTAATTTATGCCACCAGTGCCCTTTCATGGATTATAATTCCGTATGAGATGTTTGTGCTGTATCCTCCCCCCATATTAAAGTGTCAGGAGTATATCCCCAGGCCATCCATCTTCAACACTTCCGCACGGGCTTGGCAATTCTCTGACATGAATATTATGGCTCTCAATGCAGAGTCTCCATCACTCAAGCTGACAAGTGTTAGAATCTCCTCTCTTCAACGGGGTAAGTGACCTTTTCATATGCAGCGTAGATTCCCGGTCACGCTGCATCTGGTGGAGTGAAACCAGTGAGTGCCAGCAATTCCCTAAAGTCTTAAAAAACAAGTCACAGGTCCTTTTCGACTTGCAAAACCAACCCTTAGCATGACAAAGTTAAAGGGCCTTAATCAGCCCCTGGTTAGCCAGTCCCATAGAGAAGGATGAAAAAGCATCAGTGCGATGCCTTCTGCAGGATTTGTTGACAGGAATTTTCAGGGCAAGATGGGGGATTTGGATGTTTGGCTTGCTGGAGAGCGTAGGAGATTTTTGTGACCAGTTAGTGACTTTAGTGACTTTGAAACCTCAACTCTAATTTTAAGCAACATCTTTTTTAAGTGAGGTGCTTAAAGTTAGATCCCTAAACCTCACCAACCTGATTTTCAAAGCTGCTAAGCACCTGGGCTTCCCCCAGTGTGTACAGGGGCTTCCCTCTACCTGTGCCTTGAGAGAAACAAAGGGAGAAAATAACCCTTAAAAGCCCTTCCAGCTCAGACCTTCACACCTGTGCTGCCACAGGGACCCTCCGGTCCATGTTGCTCGAGAGAAAGTGAATCCCCTGGAACTGAACTGCGTGGCGATTCAAGTTAAATCCCTCCTACAAAATTCACACATTACCCCAAGTCTTTGGCTAAACTGGTGCTTGCTTTTTTTTTCTTCTCTAGAGAGCAAAGGTACTTTCACAGCAACTTTGCCACCTTCCCTCTACGAAGCTTCTCCTGGTGGCTCAGCGCCAGCACAGCGCAACAGAAACTTGTTAACACGTTTTCAGCTCCCTCTTAATAAAGTCAAGGCAATTAACAGCTTCGCTATTTACAAAACAAATCCTCTTTGCAACACCTGAGAAAGAGAGTTACAAGTGTTTCCCAAACATTTCTCAGTTGGGGAGAACACCTACAATAACTGTCTCCCGGGATGTGTGGCATCTGCTCTCCCTGGCTGGAGAGGACCAGTCCATATTCACCGGGAGTTCATACTGCACTTCCAGCCAGGACACCTGATCAGCCAGCACAGGTCTACTGGGAAAGTTTCTTATCCAAGGGTTATTTCAAGGAGAAACAGGTGTACAGGGAGGCAGAGTGTGAATTAATTACCCCCACCGCTGGTCCTTACTCCTGATACAGCCATATGTGATGGAGTGCAAGAGCCACTTGGGGGTAAGGTAGGTTGTTCCCCTCAAAGATGTCCCCATGGGTGGCGGGGGGGGTAACGTACAGCAGATTTACACCTCCGTGCAGGGATTCACAAGCTCCCCTCCTCTTTTTCTGGTTGCCTGCTCTCTCCTAGGATACATCCCATGCCCCCCACTTTGCAAATCACTGCCCTGGCTTACAGTGCAGTAAATTCCCCCTTTCCAAACAAGCCCCAAGGAGATGAGCGATATAACAGAAGATTGATGGATTAAAGAAAATAAAATAAATGTAACTTGCCATGTACTTTCAAAATTAATTCCTTCCTCCTCTCTTTTTCTCCCATCCCACTCTCTTTTCCTCCAAACACACACAGTGGCCCATAATTTGGGAACAAGAAAGATGACGTGTTCCCTAACTAAACCATTTATTTAGGTGCAGAGGTGACTGCTGGGACAACTTCACACAAGAAGACTCCCAGCCAAAGTGGACTCAGTCCAAACATTTCTGGATTTTAGAAAAGACACTGTTTAAAGCCTGTATCAGGTCTTGGGAACAAACTCATCCCTTCCAGAGGGTCTGAAACGCAGAGAGGAAAGAAGAGGGAGTTGGTGGTTACTCGAAGTGCAGTAAGGAGCAGAGACTGATGACCACAGCTAGGAAATGTTCACCAAATGCAGTTAGGATACAAAGAAGAGTAGCAATCATGTGGGACAGAGTGGGACAGGGCCAGAAAATTAAAGAGAATAAGTCTAAGTCTGTTGTACAAAGGGAGAGTAGAGGTTTACAAGAAGAAAAACAAGATGGGAAATAGAGAGAGATCTCAAGTAGTATTTTAGCTTTGCTTTTCTTTCTCTCTCTAGTGTTTCCTCAGTGTCCCATGCAACTTTAATCGAAGCCACTTGTGGGCATGTCCAGGAGAGAATAGCTCGTCAGGGGACATACGACCACAGAGCCTGGACAGTATACGGCCCTTAATTTCCTCCTCTGATGCTTTCAATAGCTCACGGGATGCCATAAAAGATGATAATGACTAGGTCAGTGGAAAGACTGTAAAACAGTGGGGAGAGGCACAAACGTTACCTCACTTGGGCTCAAACTCAGGCCATGCATGGACTGAGTTTGCTGGTTGCAAGCTCTTGTGCTTGGGACAGCAGCTGCACTCCACAGCCCCCATACAGCCTGGCTGCCAGTGCTCAAAAGTGCGCTGCGACGAGTTACTTGGTCTGAAATGTTGGGTTGTGAAGTCGGTGGGATTCTTTCATGGATTTAGATCAAGCCTGACAGTTCAGTCGGACACAGGCAAGGGTGAGGACAGTTCTCACGCTTCTTCCCAATTGCACAGGCTTTTCTAACTCACAACACTCTGGCTCCTAGCCTGACACTTCTAGGGGATCATCTATCAAGACCACAGCTGGCAGCATTAAACACAATATTTTCTATTTCTCTCCTTTTTGCCCAGTGCCTTGAAGCTAAACCAAATCTGACCCAGATCTCCATCCCCACTCCTGCCAGGCAGAGACTTCTGCTGGCCAGCTGCCATCGACTATGATAGGGACAAGGCACCTCCTCCCTATCACTAAGTGGATTTCAAAGGCAATAAGCAAGAGAATAATTAAATTAACTCAGTCCCAAATACCTCCTGAGGTGCCAAGCATTCCCAGCATTGCAACAGCACCACAGGTGTCTGGGGAGCAGGTAATTCCAGTCAGTAGCAGGCTGCAAATGTGGCTCCGGGGGACATCTCTGCTGGCGCGGGAGCACCGGCGGCAGCTGATCCTGGACTGGAGCACTGGGAAGAAACTCTTGGGATGGCTTTATCGAGCCAGCTCAGGTCCAGGAATGAAACAGCCACATTTATGCTTTGATGTGCTTAAGTTAGTAAGACTTAACTGAGGGCAAACACGGTTGTGCTTCTCAGCTTGGACTACTTTATCCTCCTGGTTCGTTCTTGTCCCATGGGCTTTCTCCCTGCAGGGTGCCAGGGCTATCGGCTCAGGTAGCAGTCTCAGCCTGTTTTACCAAACAGCCTACTATTTAAATTCCCTGTGAAACATTTATATGCTTTTGACAGTAGTACATTCTTTTTTTTTTTCCCCAATCTACTACAGGCTGCGAGACCTGAATCTGGATTTGAGAGAGCCCATGATTTGGGAGCGACCAGGGCACAGCCTTCACTCAGCTCCAGCTCCAAGGTGTGCGTGGGGAGCCTGGGACGGCTCTGGCCAGGATTAGCGGCAGGGCAGAGGACATCCCCACTGCAGAGCTTTATCTCACCGATCACCAGAGAGGTCACAAATCACCATCCAGTCCCTTTCAAGCAGTTGGGAGCACTAAATTGTACCTCTTGTATCCAGACACCATCCAATCTCCCAGGGCCAGGCCAGGTACATTGATAAGGAGATAGTGTAAATGGTCAAACAGGATGGAGCCCAAGGTTCACAATTTCCTGTGCTTTAACCTAGCAAGTGCCATATCTGTGGGAGAGTCTTATTTAGGACGTTTTACATTATCTCACTTTCTGAAGGGGGCTGCTCTGGCCAAGGATTTGCCATCGTTCTGCTTCAGTGAAGAGGATCTCAGATTTCATGTGAAACTAAGTACGGGGTGCTTTGTACGTTTTCAGCACAAGTCTAATTACAGCTATGGTCAAATAAATATTTGGGAAGAGTAACAGATAGCACTATGAAGAGAACCGAGTGGCAATCGGCACCTTCCAGCAGGAAGCCAAGCAGAGTTTTAAACCCCAGATGGTCTTTGGGGCACTTTCACTTACTCTGCTCTGCGAAGATGTAATTAATTTCCACATCACCATGATTTGTTCAGTATCGTATTAATCACCCTGCCTCGTAACGAAGCTAACCACTGACAAAACTCTTCAACTCATTCCCTTGAAATTTGACTATAGGAGGACACTGACCTCACCCTGGGGAACTAATTTTCTGAAGACTTTTTCTAGCACTAAAAACGCAGGTACATCTTGGTAGGCTATTAAATCCGCATGTGAAAATAAATTCATCTATCATCTTGTGCATGCAGTTTAGCTTCCTTTTAAGAGATATAAATGCATTAGAGCATCACATTAAAGCACATTACGTGTCTTGCTCTATTTTCCCAGACAGGTCATTTCTTCCCTGGAGCTTACTGGCTTTTGGGAAAATGTATCAGCTAAGGAGTCATGGAATAACAGACTTGTCCTTCAGGTGCTACTCCCTGGAACAAATGCCACCCTGGCCTGTGTTTTGAATGACAGGCAGCTTTTCATAGAGACCTCTTCACCTCTGAGACACTTCTTTTTCACAGCCATGTGGCAATGGGGAAAAAAAAAAAAATTAAGGCCCAAAGGCTGGAAAAATAAAAACAGAAAGCAGCGAAGCATGGCTGAGACAAGCAGATCAGTGCTTACAGGGTACAAGGAGACTTGCCAGACAGACATGCACCATGGGAGCGACATTCAGCAGCGAAGGGTGAAGAGCTGTGGTGGCAGGTCCGCTTCCCAGGTTTAGCCCAGCATTGTCCTCTGCTCTGTCAAGCGAAGGTCCATCAATCATCGTTCAGCAGCTATCTAATGATCGAGGGGCTTCACCACAAGCACTCAGCTGCTCGAGGCAGGCAGCGAGCAACAGGACATGAAACCTCCAGCTCGCCCATCTCACCAGTGTGCAGCTGTTTCTGTGATGGACCAGAGACATACCCTTATTTTCTGAGACGCCCAGGAAGCCACACACTCTTCTCTGCTTGCTGAAAGACATGGATTCTCAAGACAGCTAAATAAATGAAACCAGAAAAGGTCTAACTGTAAAAAACAACAAAAATCTTTGAAAGAAGGTTTGGATATGCTAGTCTTCCTTCTTAATCCCAGCTGTGTCCCTGTCACCATGGACACATTGGCTTTCAGTCTCTTCCTCACAGGTTTGACTGCTAATCCACCCACCAGTCCTTGAGAAAGAAATGCTCTGGAGATTTCATCTGGGTTAGAAATAGTCCTCACTTCCCAATGACAGCCCAGCCGATAAGACAGCACTTTATGGTCCTAGCTGCTGCTGTAATAGTGTGCTTTCCATTGCAAGTCACACTGTGACAAATTACAAAGTGTTCTTTTACTGAAATGCCTTCAGTAGTATTTATATTTAAGAACAACTCCAGATTGCACAGATAAGGTAGCTGATGATGTGCAGTTTCTACATTTCAAGTTTTTTAATGTATTTTTTTCTAAACTTCCAGCATTTCTTGACACCGTTTAACACTTTTTTCGAACTTTTTTGCTAAAGAGGTAACTGTTTCCTGCAGAAAGCAATTTCTGACTAACTTCACCACAGGCCTGCAGTGCATGACATGCAAGTAATACCACTGCAAATATGCGAACAGCTGGGGAAAAGGTGAGTAATGCAGTTGCTTGGCAAAGAATCCCAGCAGCCTGTATTCTCACTTAGAAATTTTACAATGCACTTGCTGGGATGCAAGAAGAGATCACAGCGGGCCGAAAGCCTGGAGTCACCTGACGCTGGCTTCTCACTTCCCTGTCCCACAAGCAATAAGTCTTTGGGAACACTGAGAGGCCACCTGGAAACACCTCTGGGCTGTGGATATGTTGGACAGCCTCCTCACAACTACAATTTTGTCCCGTTTAGGATGTCAGAAGACTCTGACACCCTCAGATCTAGCCTTAATCTCCTATTGCCTCAAAACATCCTGAGCAATGCCTTTGACTCCCTGGCTGATGGTGCGGAGGGGCAGACAATCTGCTTCCCAGGCTCTGTCACACCATCACCCCCTCTGATGGAGAAAAACAGATGTAATCCATTTTGGCAGTGGTATACATTTTCATATTACTTTGCTGCTATGTTTATTGCCACTGTTTTTTTTCTTTAAAGTACTTGTTCAGGATCCTACACATACCCAGTATACTTAAAACCACTCCTTCCACATTAATCATGTAAAAGGAACAAAATATTTTGTGCCAGCATACTGGTACTTGCCCCGCAGAGCACACAGGACGCCTGGACCAAGCCCATTGGTATGCCAGAGCAAGATAATCAAAGCAAGATCATTACATCAGGCTTGGGCATCTCAGGAAAGGATGTACAAGAGAAGGTGGTGAGAAAGGGAGCAAATTTATGCTTCCTGCAATGACAAAGATGAATGTCTTGATTGGCCCTGAAGGGATGTAAGAAAAAAAGACTTCTTTTCTACAGGACAAACCATTAGAACTAAGAGGTCTAAGCCAGAAGCAGAGCCTATGGCTAAGTGATGGCTCAAGTTAATTCATAAACCAAATTTAACTACTTTAGCAGAAAAAAAACCCCAAACACATCAACAAAAAAAAAAAAAACAAAACCACAAGCCAGGCTTGGAATCAGTTTTCAAAGTGTTTCAGCCAAGGAAAAATGCCCTATCCACTGTAGTGGGCAGTCAAGTAAACTTATGGTGTGGCTGGCAAGTCAGATAGCTAGTGCAGGAACTGGAAAAGTCAAGCCTAGAATAAAACATGCCATCAGCTCTTCACATGGGCACAGCCCCCTTTATGTGGGGGGCACCACATGTCCTCCAAAGTGAGGGTGTGGATACCTTCTCAGGACACTGCTCTGTACTTTCAGTCATTCAAGAAAGCAATAGCTCTTTCAAACTAGAGAGTGGTGCCAAAAAAATCTTGATTTCCACAAAGGAAAGTGAGGTATAACAGCATGGATGGCAAGGACAGAACTGCCCAGTCTGTAGAGACTTAGAGTACCCCAAGGCAGCCCCTCTCCTCTGCAACCTCACTTAAAAGAATCCCCATCTTCTCATCTCTCAGATCCTTACTAATTTAGCTGAATGGGTTAATTGTGACTCATCTTATTATTTCTTCCAAAGAAAAGATCCAGAAAGTTACTGCATTCCCCTTAGGTGTCTGCAACCCCTGCTGTGGCCTGAACTTAAGACACCAGAGGAGCTGCAATATTAGCTGCACTGGAATGTTTTGGTTTTCCCTTGCAAAACAGGCCCATCTCTCCAAGTGTGAATGTGCTTCAGTTACCTAAACATACTTGAAAGAGGGGAAAAAAGGAAATATCCATTTTTTGTATTTAACCAATGAATTCCCATTTTTGTTGAAAGCAAACAGAAAAGGGCATGCCTTAACATGTTCCCCTTGTGCTAGATACTAAGGTAAGAAGAAATTTTCAGATGACAATATTTTCCTCTAAAGCTTAAACAAGTTCCCATCAGCAATTTGTCACCTCTGAACCAGTATGCAAATCCTACAACCTCCGTGAGCAGAAATGATTTAATGTTACACACGTGTGCACATAAGAGACACATTGTATTTCTGGAAAACCCACCTGGCACCAGGTATTGCTATTTCACATGCACAGGTGGGTTGGTGAATGAATGGTGACTTCTGAAAATTCTTTTGTGTTTAAACTTTCTCAACCATAAGGAAGAAAACCTGTAGCAGAACCGCAACTTGGAACTGGACAGATAAAGAAAGATCCAGTTTCTTGTTGGTACAAGGCAGTGAAAAATCAAATGCTGCCAGTTTATACTGTCAGGACATTTTGTTCTCAGGTCATACCCAAATTGACATAACAGCATTCACCTCAGTAGAATTACACCAGATTATAGTACATAAGAACGTGGCCCAACATCACCTTCTGCAGTAAATCTATAAAAGCACACATAGAATTGTTCATTTCATTTAAAAAATATACTTCAACTTACACCTCTTCCCTCATATCAGCTGACGAAGATCACATCAACTGTTTGTACCCAGAAAAAAGCAGTTAGAAGGGAAAAAAAAAAAAGCTAGAAAATGTAATCGTCCATCAGTCTTTGTTCTCTCTGTCCAGATCAGTCCTCCGCCACACACCGAGCCAAGCACAGTTCAGTAAGAACATTTGCAAGGTGGAGGCATAGGGAAATAATTTATTTCAGTATTGCAGGAACAGAGGAAGACACAAGCAGCCAAAGCTGAGTTAGCAGAGAAGAGGAATATGCCTGTCCTTATCTGGTCTTTTCTCTACCTGTTCTTTTTTACAGCTCCAACCAACGGTGTAAGTGAACACACCGTGAGGTTTCCTCTTGGATCATCACCTTTAGAGGCTGTAGACAGCAACGCAGAACAGAAAACAAAACAGTCAGAGGTGCCACTAGAGCAGAGAAACACAGATCCTCCCAGTCACAGACTCATCTGTATCACTGGAGCTGAATTACTCCAGCCTCAGAGCCACGCTCCAAACTTGGTAGTTCAGTACAGACAGACACGACATCAGAGTTATGCCGGCTCTGCTCATTTTCACTTCCACAGACGAAGTACAACTTCTCACTCTCCGTTACAGCTCCCCAGCTTCCCTCTTTCACAGCTGTGTTACGTAAAAGTTTTCTTATGACTCTTTTCAGTTGAAATGTTGTTTTAGCTTTAATTTATTCCCACTAAACTGAATTTACATGTAATTGTTACTGCAATGCTTTAGCAAGAGACATGCTAAAATACCGCCTTTTCCTTCACTATAAGACATTCTTGTAAGACATTAATTAGACCAACAGATTCTTTAAGGTTATTCTGTAATATATGTTATTTTAAAAAATAAGCCTTGCCTGAACTGAAAGAAAACTGGCCACTAATTTCTCATCACTGATTTAGGAAGTCCAGAAGTCATTAACAGACTTGTAACAGGCATTGCTACAGTGATAGCAGCTTTTTTCATTAAAATATCATACCACACAGAAATCCCCTACACATTCAGGTGACAGTCACGGTCTCCAAAGAAATATTTCAAAACATGGTATACCAAATGATCCAAGCACCGAATGACTGGCAAACCTTGAGAACACAGGTGTTAAACTCCCCACTCCTACATACAAGTAGGTACTTAAACGTGCAGATCCCAGCAGTGCATATGCAGTAACCATCTGCTTGTGCAATTACCCATATTTCCACTCCAAAGTTTCATGCAGGCAATAGGTGCATGAGCACTAACGCTCCAAGAAATGGACTGTTCAGCCTAGCAGCCCACGAGATGTTGGATGGCCATATGAATATTTGCCCAAGTTCAGATGGGAAAATTGAGATGTTAGGCACACAGAAGACTGGTAGACAAGTCTGAGCCTTGATTTGTGTGCTGTTCCAAAAAAGACAGTGAAAAGACTTCTTCCACATTAGCTCAGAGGACTTTAGACTGGGCTACAGATCCAGTACACCATGCCAAATCTCCTTAACTACAAGCAGGCATTTTCTTTATTGAAGAGATATACTGATGTACTGCTCAGCTGATATGACAAAGCTGGAACTAAAGAGAGATGGGTTTTACTCTTGATCCTGCTACTGCTCCAAAGGATGACCCGAGGAGTCATTTCAATTCTCTGTCCCTGACCTTCACACTTGTACCACTTGTGTACTGCTAGTTCCTTTGTACAGCATTGTCTCATCTACTGAGGAGAGATGTTATAAAGAAACTAGGTATCGTTATTAAAACCATGTTTATGAATTACTTAAAAATGTTCATTCCAGGAATCTCATGTAGTCTTAAAAAGGAATGCTTTACAAAGAAAATGAGCAATGGGTAAAGATACATCATGGCTGCTTTGTAGTGTGGTGACATTCTTTGCCATAGGTAGTGATGAATTAATAGCAATTATAACACTAAGTCTGGAGAATGCCTTGATGCTGAGTCAGCGCTCAGATGAGGCAATGTTTTATTAAAGTTCATTTAAAAAAAAGGCAATAAGAGGCTTAAGAACCATCAGAGAACCTAACTACATGAAGCTAATAATCGGTATGATAAACTATGATTTACATGAATAGGAAATTGAATGGACATTTCATTTCCTATGCCTTTGTTACTCCCATTCAATTGCACTGATGGTGCTATTCAGGGAAGCCAGCATGGTGCCTGTTTACAAGAGAACTTTGCAAAACAAAGACAGTCACGGTCAAAACTTTGCTGGTCAATTCAGTATATTTACATGGAAGACCTCTGAAGAAAAAAAAAAAAGTATTCTGAAATAGCTTCATGGGATAGTTTATTTAGAAGTGGTAAGTAGCAGGGAATGATCTCACAGCTATCTAAATGGCCACACAAAAATATCTGGTTTTCAGACAGAGGCATCCTCGTCCAGGCAAAAATACCATCTCACAAGCCCCTTAGCAAAATGGCAAATGACAAAGTGTTCTGCATGCAGAAAACAGTATTGTCCAAGTCTGGCTCCAGAGAAATCTGGCACAAACTCTTTGCTTTCAATAGGAGCTGAGAACATGCCATGCCAACTTCTGACAATACATTTCGGACATATGTATAACGTACCATCTGAGCAGGTCCCAGAAATGATCTGATTTTCCTTCTTTCTTTTAACTAAGAGAATGGAATTGGTCCAGATTTACAATGAAGCAAACTGAAAGCACAGTTGGAACCACTGTTTTTAAGAAGACCTTGCTATGCCATAACTTTTCACGGTTCAGTTGCTAAATTACACATTATAAAAATAAGTAAGTGCAATTGAGACTGTGTTAATCTCAGAAGTTTAAACACCGCCCTGTAATGACTGCTTTATATTGGCCTATAGTAAAGTACTTTATGGAGCATGCAGGAGATTTATCCGCACGCGTACGTTAAATACTCCTGGGAATTTTCTCACATAGAGACAAGACCTGACACAAAATTAAATACGTACAAAACATTGCCATCATTCACACTGCAACAGAAATGCCACCCAGTAAGAAAAAAATTTACAACACCTAAAAGAGATAAGAACCAATAGCCAGCATAGCAAGAAGATGTTGCTTTTGGAAGTGCAGAATTTCCTAACTTGACAATCAGTGCAGATTTTGGTAACATAACAAAAAACTACTGTCCCCTTGCAAGGAAATGAGAGCTTAGGTGTTGACTATAAATAGATTATAAAGAAGCATGGGTGGTTTGCAGAGTAGTTTACTAAAGCTGAGAGTATTTAGAGCCAAATTAGGTTCTTGCACACAAAAGTTCTCTGGTATTTGGGGTGAGTTCATATGTGATTCCTCACCCAGGCAGTCTGGGGCTGACAGACTGCACCCAACTGCCTTTTGCAATTCTCTCTAGTAATACAGAGTATCCATCCAGGCCAACTCAGATATCCCAGGTGAGAAGACTTTATTTAAAAGTAAATATGATGGTAAAGAAGTTGCAGATATGGTACAAGTGAGTGTCTGCCTGTTTGGTTTTTTTTTTTAAATAATCATACTTCAGAAGAGAACCACAGCTAAGCAGGAATGAGTCAGCCAGGTGTTCTCAGTGGACAAAATATGATGCCGTGCAAGACAAATGTAAGCATACCCAGCAAGGCACTATGTGATGACTTTGTAAGAAAGCATCCCCTCCCTCAGCTGTAAAACACTCACAAGCAGTAAACTGAAGAGAATTCTTAATCCTTCAGTGTTATCATTATTACAGTGTCATTCACCCACTTGTCTGCAAGCTGCCGCCTTCCCCCACCAACTGCTCCATCTTACAACAATGCCTCATTTCTGGCTCAGAAGACCAACAATAGGCTCTCCCCTGAGCATATGGCAGCATCTCCATGATCACTTGGCAGGAGGCAGCATAACAGTAATTTGACAGGCATCCTCCCAAGGAGACTCAACACATCAGTCATGCTGCTGACGCACTCCACACCCAAAGGAGCTCATCCAGACTACAGAAGATTGCTAGGTACAGGCAGCTGCTCTTGATTGACTATCCAAAAGATAGCAAGTTTCACTAACAGCAGAACAAGAAAGTACCTATTTCCTGCAATGGTCCTTGCAAACATTACCATGCTGGTTTGAGCTAAGTCTGCCCAAGTAAATCAAAACAGCAGGTAATCAGTAGAGAGGACTGAAGTCCTATTTCTAGTCCAAGAACAAATCTACTGACTGGCATCCAAAAGGAAACAGTACTGCAAAACCAACTGCAAGTTACCTTTTCATGATATGCCAAGAGCCTCTCTTTTCAACAAAATAAAACTAATTACTCTTCAGACTTTTTTAAAAAGGAAATGGAAAAACTACAGTAGGTTCAGAGGATGCACTGTTGTTGGGCAGTGCCAAAAATGACCAACATTTGCTGTCCAGAATAACATGAATTATCTTGATCCAACTGCTCCAACTTAACAAGTTAAAATTGACTATGACCCTTGTGTCTTTAAATAGAATCTAACATTCTAATATGGCACTGAAAAAAGTAAGTTTGAGTGACTCCTTCCCTTCATATAGTGCCATGAGACAAACGTCCATCAGTTTACCACCAATGTACCAATTTTGCTTAGACAACTGTTGTTTAAAGAATGGTCAAGATTAATAGCTTGAACAAAGGAAGAAAGACAAATCCTCTCTTCTTGTCTATGTGAGAAAGACAAGGGTTTGCAAATCTCCATGTAATTTTATTTTTTTTTCCTTAAAGTTGCTGAATTAAAGTCCTAAACTCTGAACAGCAACTCATTTCTGAAGGTCAGGATGCTGGAATGATCTGACTTACATAGGCAATGGGGAACTGGCTTTGACTGAGGTTTCTGCCATCTTTAAAGTATGTTCAAGGTTCCTGGCAGTTTAATTGCTCTTAAAGATAGTAAATCCCTTATGAGACAAGAAGGCTGAACAATCAAATACTTCAGATTAGCTCAATCTGTATAGTTCCAAGAACAACTTCCTGTGCAGGTGATAGCAAGCATGTGATAAGCAAAGTTCCAGGAGAAAGTCTGTTAAAAAAACAGAATTATGGGAAACAGACTGAACTGCTGGTTTTATGGACATCGCTCTACCCTAGCACTCGGGCAGTAAAACTGAAATGAACTCCCTCAAAGTTAAAAATACCCAATAAAACTCAATAGGCAAGGTAATTATTTTGACTCGACAAATGAAGAAGACAGGTCACCCGTTCCCACAGAGAACAGCCTACCTTGCTGACACCAAATAGTAAGACATCTTTCAGTTCATCTGTTTTTTTCCAAAGCCATGTTTTCTGTGATATGGATTTATAACACTGGCCAAGCCTATACCACTCTGGGCCAAGCAAAAACCTAAAGACCAAAAGAAATGTAAACAGCACATCCTCTAACAGCCTCTCCTGCAGTGTCACAGCTCCCCCAGGGGACCAGGCTGGTTGTCCATTTTACATTCCCAGGATTGACCTGCCCACATTCTACTTACTAATGCAGGTTCCTCAAGATCTCAGCTGTGAGATTTGCTCGATCAATGCTTGTCCTAGGTGTATAGATACAGGGAGTCAGGATGGCACCCATGGGATGAAGGTACCATCTCTTTTTCTACCTTTCCCTTAGAAAAATGGAAAGGTGAACACCAGTCATCAAGTGAAAGTGTTAGCTCTAATATCAGAGAATAAAATCCATGATAGACATACACTTGAATGACTGAAACTTTATATTGCATGGGTTATAAAGGTAACATTTGCAACATCAGCTGCTTTTGCCCTTTCTCCTAGCCCTCCTAGTAAGGACCCACATACTCTCTATGGAAGTTATGATCTTCTAATAGATACGATATAATACAGGTCTGTCACAGAAGCAAAACTGAAGACTCCAGCAGTAATGTAAACCATATATTTATTGTCAAGCAGTATCACACCAAAGTAAGAAAGAAAATGCCATAGTAACTAACAAAATACAGGTGAATGTCTTGTGAATTCACCCTATTTTAGCTTCTGACATCTTCAAAAAAGAAATTTTTGGTTTGGCTGACAGGAAACCACAAAGTACAACTGTCCTGTAAATGGAGCAGACATGCATGGTCACCATAATTATAGGCAAAATAAATTAGTTGTAAATGGATCTGTTTACCGTGTTTCTAACCACCTAATATTTTTTTCTTCATATTTGAGGATTTAGGCTTGCTGCTTTTTTTTTTTTCTTCCTTACCCTAAAAGTTCCAAGATTCTTAGGTCTCGGTTCT
Source organism: Elanus axillaris (assembly GCA_026212715.1). NCBI lineage: Eukaryota > Metazoa > Chordata > Aves > Accipitriformes > Accipitridae > Elanus > Elanus axillaris. The sequence continues at coordinate 16,691,561 of JANZLQ010000044.1, read as the reverse complement.
GTAGGGACCAGTTTTCTAAATGTTTACTCTCTGGGCTAGCAATAGTGGTTTATTCCACTGAGAAGGTAAACAATTAGATTAAAGTTTAATGTTACAGGCAAATGACTCTTGTGTTTCTGGTAATTACTCAAGCTGGAGGAGCAAGTTTTTTCATGAAACAAATTATGAAATTGCTTGTTTGTTTAGTAATAGTCAAGCATACTAATATCTCAGAGTTGTGAAAATTACATTGTTTTCTCCAGCCTAGCCAGTCAAACCATAAAATACAAAGCTTGAAGTTAACAGCACAAGTACAGCACTCTGAAGAAAATCAAAAAAGCCCCACCCCCCCAACCAGTCCAGTTACTTCAGAAAAGGTAACAGTGCCTATTGAATAGCATGGCTCCTAACCCATTCTCTCTAAATTCTTAACTAGAGCACATTAAAGTTCAAGGGTAAACAACAGTACAAGGAAAACAACAGAAATCAGCATACTTTTTAACAGCAGAAGACAGAAAACACCCTTAAGGTGAGCTGTTCCAATTAAGCACCTTTCTTTGAAACAAATGTTGGAAGACAGCTTTAGTCCTTGACTAAAATACACCTTCAAGTGACTTCTAATGGAAATCAAACACTGATTTATAATCACAGTGCCTTTCACCACTGAGATGGGAAAGGCACATGCAATGTACCTTCAAATAAGTTCTTCAAATTACATTCTGACAAAATACATCAGGCTCAAGTGAATCATCCTCAAGAGTGACCTTAGCTCAGTGATGTAATCAGCAATTAAAATTCTAAAGTTGCCAATATGCCTCCAGTAATTGTTTTCTAAGTTACATCCAAGTACCTTCCTTCATAATGGAATTTGTGTCTGCTAAAAAAAAATGCTGAAACACAAGTCTCAGTTTCACAAAGCACAGGCCAGTTGTATGTCATTTGGGAATCTGCACTGGTCTAAATAATTCTGTTCTCTCCAGAGAGCCAAACCAAGATAAATGGGGAAAATAGCAGTTAAGTCACTCCTGTTGAGAATTTTGTCTTTTTATAATCACCTGACACCATACATTTATCTTGTAATTCTACATTCACTTTGTCAATAGAAAAGCTACTGGAACTATTACATGCTGGTTAAGTATGAGGTTATTAATCCCAAGAGGATACAGGTAGTCATGACAGTAACATTTACTTCAGATAATATTGATTACACAGCCAAGGGATAAACATACTATTCTTTTCAGTGCCTGTAACTTGGAATGCTTGAGATGGTTTCCACTGAGCTCTCACCCTTGATGCTCTTCCTGAGAGATGGGATGTTGCAGCCTAGGTTTATTAGGATTATGTTCAATCAGCCAGTCAGCAAGCCAAATCTGTGGAACAAAAAAACCAAACATTGAGTTTTCTGTCATTTTCTATTAAGTGTATGGGAGAATATTAAAAGCATTATTTGAAACCTCTGATACAGACACTCTCCTACTGTGCTGCAAAATTAAGACCTTTCAGAAAAAATGGACATACAAATATCCTGTTTTTTTCAAAATATTCTTTTAAATCTTCGCAACTTGCATTGCTTTTGAACAGTTCACACTGACCTTTAGAAGACAACTTATTCTGGCAATGTGTATCTTTGTGTATGTATAAGAACATTTGAGCCATACTTCATATAATCCCATCAACTGTTTTGGAATGAGGCTGTACAATAACCATGAAACTGCTTAATGAAATATTACTCCTGACAACACTTACAGATAATGAATGGTTACTAGAGAAAGTAAGAGTGCCAGTCTTCTGCACTGAAATCACCTTATGGTACCTAAAACTTAAGAACAAAACATGGTTACTTTTTGAAATTCATCTTGCAAGTTTTCCAGCACATTGTACTTAAATAAGAATGTGAGAGGTAGGAATGCCTCCAGTCCTGATTTCATCTGCCAATGTCTTGGCCTGGCCTTAGACAAATTAACCCTTTGCCTCTATTTCTCCACTTGTAAAGAGAAGTTTTTAACACATCCTTATTTACTTCACAAGGCTGTTGACGATTAGTTTCTGGAATGCTAAGTACAACAAAGTTCAAACCATACTGTGAAGTGAAAGAACTGATAGAATAGTAGATCAGTAAGGTAAGCAACACTCTCCTTTTATTATCAGGTACAAAAAGATTGCCTTGCAAAGAAAGAGACAACAAGCAGAGCACTATGACAACTCTCACAAGTTAGTCTGCAGCAGCAGCAGAACAGGAAGAACTCAAGACAAAAATGGAAAACAAGCAAACAAAAAACCCAAACAAATCCCAAAACATAAAAGCCCAAAAGCCCTTAGAAAAACTACTTGGGAAAAAGAAATTTTTAAGTCATTCAAGCCTGATTAAATTTATTCTGTGTTACTTAGGGAACTCTATGAGATAACCTCTGTGATGCCATCTTCGAATGGAGAAAAAAAAAAAAAAAGGAAGAGCTAAATCACCCCAGCTTCAGCTCTTCAGTTCCTGGAAGGATATTTAAATAAATAAATAAATAAATTCCATCAATCTCCCTGTAAGTCACCTAGCAGGTAATGAACTGAAAAGCAACAGCCAACATATTTCTGAAAAAAAAAAAAAAAAAAGTAGTATGAAATCAACATTATTTTCCTTCTGTCACAGACATTATGGACAGAGAAGAAAGATCAAATACCATGTTTTCATTTTAGTAAAACTGTTTACCCTGCTTCATATAGCTGTCTTACAATCTCAGTGAAGTTACTATTAGTTACCACAACTGGCTAGAAAATTGTGCTCAGAATGTAGAGATTAATTGGAAGCAAAAGCAAACAATGAATTCGAGAAATGTGACTTATAAAGTAAGAGGAAAAATATTAGTTTCTAATATAGCAAAGTGATGACTAAAGGGAAAAAAAAAAGATGGTAATACTCTTCAAATATGCAATAGGTTGCAGCAAAAAAAGGAGATATTGTCTCCAATGTCCTGTTGGGGTAGTAAAAGGAAAAAAAATAAAAATAATGGGCTTAAAATTAGAACATGGGAGATCTAGGCTAACTTTCACTAAAAGTTTATCAGCTAAGTATAATTAAGCACTGAAACAGATTGCCTAGGGAGACTGTAGATTCTCCATCATTTGGAATGCTAAAGAACAGGCCAGACAAACATTTGTTAGGAATGGCTAGATACAATTGAATTGGCCTTTGGGCAAAAGGATGGATGAAAAGACCTCTTCAGCTCTGTTTCTTGATTTCTATGGTAACAGTGCCAGTTTTACAGACATAGTGAACAGATTATAAAACTGCAACAATCACAGTACACTTAATCTGACACCATGTATACTACATAATTCATAGAAACACCCCTGAATTATTTTTCAGGCTTTTTTTTTCTTAAATGTATCTTTAGAAAAATGCAAGGTTGATTAAAAACCTGATAATGATGTAGAATGCACCACAACTGCCAGTAAATTGTCACATTGATTAATTACCTGCATTCTTAAATAATTACTACTGTGAACTACTTGAACTTTAAGGATACAAAAAACATTTACCATTTTTCCAGATGAAAGAAAGCTAATTTTGTTTAGGAGCTGGGGAAAAAAAAAAACAAAACAGAGAAACTAACACCAAAAGAACAACAGGAAATTAACTCTAGTCTTTCCACAAAGAACTGTAATTTGAATGACATCTATGGTTAAAAGGAATAATGTGCGAGAGAAGGGCAAGATGCACCAGCCTGATAACTAGAAAGGGGTCACAGGAAGACAGAAGAATTTTCTGTAGGGCAGTTTGACTATTCAAGAGAGGTTTCACTCAGAAGAAGCATAATTCATTTTCCTGGTGAACTGTGGAACAACCCAAGTAAATGCTAATCCACGCTGTATAGTCAAAATAATAGCTTATCCTAAGATTGATAATATTAATCTAAATAAACATGACAAAATATAGACAGCCTTGCTAAGAACTCTATGGTATTTTACGCAACTGTGTAACTACTACCAGTGTGATTAGCATCTAAACTCACTTAGTATGAAATCCATTTCATTACAAACTCACCTCAGAAACAGTAAATAAAGCAAAAACTTATATTCAACAACATATGATAGTACCCATTTACCTTTCCAGCCATCTGTAACAACTCTGTTAGAAAGTTTTCTAGAAGTCGCCTAAACCCCCCATCATTTCATCAAGGCTGATTTCATTTAGTCCTGGCCCTCATTTCATCTGTTAACAAACCAATCAACTTCTTGAAAGGCAAATGTTATTTGATTAGCTCATTAGCAGGTAGCCAGAACAGCACAGCTCTTTAACAGAAGAGTATCTTTCCTACACACAGGGAATTTACCAATACAAAGTAAATGTATCACAAAGCATAGCACACAATACTGATATACTGTACATACCATTGGATCTGCTGGCTTCTCTTTACACAGTGCAGTGAGCCCAGCTAGTAATGTAGGCTTTACATAAAGGTTCAAGTAATCCCTAGCTCTCTGTCCAGCCGGAATTGGTTCCAAGATCACTGTAAAGAATAACCACAGTTGTTGGAAAGCAGCTTGTAGAGCAATTTAAAAAGGCATCTTTCAAAGGTTGTTTAGATACAAGCTGCTGTTTTCTTTAATAAGTTAATAATACATAATGGGGTTTATAGCTTCTTCCACAACAAACTGCAAAGAAACTACCTAAACCCCTTTGCAATATCCCTGAGGTATAATCCTACTAATTATAGCCAATTATGAAAGGGGAAGAAATCAGATTATCTGGGGAAAACCTATATCCTTGAAGATGCATTGGAGGCAGGAGATAAACAATATATGCCATGTTTAGTACTTCCTTCTTGCAGTGTGAAGCTGGTTTCTGACCACCCTAAAAATCACACCTTAAGTCCAGCTGTGTCGTTAGGGTGAGGAGAAGAGACATGGTTTACAACAGGTAAGGTTTGCAGGGAAATGCAACATCTTTTATTATTAAGCTGATACAGTTGACAACAACAGACAAGTTTTTCTAGCAGTTTCCCTTGTATCTTTCTGTCAAAGAGCAAAGCTGTCTTCCAACTGTTACATTACAAACAAGAGATTCTCTCCCAGCCTCTCCAGGTTCTATGGCCCAATTCTCTGGCACTTAACTTTGGAATTGCACTATCATGTGAGCATCCAGCTGCTGTTGAACAGGAATTACTCAGCCTGACTCCAAGAAGTCAGTCTTCTCAAGCCAACAGGATTCCCCGGGGCTGACAGTGCCAGAGAGGCATGCTGGAGTGTGATAGCTTCCCATTTCCTCTCCTGTACCAGCTTTGTCTGCTCCCATTCCCAGACCACAGAGTTTGAAAAGTAGAAGCAATCCCTGTAACTATAATGGCTCTTCAAATACATTTTGGTGTACCTTTCATAGCAGAAAATACCAGCTTACACATAAAGAGACTCACATTCTCATAAAGCAAACAAACCCAATTCTTCTAAATCCAATTGTATCTAGAGTCTGGAGAGAGACAAGTAATAATGGGGAAGGACACTGTCCTCCCAAAGATTGGCAACGTATTATTTGCACCATTTTACCTTCTGGAAACATGAATCGAATTTCTCTTTCTGCTGAGGAAATGCTGAGACTGCCGTGAAGTGCATTCCTCAGCTCATCAGTCCCATAGATTGCTCTCAAGCTAAAAACAAGAGAAATAAGTGCTTGGTAGGTGACTGTAAATCCCTTCCAAGTCTCTACAGTCTGAGAGCATATAAAAGCAAAATATATGGACTAATTAACAATGCATTGGCTTGATTTTGTTTTTAAACAAAATAAGTAGCTACCTAAAATTTAAGTTCATGCACTCAGCATTCTCCATAAAATGGGTGAACTTTACATACTAAAAAACCAAAGGTGAACAGCTATAGACAAAATTTAAGAGATAAGAAGCCACTCCAAAACTGTATCTATACTGCACAAAAAAAAGAGAGAGAGAGGGGAATTCTGGTCTCAGTGAAAAGAATGACAAAATCCTACTGACTTCCCCAAGGTGAATCAATGAGTTACCTGTGAGGGTGAGTTCTCCTAGCTCTTATGCTGTTTGATGGTCCAAGCAATTCCTTCCAGTATGAGACTGCACAATATCTGGCAAGAACCATAGCAACTAAAGGTCCAGAACTCATATAGGCTGTTAAATTGGGAAAAAACACTTTTCCATATTGGTCTGCATAAAAGTTGCTACATTGCTCTGGGCTTAACTGCAGTGTCCGTTTCTATAGAGTGTAAAAGAAAAAAAAAAAAGGAAAAAAAGCTTGCCAAATTAAGATAGTTTGCTACCACAGGTAGGATACAGACCTTGGCTGCAGACTTATCTTCAAGAGCAGAACAGATACACTAACAACCCAGCCTAAGCTGACTCTCCCAGATCTGATCCTCTTTGAGATACACAGTAAGAAAGAGCAAGAGTTTTCCAAGTTAATGAAGCAAACAGGCCATTTGAGTAAGATGTGATTTTAGCCTACGAAAACTACAGCATTTTAAAACTGCTGGATGACTTATAGTCAGGGCACAGCACAGAAAAAGTTAAGAGCATTACAAGGGCAAGATTTACTTCCTCAGCTGCTCCAGCATAATATTCTACTTTTAAACAATTTTCCCTTCAGCCCACACCATTAATTATGCAATTGTTCTATTTTTCATTCAATATTCATGCTTTATGGTTCTTTCAATAGCTGCCCAGCCTGCAGGTGGCCAGGATGAGGACAAGTTTGGGAGGTTATCAGAACGCACAGGACAGTCATAAAAAGAGAAGTAAAAAAAAAAAAAATTTAAAAAGTTTTAAGTGCATTTTTTGAGCACGAACTTATTTAACACCGAGTATCACAAATTTGGATTCCTAATAACTTAGGTGCCAAAAGTCACTGGAGACATCAGAAGATGCTGCAAACATCTTGTCATAAAAAAAAAAATAAATTAAAAAATCTAATCTCACTTGTCTTCTGATACATTTCATATAAATAAAACAACCAGAAAGGCAAGGGAGGAAATTAAAAAGAACAAGTGTGGAAAAGGGGCATTTACAAGAATAAGAAAAATTATTACATTTCCTTAAAATTAACTTAAAATTGTATCTAGAAAAGTAAGGGAGGAAATTAAAAAAGAACAACTGCGAAAAAGGGGCATTTACAAGAGTAAAAAAAATTATTACATTCCAGGGGAAAAAAAAAATCACCTTAAAACTATATCTAAAAGCCCAGTCGTCGCTCAGCTCAGTGACACAGAGCCAGCTACCAGGGCCAAGGGCGCTGCCGCGGGGACGGCATGAGGAGGAGGCGGCAGAGGGGGGTGCGGGTGAGGCGGAGGAAGAGGAGGAGGCCGGAGGGGGGTGAGGAGAAGGAGGGGGCAGTCGAGGAGGAGGCGGCGGG